>VXBJ01004559.1:120922-331976 GCA_013400055.1 Nycticryphes semicollaris | reverse complement strand
TTTCCTTTCCCTTTCCTTTCCTTTCCTTTCCTTTCCTTTCCTTTCCTTTCCTTTCCTTTCCTTTCCTTTCCTTTCCTTTCCTTTCCTTTCCTTTCCTTTCCTTTCCTTTCCTTTCCTTTTGTTTTCTTTTCCACTAGGAAACAGCCTGATTAGTTGTATGAATGAGCTATTTACTGATCTATAGTCCTCCTTCTGCAAATCATTCATTCAAAGAGCACATCAAAAAACGTTATTCGCTGGAGCATCAAGAAAGTGGGATTAAAGACTCATGGAATGATTTCTTTGTCATATCTTGTAAAAAAAAAAAAAAAAAGAAAAAAAAAACAAACAGGACGATTCCATGAGCAAACATCTTAAGCATGATAAAGAACAACAGGGAAATTAAAAGCATCTCCACCACAAAGCTGAGGTGTGTACAACCCCAACGTGAAGAGGTTACACAGGTATCAAACATGCAAAGAAGTTAATTTGAATGGGTAAATTAAGTACAAATCTAAGAATGAAAAAAGGAAAGACAGAAAGATGGAATCGTGTGAAGGCAGTGGAAAACTCAAGATCAGACCTGACACTGAAATTAAGGGTAAATCATACCATGAAAGCACACCCTAAAGTAACGGCATAATAGCAACAATGTTTGAACACAAAAATCATAATTTTATAATGAAGTACCTTGTTGCAGTTTGGGATGGGTTGGCGAATGACAATACAACAGATGCTCTCTCCTACCTCTCTCTCCAAGGAGAGGAAGAAGAGACATAAAGAAAGTTATGAGTTTAGAAAAAACTGAACTACTTTAATGAAATATTACTAATGAAATAAAAAGGAAATAAGTAAACAGATACAATACATACAAATATATAAAAAACCATATCAAGCTTCCAGGGAGATGTCACTGCCAGGCACTGAGGAAGATCCAGACTGGACACAATGACAGATGGGAACTGGATTCTGGATCTGGCTTCAGGAACACACAGGTCAGGATCACAGGCAGACAAAAAGACAGGATCTTTTTTGTCATTGCCCTCATAAAGCTATAAGCCCAAAAATTTAAATGTCTAATGCCACAAGTCCAATATTGTGTACTACATAGGTTTTATTGTCCAATGCCACTTTTCATCTGAATTGCAAAAGAAACTTGGACATGGGGAGTTGAATATCAAACCTTCATCTTGTATGTGTGACTGCTTCTAAAAAGAATTCTAGAGAATTCTTTTACCAGTAAAATCATAAGCCCAGGCTTCTGGCTCTGTCTGAAGAAAGTGAATGTTATACATGGAGAAGTCCATATTTTATGAGGCAGTGTGGAGTTGGGTGATGAGAGACCTTCCCTTTAGTATGACCGAGTACAATGCATGTCCTAGGTGTAAAAGCTGGGACAGTGTTTGCTCCTGCAAATAGACTGCATGGTTTCTTACATAAATTCTAATTCTTTATGGTATTTTCTTCTTAAATCATCATCATTTAGAGTCAGACTTGATCCTTTAAAACACTGCAAAAAATTCTTTAGTCATTTCAAATATGAAAATATTCTTTTATATAAAAAATTTAAATAAACCAAAGTTAATAAACTAAAAACAAATAAGTGTTTGGTCAATAAATAAAAAAAAGAAGATTTTTCTTCATTAAATAGTTGTGATTTATGCTTTATCTTGTGAACAAGTTGTTTTCTGATTAGCCCTGTTAGCCTGAGTTTTGGAAATTAAAGTCTCCTTTTGCACACACTGATGACCAAAGCAAAGTAGATGCCTTATACTGCCCAAATGTTTCCAGTTTGGGTTTTTTCATTTTTCTGATATGGTTACACCATTTCTAGGTAAGGCAATTGGGGGAAAATTCTATGAGCGGTGGAATGGTTCATGTCTTCTAACTAAAGAGCATCTAATATTGCCAGTTGTGCTACATTTTTATGCTGTACATTGCTTTACAATAATTTAACTGGTTTAGTTATTTATTAAAGGAACAAAAATTTTCAAAACTAACAGTTTTGTAAATATTATTCATAATCCAAAAGCTATTTTAATGTTTTGCTGCAAACTGACAGGCTGACAACATATTTTGCATTTATTTTTACCTTTAAAATTATTTGAATCACATAAAAATATAATGAAGAAGTAGTATTAAAAAAAAAAACAACAACCAAAAAAAAAAAACAAACCAGAAAATGGCTTTAAAATATAGAGACACATTAAATATCTTTTGAATATCTATTTTACTGCTTGGTCCCAGACAAACAATGGACCTATTAGCAAGAACACATTACTATGCTTGGCGATATTTCATATGGTATTTGACAATCCATAGGGGCTACTTCTCCTTCTCCATAAGTAAGATATATAATTTAATGGGTCTCTTTTATATTACACATCACGGCAAATCTCAAAGAACATCACTTAACCTCCTCAATCCATCTTTCACCTGCCATGTTCCCACAGACATGAATAAACTGAAATTATAATACTTTAGATTTTGTATTATGAATATGTATTTTCACATTATGCATGTTAAATGTTGTCCCATCCTCAGCAAATTTGAGACTGTCAAATATATTAAAAATGCTGGTTCGAGGAATGTATATGACTTCCAAACATCTTGGGGAAATGGAAAACATTATGAAATCAAGTGACTGTGAGCTATGACCCACATACTTCAGCTGTAAATTTCCAAAGTCAAATCTGTATCGGAAATGTTATGCTAATACTTTCTTGTTCTTTCTCATGTAACTGCCACAGCAGATCAACATGACAGGTCTCACATGCCATGTTTTGTGAGCCACAGCACTGTTGATTGCAGTAAAATGACAATAGGGCAATTGATCACCTATTTCTTATCGATGACTATGAAAAACCAACCTGACCACCATCCTTATTTCTTTTTAAACTTTCATATCAGTTAATTGCAGAACTCACTTAAGCCCTTCCCTCTTTCTTAGAATATAGAAAACATAAAGAAGGCTCCTTAGCTCCTTAGAATTTGGCACAGATCTTCCAAGACAAATGACATCCACGTCAAGTCATATTTATGAATGTGATCCTCATACCATTGCAGAAAATGCAGAATGGCTTGATAGACTGATTATAGGCATTTGCTTGACTGATATTCTTTCTAACATTATTTTAATTTTTTGTGACTTTTTGAAAGAATCAAGCCTCGTTCTAGGCAAGAAAGTGATGAATGCTTTAAAAATATGAACTTATATGAAGCCAGGAAAAGCACTAAAATTTGATTAGTTGTATTCCACTTTCAAGACTAATGTAAAGCAAGCTGTACATGAAATCTCCCAAGAAAGACTTTTCCCTAAGATTTCAGTTCTACATAACCTTCAGGCACACACCTAAGGTTATGGATGGTTGCTCAGACAAGCTGCAATATCTAAATCTTGTGATTTTAATTACTTGTTAAAGTACTTTTTCATTATTTATTGCTATTCACTTTCAAAATCTGCAGCATTTTATATCTGATTTCCATTGTAGTAATGTTCAGAAACACCAGCCAAGATGCTGTATGAATGCAGAACAAGGAAGTTGGTATCAAAAGATGGATACTTGTAGACAATTATTTCACTTCCCGTTGCAGTTGTTCAGTACCATACAGATAACTATTCTAAGACACTTGTGGCGATCACATTTTGCAGGTGATCAAAATGGACATAGCCAATTTTAAAAGATGAATGTTTTCAAATTATCTCTGTGTTTCCTAGTATGTTTTACAGCTCTTTCCACTATCTCATATCTATGCTATCCATTAAAATTGTAAACTATTTGGTGCTGCTGCAAAACAACATTATTTGTTTGCCCAGTGTTTATTATTTTAGTAAACAATCAAACAGAATATTTGGCTTAATGGGGTTCTAACACATCTAGGTTTGTCAAGATACAGTAAATTCAATGAACGTTATAACATCTCTGTGTTAGAGACATTAAAAAGCCAGGAAATTCTTTCCACTGCCCCATAGCAGATCCACCTAAACCTGTGTTACTCCTGAGACACGTGTTCCTCATGTTCTCTTGGAAATTTCCAGTCACATGGATGCTGCTGCCTTTCAAGGTGATGTGTTCTACTTTAAGAATATTGCTCTGAATACCTAATCTGACTCTCCTTGCTACAATTTAAGTTAATTCCTTTTCTCCAATGGAATACAGAGAGTAAATTCTTCCTTTTGTTTTCCTCTTTGGTGTGCTAGGCCATGCTTTCCAGATCTTTTCTTGTTCTCCTTGCTGTCCTCTAGACTGTCCAACAGATTCATCACTTTCTTGACTACGGTCAAACTGTGGTCAAAGTCCAAGCTTAGCATTATTTCATGCAGCTTGCAACACTTTCTATGACATTCCCCTTTTTTGTATTGCCATGCTGCTTATAACACAAGTTTATCAAGATGTTTAATTCTCTATTCTATATTTATGGGTTAGTATTCCAGCATAACTCCTCATGCTTATAAAGACATTCATTTTATTATTTCAAAAAAACAACACCTCTTTGTCAAGAGCATTTTGAATTCTAATCCTGTGTTGTTGCTTACTTTGGCTTACACACTCTTTCCATCAGCCAAATCATCAGCACAAGCATCAGTGGTATCTCGGAGCTAAGGTATTGTCTCTACTTTTTTTGAAAAGACATACAAGCCAACTTGTATACATTCTCTTGTACTACTTACAACATCAGATATACGTCATTGGTTCAGTAAACCAAGGTTTTTCTGTTTTGATGAAGATGTAAGTGTGGTAAAGTAGAATTAGGCCAATTTAGGGCAAACTGTTGTAATCTATAAATACTTCTGTAGTATATGTGGTTTGCCATAATACTGCCGTATTACTAAGTCTGCTCAGTTCCCTTATCTAAAAACAGCCAGTGACAGTTGTAGAAATAGACCTAGACAAATTTTTAGCGTGACCCAGTGTTACATTTCTAAGTAGAATTCCCTATCTAAACCAAACCTTACTGAGGTTAATGAAGTATAAATCAAACCATGAAAGTGCAGACCATCGCACAAACCCTAGTGAAAGTGCAGACCAGTGCACATGAAACAGAATCAGCAAAAGTCTCAGAGAGGATAATACTCTAAGACTATTTAAAGTATTTTTAAAAACAACAATAGCAATGTCAATGACAATGATGATACAGTTAATGATATCTACAAATCAGCAATACTAGAGCCCCATGCACTATACAATCAGGGGAAAAAAAAATAATTCAGATTATCTATTTCATTGTGATGAGAAGATGAACTATGAAAAGCATTTATGTTATAAAAAGGTTCTCTGTCCTAGCATTTTCTCTTGTTCTTCTCTCCTTCCTGAATAAAAATTACAAAACTGAAAATAAGCTGGATGCTTTTAATCTTCATTTTACTTTGTTTCCTATCCCAGAGTTTAAGTTCTGTATCTCCAGTGTGTATCCTAGGGCTAGATTTTCTGTAGAGTTCTGAGAAAAAAAATGGTGACATTTCATTCAGTTGGTGGAACAGAGGAGCTCAGCAAAGACAAAATTTGACAAAAATCCCAAATAAGTTAGTGTTTCAAGTTGCAAGCCTAAATAGAGAAACCTATGTTCAAGTTAAGTTTCTCTTAGCTCTGATCATGTGAGGGTTATAAACTAGCCAGTGGCATCAAGCAATAGTGACTTTCTCAGATGCATATGATTAAGTTCACACTATTTATAAACAAAAAATCTATTTCAAGAACTCAAAGATTTCCATACCAATCTCTAGTGAATATAATTTGTCAGTATTTATAGCAGTTATAAAAATGCTTAAAAGATCCTACAAAAACTTTAAATATCAAAACAAGAGAAAACACAAGTGAGTTACAGAAATATTGCTGTGGTCTAAGGACCAAAATCTAACAGCACTGGAAAGCTGCTGGGAATATTGCATACCCATTTTTAAAAAAAACTTAACACAAGCAATATTGACAGAATTTAAATTTTGTAGTGGAAATATAGGATTCTGAAACTGTTGTAGAAACTTCCAGCAAAAGTGACGTCCAGCAAAATCATTTGTAGCCTGATGCACAAGAGATTTAGATCTGTAACACTGTTCTTGATTGAGCAATCCTGCTCCGAGTCTGCAGAACAAACCACCTTATCAACAGCCAAACCACATCATAGTGGCAGATTTACCCATGAGCTGGGTGTGTTCTAAGTCACATGGGGGAGACATGATGTTGCCCAATCTTTCTTCTCTTTTTGTGAAGAACGTTTCTCCTTGCTATGTGATTATATCGCAATACATTCAGCCCTGAATTGCTACTTTCCTCTCTCCACAGGATTTGATGCAAATTCCTAATTTTTATGGCCTTTGAGACATTCATTGCAGGTGAAACTCCATGTGCCCAATATGACTCCTTCCCAGCTCTTGACTTCCTACTTACTCACATCAGGGTGATTTATACAACAAGCAGGATGCCTCCTTGTATTTTCCTAATGCCTTCAGTGGTGTTTTTGAACAGTATGCTCAAATACTTCTTATTCACTCTTCCCACAAGCAACCAACCTTAAATCCTAGGGTATTCACCAGGATTTTACCCACATCTACTTCAAAACTGTTTGAAATAGAAGGGCAGCACACAATTTCTCTATTTTTATTCTGACAAGGAAGACAAACAGTGATAGTTTGTCTCTAATTTACCAGCAATTCCCATTTGATGCAGTAGTGTATTCATGTTAAAAAATAATCTTGAAGATATATGGTATTTTTCTCTAAATTCAGAGGGTGGCCCGGACATGGTTTCAGACTACCTTTTCTGCCCCAGATGCCTAACTGTTTTTTATGCATATAAAATACATACACACGTATATATTTTATGTATATATATATCTCTCACATATATATATTTAGGCTGCATAAAATATCCAACTGAAATAGGAGCATAAATAAAGCATTCAATAAATTTAAAGACTATACACATACAATTGACAGAAATCAAATATATTCACTAAGGAACAACCAAGTGTAATAGGAAAAGTTTTGAAAAACATGTAATGGACAAAATAAGATACCATTTTTTCTCTAAATATAGCACATCTATACAACTTTACAGGATGTCCATAATGAATAGCTGGAAAGCCATGACTCTGCTATCACTTGGAGGATAGGATGACTCTTACACGAAGAGAAAAAGCCATGTCTCTGATAGAATACCAGTCAACACAGGAGGAGAAAAAATGTCAACACAGGAGGAGAAAAATATTCAGATAAACAAAATGAGTGTGCTGTCCATAAAAGCATAAAAGTAGAAATCCACATTTGTAGTGCAGCCACAGATATCTTGGTTAGCTTAGTTAGTGTATCTAGTTTATAAAAAAAAGACATGGACACAAAAATATTAATACAAGTCTCAGTTCCTAAGAGTCAAACTATGTCTAGGATTCCATCAAACTCTACACTTCCATATTAAAAAATATGATTTTTGCCTTCATGAACTAAAACTAAAAGATGAGCTTGCAAATTGCTCGTAATAATTTATATTGCCCCAGACATTTCACTGACATTTTGCATATGAGATCCAAAAGGCCATGGAAAAACTACTTTCAAAGAGCACTTTGTATATGACACAAGAAAAAAAACTGTAATGTGTTAGTCCCAAGGTCTGTGTTTCTTTGCTGTCCTTCCTGTTCTACATGTATGATAAGGTTCTCTTCCTCTGATACTCCAGTGTGGAACAGAGAACAGAGAGCTGTGCCCATCATGTGTCTTCATGAGGGAAGAGGTTCAGTAGTACTGGAACTTAAAATAAGGGCAGAGGCCAATTAATAGCATAAAGCTGACATAGATGTATTCGCAAGGTATTAATCATAGTAAAAAATCTTTAATTTTGTTCAGTTTTATAGAATATCAACAGATGTGTTATGTATCCCATTGCATGTGTTAAATATGAGTTTTTCCATATCTGTGGTTAGAGGGTGAAAAAATATGTTTTACTGCAATCTACGTGTTTATAAAACGTCTGTTGAGATGAAGTTAGCTATCAAGGCTTGAGCCTCCATGTGATGAGTCATAACGTAAAAGTCAAAATGGAAATAGACATGCAACAAAGTATACCGAAATGTGTTCACACAACAATATGCACCTGAAACTATGTGGAAGAGCAAAATCCACTGATTTGCACAAATAAATAGAAATTCAATTATACAAACAGACACACCTACCTTTGATTGTTCAATTTATATATGTAAATCTATGCTGCAACTATTAATATAGATTTTTCTACATGTAATATGTCATGCAGAGAAATTTATGAAATGTTGGACGCTCTTTCAAAAACTGGACAGGAGTGTCTAGTAAGTCTGGTTTCCTCCTTTCATACTTTCTCTTCTTCATTTTTATTTGTTGCCCTCTATGCACTCTCAGCAAAGGCATAAACATTTCTAATAAGTGATCTCATTTTCCTAGTGTATATATAAAAGGTTACCATTTGCTAGATAATTCATTAATATTCATAATGTTTTATACTATGTTTTCAACTAATTTCCTAATATAATATCCACATGCCATAATTTCAGTTTATCTTCAGTGGGAAGGACATGACAATATATAAAATTTCCCATGATTTTATTTTTCTGAAGGCCTGGAATCTCAGCATGCCTTAGACTTGCACATACTGCATCACGATACAGTAGCTGAAAGAGCAATACCCATCTTAAACATTGCCGTGTTGACTTACAGAATTGTGCCCTTGAGAAAAAGACTGCAAGAAAAACGGAGAGCCATGCAGTGACAAAAATGAAATAGAACTGTCATCTGGCAGTTCTTCATAGTCCATCAAGTAAACTATTAAAGATATAAGAAGAGCCACAGAGTGCTTGGGCAAAGGTTGTTAAACCACTACTCCAAGGGCAGGTCACTGCACATTGCTAAGATTGTTAGTAAAAGATAAACCAGTTTTCACTATGAAACTTGACATTGCTGGTTTTCAGCCTCACCTTTAATACCATGTGCTTGCAGCCAGGGACGCAGCTGGATAAACTAATAATACAAGAGTTTACAGGAACAGTTCTTACTGATATTAGAATGATTTTGTATTGAAGAATCATAGTTTTCTCGTCAAATAATGTGAATCCAATTTTCACACAATTTTAGCTACATTTTTCATCAATTAATATATTCTGTGTTATCTTGCCCGACTTTAAAAAAAGGTGTATATGTATCTCACAGTGAGATATTCATATACAGTGTATTTTCTTTTGAAGCTACAAACTGAAATGCCAGACTGGAATGTAATTAACCCCAAATTACCAAAGCAATACAGGGAATGTGAATACCTCTCATCTGAATGAAGAGGAGAGACACTAGTCAGCCTTTTCCTGAGACAGGTAGAATCCAACAAATATAAGATGGAGACACAGCACCTCCTGCCTCTAAGCCATACACAAGTCAGAATTGCCAAATGCAGACAGGGCCCTGATTTTCAGAAATCCATAGCTCTTCCAGTTACAAATGAAGCTATTGATTTTCAGCAGCTCTGAAAATTTAATCCCGTAGAATTTTACGGGAGTGTTGATGGATGTTAATGCAAAGCAAAGTACTTGGTCTATTTCCATAACAGAAAATCGAGTGCTGAAAACCATGTCTGGTTACTAAATACCATAGCGTTCTCAAAACATTAGTTACTTTAACCACTGTCCTGTCTAAACATAAGTGTGCTTGTGGTTGCCTACTAGTTATTCCTGTCCAGTGCTGTGATATTCAGGCATAGTTTAGAAAACCAAAGCAGCTGCGCCACTATCCTGTTTCTACTGTTGTATTATAGAGCATTCTGCTCAGTTTTTATCATTAAATATGAGGAGAATTTAGAATTAGGTACTAAAAGTTTAAAAGTAAAGCATACTGCTAATCTGAATTATAAAAAATGGCACATCTTCATTTACTGTACCCCCAGAGAAAGAGAGAGATCAATAGGCATTAATAGAAGTACATGGCAGAGGCTGCTTTCACACATACAGTATCTCCTTTCCAGTTTGTTTGGGGGTTTTTGTTGATTTTATTTTTCCTAAAATAAGACAATAAAACCATCAAGAAAGAATTCTATAATACACAGTCTGTAATTTTTAGGGAAAATATACAGTATTAGATAACCAAAGCAAGGAACAAAGGATGAAAATATCTGATCAAATTATTCTCTCTAGTCTTCAAGTGGCAGTGTACTAACTAGCTGTTACGTGATTAATATTTAGCACACAGATCTAAAAAAATAAATATCCATGAATGGATGTCCGCAAGGGAAATTTGCTAGTGCCTAGTAATGTTGCTGTTACTATCCTACCTTTGAATCTTCACCTTATCATTCATAGTGATCTGATCACACCACCACTAGCGCTTCATTGTTGTCTGAATCAGATGAATGGGATGTCTGGGTTTTAGCTAGATTCTAATTGTTGCCTTACGCAGAGAACAGAGAGATGAACCTTAATGAGGTTGGTACTTATCATCATTCTTTTAGCTCACCCATTAGAGGGTAAAATTTCAAGAGTTGATAAGGTTGGGTTCTATTTTTCCCTTCCCTGAATACTTTAATTAACAGACACCATCTATACACATGTTGAGATGGTCTTTCTCTTGTGCAATTATTGAGTTCCACTTGATGTTAAAAGTAAAAACATACCACCAATATTATAGCACAATTAAGCATGCTTTTAAGTGTCATAAAACCTTAATTGTCTTACTATGAAATTTTTGGAAATGTCTAAAATAAAAAGTTTATCATGAGGACACTGTAAATATCAAGAGATTAAGTCCCCATTTCCTTACACTGGTTTTATAATGGCATGGTAACATCAGCATAAAAGGCTGAGATGAGAACTCAGTCCCTAAGAGGGCAATCTCCTCTTGATTCCGATGATGGACCTTTTGCATCTACAGTGGACAACTGCATTATAATGACATCAGTGCATTATAGGAAACAAGGAAGCTTTTGAAAGCCATGTGTATGAAATGCATAAACAGCCCAGACCACAGAGTCTGGGCTCCCTCACAGATAGAAGCTCAAAGTCCTTTGCTTCATAAACCTGAGGTGGGGCTAACAGTGGATGATAAGAAAAAGGAAAGGCAAAACTCATTTGATTACATTCAATTTTGAATTCTATTAAGAATTAAGTAAATTCAACATTACCAACGTTTGAATTGGGTAGATTTCATTTAATGAGGACTATCAGTTTAAGTCTCACAAAGATAAGAGCTCATCTCTTTGGCATCCTGGCAATGTTTTAGGTGCTTAAGGATAAGAGCAGTGCCATCCTAAGATGCCTGAGGCAATAGCTTCCAGCTACTGCTCCAGGCTCTACCACTTGCCCTGAATAGACAGGCTGTTAGGCCAGAGTTTTAAAAAAACCTACCATTTACTCATTTTCTGGTTGAAGATTAAAGTGTATATTATACTATTAAAAAAAGCACAGAAAAGTTGTGAAAACAAAGTTCTTGACTGAGCGTTCCAAGGAAAATAATTTAAAATGGAAATTACATTTATTTCATGGTTAGCTTTGGAATCTTGTTGCTGCCTCTGCTACATTTAGAATTGCTTGTATCAACACCTTAGCCGCAACACGGGTCAGGGGAAAGATTAAACATCAAATTTGCATATGGTATTAATTCTGGGTATGTGGACAACTATCTGCTAATTTCTGTCAGGAGTCACCCACTCAGAATCATTTAATGTACTCCATTACTAGAAGTCCCGTGATCACGACTTTTATTCAAAGGCTTAATTTGATTTTTAAACATTTTTATTTATTTTACTTTGTTGCTTCTAGTTTGATATAAAATTTATTTTAAAAAGTTCTTTGACATTTTCTCCTACTTTAATTAAAAAATCATGTTCTGCCCAGGCAAATCACTAAGCCTCCAAGGAAAACTAATATAAAAATTTCAATATTTATAAACAGCTTCTTTGAACAATTACAGGTATTTTTTTAAGTGAACTGGCCTACTGGTCGGAGACTTCATGATAAAAATTCTCAATAGATCTTCAATTATTTGCCATCATCTCTCTGGGGAAAACATTGGCCCTGCGTTTGCACTGTCCTTTTTTTCTTCCTTGAACCTTGTGGTTTGGTCTCAAGTAACTTAGAATAATCCTGTGTTGCATATAGGTGAAATCATCTCATACTTTCTTTTCTTGAAAATTTCCCTGTCACTTGCACAAATAACTGTGGCTCTGTCATGTAAAAACAGTCACTGTGGATTTGCATCCTTTTGCAGTTCTCATAACTTCAAATGCTCTCATTACTTGTGTCATTTATACTACAATTGTGGCCTTTACATAACATCTGGAAGTGATCATATAAGTATTTTAATATTTCAATAGGGGACGAGATCTCAGTATTATTTAAGGATGAAATGTTATATGATTATTTTTAAGGGTTTTACCAACACTTATTTCTGATGGCCTTGCTGAATTTTCTTGTATTAGGAAAGGTAATGTAAGGTACAAGCCCCTCAAGTCTTTTGTATTCAGTTCTGTAGCTATTCCCCCTAATTGGGAATCACAGCTCTTTTCAGCCATATTTTCTTCTGTCTACTACTCACCCCCTGTACCTGCCCAGAAAAGCTGTCATCCAGGAAGACAGAAAGAAGCCAGAGCTGACTGCTTAGGTTTTGCTGTTCAGGCATTGTCATTCTCCCCATTTGCACTGCAGGAATGAATCTGGCTGCCAGTGGCTCCTTCAGTCAACATATGTCTAAGCTTTCCTGGAGAAACTCCAGTACAGGCTCTTGCTATTATCTGGATCATCCAACTCAGCGCATCAAGTGTTTTGATTTGGTTTTGTCATTGTGTTCTTCTATGACTAGCCAGAGGATATGTTGATAGTATCTTAAAGAAAGCATTTAACCAAGCCCAAAGACTATACTTAATCAAAGAGTTTAGGAGCCAACAAGTTTCTTTGCTTTGGCTAACAATGTAAAAGAAAATTCCAAGGTGTAATCACTCCTTGTTAGATACTCAAATGTCTGTGTCTGAGGTTTGCAGTGTAGTATTGATCATGCAAACGCTCGTATGTTTCTATATATACAAATGGGAAGTGGCCTATCAAGACCTTTCCATGTCTTTTTATTTTATCCAAATTTATTTTCATATTAATAAGCTAAAAAGTTGGGTTATTTATTTAATGAGTGTCAACAAAAAGTTTAAAAATGGTTTCTCTTTTGAAATAATTTTGCTTTTTTGGTAACATAAAATATGACCACATCTTTTGGCATGATCAGGTACTGCACAGTTAACTGTGTTATCTTGTTAGGACAGTTATATTCTCTCATATGACAATGACTTGCAATATGTAGTCACTGCCTTCTGGGGAAAGGAGAAAAAACCCAGCAATTACCGTGCAGCACTCGAATCTGCCTGCCAACAGCAGAACAGTGATTTGTGAGACACATCAAGAGCTTCTGGCAAGATCAATCTAGTGAGATCCCTCTGATAGAGGAATAATGAGTTGACAAAGACCAATGTTCAGTTGGGCCCAAGCCCAATAAGATTACTGTACAGCATCATCAATATTGTCTGTGTTTGGAACTGACACAATCAGAATGGAATCAATTGTATTTTCCACAGCACTGTCACACATGATTTTTAACTTTGGCTTACAGCAGTGCAGAGAAGCTTGCAGATGTTGGCAGATTTTTGCTAACTTATGGGATGTCATTATTAAGTAGGAAGCGCGTACTACAGTAATTTGTGGTTCTGCGTGTTCCGTCATATGGTCTCTGTGTTGAGGAAGGAGGAGGAGGAAAAGATGCAGTAGCCGGAGGGATTTGTCTGTTATCACCCTCATTTTACTGTGATTGTTGAAAATACCATGTGATCCTAAAGGTGCGGTTTGTTTTTCAGGGAAGGCCTAATTTGGGCTGTATATAAAGTAATTTTACTCGAGCTTGGGCAAATGTTGCTATTTCCAAGAAAGGCAACACTGAAAACATTTTGATTCTCTGATAAATGATTTAGGATACAGATGACCCATCTGTGAATAATAGATGTTACCCAAGGAGTTATAATGTATATTTTAAAAATTATGGGTTTGGAAGCAATTTCTTCTGTCTTGCAACTACTAGAGTTAAATGTTCTGTCATAGAAAGCTGTCACCTGTAAGTGCTGCATAATCCACTTTCCACTTACATGCCTACACATTTTTGCACATAGTATAGCTTAGTATACTCCATAGTAAATAACTAATAACACGGTAGTTTGTGGATTAATTGAAATAAAGCTGTAAATTATGAACTAATATTTTATTAGTTACTTACAGTATACCACATTTCTATTTAATAGTTTTGGAAATGGAAGAGGCAACTAAAAAGTCAAGTTTCTTCTGTAAAGATGAAGGTCTCTTTGAAAGCTAAAATCTACCTTTTTTTTTTCCTTTGTTCATATCATTCTCCCCATTATTGGTTTCTGTGCAATGTGCATGCTTTTTTTTTTTTTTTTTGAGAATGGGATTTTAATTTTCATGAAAAGTAAATCTGAAAGCCCTGAAGAGAGAAGTCACCTTTTGATTTGTAAAATACAATAGCACAGACATCAGAAGGAAAATTTCCATATAAGTCTGCATAGCAGAATTTAGTGGTGTTCACATAAAATGGTTTTGATACACTTTGGTGTATTTGTCTAGTAGGATATACTACTTCAGACAGAAGAGTAGATTAGTGTTAATGAATATTGTATTTTACTGTGGCCAACAGTTTGAGTTTGAAGAGCAGAGATTAATGATTTCATATTACACTTACATGTATTCAGCTAAAGGACAGCAAAAAATTTCAGAGACATCACTCAAAAGCAATCAAATAACAGTAAGATTTAACACTGTCAATCTGGGCAGAACTTGAACAAGTACACTCTAAATGAACTTTGGGGCATCCATGGTGTTAAATAACCATTTAAGCCCTTGCTTCTCTTGAATCTGTCTAGTTTGGTGATGTTACGACAATGCCGTGATTCACTAAAATCTATCTGGTTGAAACACAGGCCAAACATGGAAACAGGAAAGTGACAAAAATATTATCCGCCCTTTGGGAAATTTTGCACAAAGTGCCTCCAGAGTGAGGTTTTGGTTTTTTTGTTTGTTCATTTGTGTGGGGTTTTTTCTTGCCTTTTTTTTTTTAACTTTTTTTTTTTCCCTTCTGTATATTGTGACCAATCCTTTTAATTAGAGGTGTTCCATATCTCACGCTTGGTATTCACCTCTTGGCTAGGTTATTAAAAACATCACATGCCCCTGTGTTATATCTGAATGCTACTTCAGACAAGACATAGTTTAGCAAGGATTTGAACAGTGCCACTAATTTAAAGGTGCTTGTGCTGGGAGAATTTAGGCATGTTGACATCACTTGTTGAATTAAATTGCTAATTACAGTGTTGAGTAACTTATTAAATTTATTTTCTTCTAGACTGCATCTGGACCCAAATAATAACAAATCTATGAATAAAGATAGCAGGCTACAAATAACTATTTTCTGTTGTCAGATAATGATGTGATTAATGAGCAGCCTTTCTATCATTGCTTGGACTTTAAACAATAAATAAAAATTTTAAATCAAACATATATAAATTAGGCCACACTATCTTCTTTAGAGGTTTTTTTTTTTCTTTTAAGAATCTAACAGTTCTTGCTTGTTCCTTCTTTTTCTTCATAACACAAAACATTTTTGTTGTGTATGTAGAATGTCTCTTCATATTGTTATGGAGTATATATCTTTTATTTCCTTTTGCTGTTCATCAGTCACTCCCTGTCACCCCGCCTTGTATTTTTTTAATGTGACAACTCTGAGCTGGTACCCATAGCAACACCCACTAGTCAGGGTGAACCTGTGAAGCCTGTACAGATATCCCTATACGTCCATTCTGACAATGTCAGTCATTAATCTAGCAGTACCTGCCTACTCAGATCTCTACAGTTCTTCTTCTGGTCTTCCCTCCTTCCAGCAGTAGCTGCCCTGTGCACAAAGATCCAAAAGATTACTGTTAATGATTTCCCATTTGTTTCAAAAATCTCAGGCTGGCAGCTCTGCCTAATCCACTCTCAATGGCACCACCACGTTAAATTATTGACCAGTCACTGTATGAAGTAGCTTCCTGAATTTCAAAATACAGCTCAGCTATCTCTGAGTTTGTCCAGCATATCCACTTTAATTATAAAGTAAAATAATTAAAGAAAATAAAACCCACATTTTCTTAGTTTTCTGCTTTATTTACAAAGGTAGACCACAACCTGTAAAATGTCCCCAAAACACAATGAAATTACATCTGGTTTTCAGTCAAACAAATAGATAATCAAACTATCAAAACGGTAGTTTTATTATTGTTTTTATTAATTAATTATATGCTATAGTTTAATATATTGCACATGGTTTGACTACTTCCGCACAGGCAATTCTAAGCCTTGAGGAGGAGCTTGGCTGCCATTCCAGTAGAGGTCTTGTGCTGGACAGCTGCAGACAAGACAAATTTCATTCTAAGATTAATCTATGACTGAGATTTTCAAATGAGGCTAAAGAGGTTATGGACACAAATCCCACTGAAATATAGTGGGAATTCTCTCCCTAACTCCCTTAAGTGTTTCTGAAATTACTGCTTTAGTTTTTAGAGTCAAATCCAGGATTGAAGAATTATGTATTTCTTTGTGTGGGTTACAACTCATGCATTTAAATACAGAAAGTTAAGCCTTTGACATTTGTCTCCTGACATACACTTCACGTACATATAGGAGTGTTTAATGAAATTAATGAAAAGTTTTCAGATAGTTTACTGCCTTTTTGGTGTATATCATAATTTGCCTATGACTAGGTGGATGCAAATATTTAGGACAAATTGATCAATTTTGCATTATTCAGGATCAATTTAATCCATTTCCAAGGGATCACGCAAAGGTTTCTTTTGGCCACTATGGAATTCTATGACGTCCTTCTGTTAAAATGTATGTTTATGGTCACATCTGTAGCTGTATCCACTGACATCAAAAATGTAGACATGCTGACAAGTCCTGGGAAACACTGAGGAATTTAAACCCATACACAACCTACCAAGTATTTTAAAGAATCAGATAAATGCCTTTCTAAAATATGTTCTTGCATTGGGACTCTATTTTTTCTCCAAAGGCCTACTCACTTGGTGGAATGCAGTACATAAACCTCTGTTATTTTTTTCTATTTAGACTCATAAGAAAATTTGTGTCCTTTTACTGACCTGTTCTTTCAGAATGTGCAAAATATTCCAGTGTATTTTTTCATCAACAAAAGCTTACAAAAGTTTTCCTTCAGATGATATTGCTGGACTATTTTGAAGAACAACTTCTTTAAATTAAAGATAGGTTCCTGTTTTGACAATTTAGAGGTATCTTCAAATCACATAGGGGGAAATCTCTGACTTAATGGTTTGGCTGGTATGATTCTCAGACTACTTTGATAATTGAGTTAAAAGTGAGTGACAAAAGTGAAAGTGATAGTGGGTTAAGCTCATCAACCAATTTGTTGGGGGCATAAATTGTTGGATCAGTAAAATCTGACAATTTAAATTGCATTTAATCACAAAATATCAGACATTTGAGTTAAAAATTCCAAGTTTTAATTGATTCTGAAATGAAGAGTATGCCACGTGCAGTTAAAAACCTATCTTAGTCAAGGTGAATTTTACCATATGTTCAGTGTTTTAAGTATGATACAGGTTAAAGGAAGATTTACCATTAACATTAGGGGAAACAGTATTAGACCAATGTAAATGCAATCTACTATATTGAAAAAAACCCCACCTGTGTATTTTAAAAAAGTACTCTGTTCTTTTGTGCTTTGGGGATGTGTTTATTATACAAATAGCCTCATTTAACACAAAGCAGCTACTTGCGCCTTCTTTTCTTTTTTAAGTAGGAAAACATGAATTTCAGCCTTACTGAATAATTTATTGGCTAAGATTTTTACTATTACATGTGATATAGATCTAGCATATGTATGATCCATCAAACATCTGCTAAATATATACTTTTTGGTTGTCTGAATGGGCAACCTGAATTCTACATTCAAATGTCAACACCCTAGAAAGCAGGCACAATCTGAACTTGCGTGTACATGTGCGTCTTCAATTGGTTGCTCAATTTAGGCTACAGTTGGGATCATGGAGATTTAAATTCATCTTAAAACAATCAGAAATTTGGAAAGGACTTTTCACACTTCACATATCTGAAACTATGAGAACAATGTCTTATCACAGTCAGTCCAGCAATTAGGCAATGTAGGTTTTCAGCATGTTTATGTTGGAGGCATTAGCTGAGCACTATGATATGTCCTGGGAAAGGAGCTGACATCTCATTCTAGATATGGAGATCTAAGGCTGATATGGGACTTGAGTTCGGGCATTTTTAACATAATTATCTAGGATTACTTTGGTGTCTGAAGAGTCAAAAAAGATGTTTTAGTTCTGAAGTACTGACTAGAACTCCCTGACAACAATGCCTAGCAAATTCTGCTAAATAGTTATATATATATATATATATAAAACGGATGAATAATAAATAATACTTCATATTTAAATGTTGTTTCTCAGTAGCTGCATCAATTGAGAAAAATGCTTTTCCTTGCATATGGTTTTCATTTTAAAGGCAGAGAACCAATTTTTTTAAAGTTTTTTCTTAATGAAATTGAATTGGACATTCCTCATAAATCTTGTAACTTTAGTGGACATTACTCACTTCCCCCCAAAGCATGGATGGATGTTTTAAAGAGTTTCCCAGTCATTAAAATGAAAACAATCTCAATATTACTTTCCTAGTAGCCAGACCCTTACACATGGTGAGCTGTGTCTTCATCTGTAACAGGTTGTATTGATTTCAGCAAAACTATTTGATTCCTAGAGCATTGCTGGACAAAAGCTAGAGTGGCAAAGTCTGTCCCACAGTATCTCTCTCTACATATTTTCATAAACACATTAGAGAATCTGATCTTTAACAACTTTAATAGATACATTTCCATTAAAATCAATGCTGCTAGACTCATTTACATCAATGAAAAATCTTCCATAGAAGCACCATAACTAGAGACCTGCAAACATATGTATAACATCTTCAAATTTTCTGACAGGATAAAAAGAATTTTGGACAAGATAAACAGAATCATTTATTTTACCCATTTTGCTCATATTGAATTATTCCCCTGTGAAAGGGATACTCAGGTAGTAAAGAAGCTCAGAGCCTTACAGAGTACTGGCACTTGCACAAACAAGTTTGGGGTGGATCAGGCGGTGTATGACAGATGACTCTGGTGCTGGTTTACAGAGTGTGTAATACACAGGGTGGTAAATTATATTCAAGAGCAACTTCAGATGTAAAAGTGTCTCTTTGTATAATAAATAACTCTTCATATTAGGTAGAAATTAATTAGTCTCAAATTCTGATCAAATGATGAGATTACATCCGCATTAATACAAATTAATTTATCACAATGAATGCTAATAGAATTAATATAATTAGACACTGTTGCACTGTGTGAAATATTTCATAAAGGTCCCTTTCATATTAGAAGTAAATTATGTGCATATTTCAAGTATAAAAGTAATAATTATGCTACATGTGTTTTACGGTGGAGGTATGTTAAAGAGGCACGACATGAAATTTGGGCCTTAGTTAATGGGACAAATGAAATTTTGCCCTATTGAAAGCTAGCCTGAAACACTCCCTTGAGCATTCAAAACCTGTTTATTTTTTTCTAGAAGAGCCACAAGACAACCAAATACAGCCCAAAATCTTGGAGAGTGGACATCTTTGCTTCTTTCATATATTCTGACTTACAGCCCCCACGATACTTGATGCTAAATCATGATATAATGAGTGCTGAATTACTTACGCCTTTTCCAATTTCCACAGAAAATGGACTTTAATTCAAAACTATGCCTGGTTAATTAAACTTTCCATGATCTAATTTGATCTAATTATTTCTATAAATTGAGATGTAACCAGAGTTATATCCTAAGGTAGAATTGGTCTATGGTTACACATTTTTACTTAGATGGAGGGAACTGACAAGAACTGCATCATTCTCTCCTATTAACTCTAACCTGGCTGGCTACTTGAATCAACGCAGTTCTCCAAACTAAATGGTGAACAGAGTGCTGTATTTTCAAAATGTCAATCAGGGTTGGGTTTTTTATAAATGGTTATAGCACAGGAAAAACATTTTATATCATCCATGTGTCTTATTGACAGTCCAGTACATATTTGGTCTCTTTTTCATTTCCGTGTAATAATGACACTAAATTATAACTGAAATTCATTTTCCACTAAAGACCTTTTTTTTTTCAGAAGATCTGCTCTTCTAAATCATACACAATATGATCCGAACCCTTTACAACATGTTTACATTCTGAAAAAAGGGAAAACCCCTTGCGAAGTTATTTTATTTTGCTATATCAAGTCCAAAGCCTGATTCTGTTTGTTACAATATTTGTTACCTGCTGAAAATACCTGTCACTCCTTCTTTGGCTAGTTTCCTTAAGCTGATGCTGATTTCTTTGAGTGAACTATCACTGTTGTTTACCGAAATCTTGTCATGTCCAGTCAGTTAGTATACACATATATTCTGTTCTTTGCATATACCATAAAATAACGTCTTTCTGAAATCTCTGTTGACAGAAAAGCAGGGCACAGATGCTTGCATATCATCAAACAAGAAAATCTGACAGAGATTTCAAGGCTTCTGGCTATTCTGTCTGAGTTAGCTTAGAGGTTAAAAAAAAAAATCAGTTCCCTGTTATGTCAAAAATAAAATATCCTCACTGATAATTTAGATGCCCATTTCTAGAGAGGTAGGCAATCCAGAACATGTAACATGACTGCCAAAGCTATCTACAAAGTCAGTCAAGAGAAACGGAAAGAAGTTTTTGAAAAGTTGAAGATTGCCTTAATTTAGTTACTTTCCTCTCTGCATTGCATGGGAAAATTACGGGAGACTCTAGCTCATAGAGGTTCAGTGTTTAGTTCTCCATTACACCATTTCAAAAGGAAGAGTAGGAAATTTCACGTATTTCCATATTTCTGTGATGCAATCAGCTTTTCTTTTTTTTCTGACTGCATGCCAAAGTGCTAATTAATTAACAACCCAGTGACCTACTGCAGCAGATAAAGCCCCAACCATCAAATCATGAATTGCCTTGAGTGACTGCCTTCTCTATTCCTGTTGTAAGATTACATCTTCTACTGGTTTTGAGGGCAGTCAGTCATGCATGACACAGGGCCCAGAAGCTAGCCTGACTCTTTCCCTGTGCTTAAAAGCAATCTGTGAAAATGCCAAACTGGACTTCTAGATCAAGGTCTCTCGAAATGTGTATAGGCTCTGCATTATAACATTATTGGATAAAAACCAAGGAAACAAAAGCCAGTTCAGAAATGGAGATCAGAACTTTTATTATTTTCCTACCTACTGCCAAGAGTACTAAACCAACAGTTACATTTCCTTTCGCTACTCTTCCTTAGCCCCCAAGTCACTTAGATCAAGGCACAACCTTTCTATGTAGAGTAAGAGAACTATAAACTCCCAATTAAAAACATCAGTTTTATTGAAGATAGATAATGATATACTCCTTCTCTAACTTGTTGATTGTTGATCAGTTGTTGATTTCTTTTGATAAGGAACCACTCACCGTGACATCAGAAGCTTTATGAAACTTCAGAAACTGAAAGATCTTCAGGAGATGAAAACCATCACTAGATTCAGTGAAACTGGACTTGATGTACAATAGAAATAATAATCAGTGTTGGAAATATTCCTGATAAAGGCATCTGGAAGCAAAACCCTATTGAAAAGATATCCAGATTGAACACATCTCTATTTGCGATGTGCCGCAGTGTCATTCACAATTGGGGATCTTAAACCCTTCTGTTAGAGTCACATTCTCCATGGGGAAGGTATGTAATGTATATAAAGCTAAGCAGTTCATTGAGGCCTGTTTATTTTTATGTATATAACTGTCACTTTTAAAATCTAAGGTCCACCTCTTGTCCTATTTTTAAAAGTAAGATCACTACATCCCCTGAAAGAAAATCAGATTAAGTTTCTCTTCCTGTTATAATTACACAAATGAGAAAGAGTTCTTCTGATTTCTTACCATAGAATCATAGAACAGGTCAGGTTGGAAGGGACCTTGAAGGATTATCTGGTCCAACCTTTCTGAAGAAACTTTATGAAGAATTTTTTATGAAGAAATTCAGAATAAACACCCTCATTTACAACTCCTTTATGCGTATGCCTGATCCCTCAGTATAACTGACATTCTGAATACTTATGCCATCATAAAATCCCAATGGTAAGGTGTCACCTGGGAAAGACTGTGAGCTAACAATTGACCATATAATTTCAGAAAGCAAAGATTCGCGCTTTTATAATTTTAATTTGCTGATCCCCACACTACTTTCTTGAAATATTTTATAGTTTTCTTTGATTGCGGCAAATAATAAAAACATTTTTCCTTTGCAATTATATGTTTTGTTCTAACAATAGTCTATTACTATACAATACTACCATAGAGTGGATATGTAAAGTTCATTTGCTTTCACTAGCTTTTCTTTGTATCTCTTGAAACACGATGTCCAACTTCACAAGGTGTTCAGTATTTCTTGTGAAGTATTTAGCACCTTTCAGGTACCCTGGTGTCTTAGTTTACAAGGATTCTTTTCGCTGACAGGAAAAATCTTTGTGTAGTAATTTACAAAAAATGCTAGACTCATCCATTAGAATTAGTTTAGTAGGTAACAAATATGAAACATTAATCCATTTTCATAGGATATTTAATTTTGAGTTATAATGTCCTTTTCCAATACTACAGGGGTTTTGCAGGGAGACAGGACAAACAAGTGTTTGAGAGAGTTAAAAGCTGGAAAATAATCTATGAAATGAATTTACTCCATTACAAAAAAAAAAAAAAAAAAAAGATGCAATTTGATGTGTTGATAGCAGCTACAGCATAAGCTACCTGACCTTGCCCTTGCAATGACCCCAACCTTGACCTGCAGGGACACTCTCTCTAGGGATGAGAGGTATGTTATTACATGTTATTTCATTACAAGGCCCCTGCTGAGCAGCAACTGCCAAATGGACTCAATTAAGTGTTTCTTGTGATGTGGATTACTGTCTACTGGGGCGAGTTGATACTAGCAAACATATTTCATTCTCTTAAAGTTTGACTGGATATGAAAAGCATGTGCGTTACTCATTCGCTGACACTTCAGTGTATGATTTATATCTGTTTAGAAAAATCATAACATGCAGACTTTAGTTGTGCACTGCATCCTTTTCTTGCTCCTTGTCCTTCAGCATCAGAACCCTGTTATCACACTCAAGGATTATCTAGCCAGACCTAGCCTTCATAAAAGCAAGCTTCCAAAAAGAAAAATTACTTCAAACAGCTATTGCATTCTGATAATCAAACTGATGTTTCACATTGAAAATAAAGTTCAAAAATGACACAGACTCAAGTCTGTATGCTTTTTGATTTTTTTTTTAGGTCAGAAAACTTGTATCAGGGATACAATGCTGAGCCCTTATGGGGGCTGGGTTAATTTATTTTGTCTCTAAAATCAATCAATATTAAAACAACTGTGTAAGGTTGTTATTAACACTGAAAAATAGTGTGTCTCTCTGTAGATATATATATATTCTTTATTTATAAATATGAAAATTAAACCATTTTCACAATGTTTTCTGTAAATAATAGCTCACTAGAAGTTGTCTTCTGGAATGTCCTTTGAAACTTGTGTAAAAATATCTCATTGACTATAATGTAGTTTAGATTAGACAACCAAAAGAAAATGGAGCAATATATAAAAAACTATTGAATGCAGAAAGAATACAATTTATAGACCTTTCAAGCAACAGGTTTTATGCTGTTTTTTATATCTCTGCATAAAATATATTTTTTCAAAATTTATATATAGACAAAATAGGAAAATCACTTCAGAATCTTTGGTTTTCCATCCTATTTCTTTCCATTGTAATTTTCACCAATATTATTTGGAACGTTTGGAACATCAAGCAATTTGCATTAAGACTGCTGGAAAAAAGCTAATGGAATTCAGAGGGAGTATTTTCATTATTTCTAAAAGAGCCTCCACTTCTTTCTTTGATCTCCATGAAGTGGGGAAGACTAGACAACATTCCTTTGGTCCTGAAGGTAAAAAGAGGAAACATTTTGTAGAGGAAATAAATACCTGTGACCCCTCTTTGTATATCATAAATAATGCATACAGGTTTTAAGCCATAAATATCTCATAAACCAAAACTATCTTACTATTCTACCATTAATTCAGGTAAAAGAAATTTTGCAAGTTAACTATTACACACCACTTTAACTAACAGAAATTTCTGCCTGAATGTCTTCTCAAGGGTATTGGAGAAATATTTTTTCAATTGTATTAGATGGCTGTAAATAGAATTGTAGGATAATTTGGGTTGTAAGGGACTTTTAAAGGTCACCTAGTTCAACCTCCCCTGCAATGAGCAGGGACAACTTCCACTAGATCAGATTGCTCAGCATCCCATCAAACTTGACCTTGAATGTTTCCAGGCATGGGGCATCAGCCACTTACCTGGTGCTTTACCACCCTCATTGTAAAAGATATCTTCCTTATATCTAGTCCAAATCTACCCGCTTTCTGTTTAAAACCATTACCAACCCCTTTAGTTTAAACCGTTATCAACAGGCCCTGCTAAAAAGCCTGTCCTTACCTTTCCTGTAGGTCCTCCCCAAGTCCTGAAAGGCTGCTGGAAGGTCTTCCTGGAGCTTTCTCTTCTCCAGGCTGAACAACCCCAACTCTCTCAGCCTTTCTTCACAGGGGAGGTGTTCCATCTCTCAGATAATTTTTGTGGCCCTCCTCTGGACCCACTCCAACTGGTCCATGTCTTTCTCATACTGAGGACTGAGGATGCAGTATTCCAGGTGGAGCCCCGTGACAATAGAATAGAGGGGCAGAATCATCTCTCCTGATGTGCTGGCCATAATTTATGCAGAGTGGCTTGACAACTATATCAGCCAGTTCCCTTAGGACTCTGGGATGCATCTCATCATGTCCCATAGACATGTTGAAGTTCCTGACGTTGTCGCAAACTTGATCTTCTTCCACAGTGGGAGGGACTATGTTCTGCCAGTTCCTGCCTTGTAGTCCATCCACTGAAGAAGAATGGGAAGACAGGTTGCCAGTGAAGACTGAGACAAAAAAGTGGTTGAGTACCTCAGTCTTTTTGTGCATTGTTATCCGTTTGCCAGTCGTGTTCGCTAGGGGGTTGTACATGTCTTGAAATAGGGGTAAAGTTAAAGCAAAAAATATTTAAAATCAGAGAAAGTTATTTATTGTTTTATGCACCTAACATATTTTGCCTTTTCTGAAATACACCTAGCAGCTACTCCAATTTCTGTTGTCTTTATGGCTGTTGTAAAAGAGGCAAATAATTGCTTTGCTTAGGCTTGCACAACCTTAATCTTATACTTTGCTAGCGTAAGGACAAATTAACCCTAGTGTGCATTTTAGATATCTATGCTTGTAATGAAAGCAACTCAAAAAACCGAATGTGCACTCAAAAGGGAAATTAGTATAACTACTGTTAAGGGAAACAAGTGTTTAGACTCTTCGCAGATTCAGAATAACTGTTAATTAGATAATGTATTTTGAAAGCCAGAGAGAGATATTAAGATCATCTGATTTGTCCTTCCGCTTAATATGGGACTAAGGACCTTCCTGAATTAATTATTGCATAAATTAGGATGAAATAGATACAAAAAACATCTTACTATAGCTAAAACTTTTTACTGTGATGAGGACTCCACTTGATAAACCATTCCGATTGGTAACTACTCTGGTTAGACATGATTTATTGCAACCTAGAATTTAAGTTGAAATTTGACATTTACTATTTTTATAGTTGTTTACTATACTCTTGTGAGCTCATGTTAAATTTCTACTTCCCATGTAGATTTTTTTATAGATGGTCATCAAGTCACAATTTAACCACAAACTTTAATAAACTAATTAGATTGACCTTACTTCAAATATCATTTAAAAATGCTCATGACCCTTCCCCAGACTGGATTCTGGGTTTCAGAAGTGGTTGCAATTTTCAGTAGCCCCTGAAACAGCATAAAAATCCAGGGCAGTGTGCTGTTACTTCTGTTCATCACTCCATTGTGTACGCTATCCCATTAGTGTTTCTGACTGTATCAATCTGTTGGGAGTTCATGTTTTAGTAAAATATTTTATGTATTTTAGCAATGGAGAGAGAAAAAAGATTGTTATAGTTGTGGGAGATGGTTTTAATAGTGGCCATGAAGCATGTCTTTGATCCAAAAGCCATGACAGACCTCATTGAAGCTGAAAACAGTATTAGCTGTCTGATAACCAGATAAAAAAAATGAAAAAGAAGCTAAGTTTGTTTATCATAGAATCATAGAATCATAGAATGGTTTGGGTCAGAAGAGACCTTTAAATGTTATCTAATGAACCCTCCTGCACTGAGCAGGGACATCTTCCATGAGATTAGTTTGTACAGGGGCCCATCCAGCCTGACCTTGAATGTTTCCACGTATGAGGCATCTACAACCAAAGTACAACTTTGTGAAGTAAGATAGGGAGACAACAGGAGCCTCTCACTAAATGTGTAAGGAATCTGGGAGATTTCACTCTGGAGAAACTGTAAATGCGAGTATTAGGGAAGTGATTAATTGCAACCTTTGCCTAGCTGAGAAAGAAATCAAAAAGCCCTAGAAAGCCCAACAGGTAAAGATGAAAGACCACAAATGAAACATTGGGTCTCTCTCTTAGAAGCTGTAAGAGAGGAAATAAGTTATTGCTTCTTCTACAGTGTTCAGAGAAACTTTTCAGGTATTTCTGTATATGAAAGGACTGTAGTAAAGACATACCTGATTCAAATGACTTTTTCTTCCCAAGTCCACAAGTTGCTATGTGTTAGACAATTATATAAGCTACAGGAAAACATGGTTGTTTTTTTTCTAATATGTTCGAATTTCTAATGATCTCTGAGGCATGCACTGTAATGCAGTACAAACGTGCAGTTCCTCATCTTGCACAGTTGAAGACAATATGACAAATGAAATAAATGAACTAAAGATTCTGGTCAGTGATTGGTCTGGAGTGAGAAATATGTCTCATCTCTCTTTCTATGCTGCTTTATTAATTAGGCCATGCTGCCTTTCAGCAAGAGCAAGTATTACTAGCTGAAATGAGAACAGGGCAAAAGGAAACACTAATTTCAGTTTTTATCAGAGTAATGACACATCTTGTGCTTGCAAAATATAATGAAACAGACAGGTTTAGAAGAATATGATGATGTTCTTTTGTTCAAGTCATGAAAACCTGAACCTGATTGCTAATCCCAAAAATCCAATAATTCCCCTTAATTTGTTGTCTAAATATAAAGTGACTGTCTAAATGTGGAGAGATGAAAACTCAAATCTGTTTTTTTGTCACAAAATGCCTTATTTACTGAACTCTGAACTTAAAATTAATAGTGAGAGTACTCTTTTAAAGAATGTTCAACTGAAACGTTTTTGTGGTTTCACATTTTTGTAAGCCAAGATTCTGTAACTATGTTTCATTTTTATTTGGAAAAAAAGGTAGCTAGGTTGCACAAAAAAATCAATACTATACTTCCATTCACTGTGATACATTTTTTAAAATTTGCTAGCTTTAGAGAAAACTTTATGTAAGTATAAACTGCCTCCCTGATAATTAGTCTTAGGATTTTTTTCTCAGTATATTTGTTGGCACCTGCTGATTTGATGGTCATGATGCACCACCTTGCAAACTGCAGCTAGTTTCCTAAACACTCATATTCTCTTTGTGACATTTGAAACCTCTAACTAAAATATTTGCTAGCTGCTGTTCAGAGAAGACAGGCCATGGAGGGGGAGGGTGTCTGTGGTAATTCTTTTTGTACTGTGGAAAAATGGAGGTTGAACAACTCTCATGGTTTCAGTTCTCACTTGGTATTTGTTGCCACCTTGCAAAGTTACAAAGTCAACAAATGAAGGGGCTTGTTTCATCTCAATCTATAGATTGTCTTGAACAAGACTGGATCAAGGTTGTAATCTAGTTTTTCTGATACCCAAAGGTTTGATGAACTGCATATATGTGTGTCTCTCTGTCATTTTATTTACTATCATCTAATACGAAGTTCGTCAATTTAAATTAGTGACGGTAATACAACTAAGTCATTGTTCTAAGGCATAATTATAAGACACTGCAAAAACATAATAAATAATGGTTGTGTTTGCCTGGAATTATATTTATAAGGGATTAAATAAGGCCTGTTTAATCTGTTTATTCTTTTGTCAGCAGCTACTGTTCCATGTTTCCACATTCAATTTCAGTGAATATATTAATTCAAATTTGATTATTTTAATAAATTAAATAAGGGAATTTTACAGCTTCCCTCTTCATAGAATCACATGTGAAGAGATGGGTATAAACATCAGACTCTATTATGAAGTTGCCTATAGTATATTCATTAATGTTTTTTTAATTTAATATTAACTCTATTAATGCATTAACGAGCCATTTTCTTGTAGCTTGGGAGACAGAAGGTATGATTTTCTTAGTATTGTTTCCATCAGGATAGACATTGTGTAGCAATTGCCATTATGTCCACTCATGTTTGCACATCTTTGAATCTCAGGAGTACATTGTAAACAGAAGAAAAATGGAGGAATGAAGGACACTAAGAAATGTGTCGGGAATCATGATACAGAAGAAAAAAGCTGAGAGAAATTGTCACTACTCTAAATAAAGTTGCAGTGTGAAAGGGAATATAACTATAAAGTCAGGAAGTGCAATGTGTGACAGGTATAGGAAGCTGATGGCAAGGGCAAGCAAAACACAAAATAGAGTGCCCAAGTGAAAGCACGTGTGAGAGGAAACTGTAAAGAACTGCTGGATATAGGCGTATCCATTAAAGAGGAGGAGTAGGAAAAAAATGTATTGCTTACACTACAAAATACAAAAAAAGTTAGTGGAGCTGAAGTCCCGGGGATAAGGGATAAATATCTAATTGAATAAATATTGTGCATATTACCTAAAACTTCAATCTTCTGATAATTTTAAAAGCATATATGCATAGCACAGATCTACCTAATAACATTACATTGCTTTTAAAAAATTCTGTGATTCTCAAAAGGTTGGAAACTTACTTGTGATTTCTGAAAAGTTGGAGCTGGATGTGCTGTTGCTATGTTTTTTTTCCCTGTGGTAATGTCTCCTTGAATGAATAGTAGTTATTTATCAGTGTATGGAAGATTAAAGGAAAACTAGCAGTATCAGCATAGACACTACTTTCTTTACAACCCAATTACAAAGAAGAATAGAATCTAGATGGTGGATGGTATTTCTTCATGGAATGGAAGAATGAGCATTCTTTAAAGAGGCTGTTGATCTCATTTATCAAAGGATCACCAAAATGTATCATTTAGGAACAGCAAAGGTCGGTTCTGAAGCAGTTACTTTCTCAGTCCCTTCCTTTTTTTTTTTTTTTAATGTGGACTAGCCTCCTTCAATTATTACTAATTGCATACTTGTGAATAGTGAAGAAAAATTGGTGTCAATAAATGCCAGCTGGAGAGGTCCTTCCTTTTGCCCAATAAAGCAGTTGAGAACTCATATAGATAACAACATCAGCACTGAATGTTTCAATTCTACACCCTGACCCTTCGCAAATTCTTTCTGTGGACAGCCTATTTTCCACCAAAGTGGAAAAAGTTGTAGCCTATTGGCAGGTGCTGAACTGAGTGCAACATACTTACACTCAATACTGTGATATAGTTTATGTTTCAGGTTTTTGCTTAAAAAATAACCTGATGAAGTTTAAATTATAACATGGTTTAATTGAAACAGCTATAGATTGCAGGATATCTGTCTCAAATTATATGAATACAATAGATAGCCTCCTCCTACAAAATACTGTTACCCTTTTTGCTCAGGAAGAGGTGGCAGTGATAGCAACACAATTTAGTAACAAATCACACCATATGTATTTAATACAAATATATATATTAAAATCTGTCATGTGAAAAATAGGCTAGTATCTGTTCTTCTGTTACTTGTAAGTTTTCTTAAAACTTTGTTGAAGAACTTTCTCTTCATGATTTCTTGGATTTTGCTGAGTGTTTTTATTGACACTACTCTAAGGGAACACCAAGAATGTAAAGGAATCAGTGTTATTATTCTGATAACATTTATAAAACATGGAGCTTTATTACAAAATATAAACCTTCTGTGTATTAAATTCAGTCTAAGGTCATTATAAAATTATCAACATGGATAAAGCAGAAATATTTTGTTCTATTGTAGCAGGTCACCTATATAGCTTTCTTACAAGCTAAAAAAGACAACCCAGTAGACCAAAGAAAAAATGATGGAAAGTATTACACTATCATTCCCTGCACAGCCATCCCAAAGGCAGGAGTCTGTTGCCTAGCAATTTTGACAGATGATTTACACTTTCCCGAGTGTCACACATACCATGAAGTCCAATAAAAAACCTCAGGACAGTACATTTTCTAATGTCAGAAGTGGTATATTTTCCAGGCACACTATATTGTTGCTTAGAAGGGCTCATATTTAATTTTGCAAGCAAAGTTGTTTTCCTCTTGGGCGAGCTCTTTCCTCTTTTATACTTCTTCATTCAGTCTGCCTTAAATAATAATGTTTTGTGTTTTTTTCCCTGATATCCCCATCTTCATGATCTTTGAAAGAAAAGAAAGCTTCTTTTGGTGTACCCTTTAGAATCACATTGACCAGTAACACTACGTTATGAATTTTGAAAACACTGTCAGTCAGAATTGGTTTCATTTACCAATTTAAAACAAATCCTGTTTCAAAGCACTTTGCCTGCCATCCAAGGTAATTGGAAAGCCAGTTTGAAAAATCTTCTAATGTGCTTTTTAAAATTGACCAAGGCTGCAGACGCAGCTTCTTAAACAAAATATAATTAATTTCTATCTGTCTAAGCTGATCAGTGCAGGCTGACAGTCCCTCTGTATTCTTTGTATTAATGCATGTGAATTTTTTTTCAATAGACTACACTTCCCTTTCATCTCCCTCTTTTCCTTGTGTAAATTGGCACTTTCTGTCTTCTAGGAATCTCATTACCATGTACTGATTTTCCATTGCTTCATAATAAAGGTGCCCAACTGATGTACCAAAGAACTGTAAATATATATTTTTCTCTACCAAAGATTTTTTTTTCTCTATAAGCTTTATGGTTACAGTGGTTCTAACATGTCAGTAGATATCTGAATTATCCTAGGAAGGAGGAGCAGATGTGCCCTCTACATCAAGAGTAGGGTAGAGTATGAAGAGCTCTCTCTGAAGAATAGCCATGAACAGGTTGAAATCCTATGGGTAAGAATAAGAGACTGGGGCAACAACGGGAACCTTGTGGTTGGTGTGTACTACAGGTTGCTCAATCAAGAGGAGCCTATTGATGACGTCTTCTTACTTCAGCTATAGAAGTCATCGTGATCACTGGTAGGGGGATCCTGCTGGGACCGTCTTGCTGGGAGACTTCAACCACCCCAACATCTGCTGGGAAAGCAGTACAACAAGATGTAGGTAATCCAGGAGACTCATGGACTGCGTCAAAGATAACTTCTTAAACCAGGAAACAGACAGCCCCACCAAAGGGATGCGATACCAGACCTGATTGTCACCAATGCAAATGAGCTAATTGGTGAGTTCAATATTGGAGGCAGCCTGCACTGCAGCAATCATGCACTGGTGGAGATTGCAGCCCTAAGGAATTGGGGTCATGGGAAGAGTAAAGTCAGGACTCTGAATTTTAGGAAAGGAAACTTCCCCTTCTTCAAGAAGTTGGTCAATAGGACCCCCATGGAAACTGTCCTCAGGGACAAGGGAGCACAACAGAGCTGGCAGATCTTTGAGGAAGGTCTCCAACCCCAGGTGTAAGAAATCAGGAAAAGAAGGCAAGACAAGCATGGATGAGTCAAGACCTCCTGGTCAAATTAAAGGGCAAGAAGGAAATAGACAGGCAGTGAAATCACAGACAGATATGCTGGGAGGAGTACAAGGACATGGCATGGTTGTGGCCAACCATGGCCACAAGAAGGCCAACGTACTGCTGAAACTGAAAATGGCAAGGGATGAAAAGAAAATACGAAAGGCTTCTACAGGTATGTTAGCCAGAAAAGGAAAGTCAAAGAATCTGTACCTCCCTAGTGAACATGACTGGCAAACTGATAACAATGCAGACGATTGAGGTACTCAACAACTTTTTTTCTCAGTCTTCACTGGCAACCTCTCTTCCCATGCTGCTTGAGCGGGTGGACCACAAGGCAAGGACTGAAAGAGCAAAGCCCCTCCCATTGCAAGAGAAGATCATGACCACATGAGGAACCTGAACATGTCTAAGGGACATGATGAGATGCATCCCAGAGTCCTGAGCGAACCAGCTGATGTAGTTGTCAAGCCACTCTCCATATTATTTTTGAAGTCATGACCACCAGGTGTAGTCCCCCTTAGTCCCTGGAAAAAGGGAAACATTGCACTCATTCTCAGAAAGGTATAAAGGAGGACCCTGGGAACTACCAACCTGTCAGCCTCATCTCTGTGCCTGGGAAGATCATGGAATGAATTCTCCTAGAAGTTATGCAAAGGCACATGGAAGACAGGGAGGTGATTCAAGACAGCCAGCACAGCAAGTCCTGCCTTAAAACCTCATAGCCTTCTATGATGGAGTTATGACATCAGTGGGCAAGGAAAGAGCTATGGACATTGTCTGCCTGGACTTTTGTAAGGCATTTGACATAGTCCTACACAACATCCTTGACACACCTGAGAGACAGGGTGTCATCCAGAGAGACCTGGACAGGCTTGAGAAGTGGGCCATTGTGAACCTCATGAGGTTTGTCAAGGCCAAGTACAAGTTCCTGAACCTGGGTAGAGGCAACTCCTGGTATCAATTCAGGCTGGGGGATGGCGTGATTGAAACCAGCTCTTTTGAGAAGGGCTTGGGCTACTCTTGGCTGAAATGCTGAACATGAGCTGGCAATGTGTGCTTGTAACGCAGAAAGCCAACTGTATTCTGGAATACATCAAAAAAAGCATGGCCAACACATCAAGAGCNTTCCTGAACCTGGGTAGAGGCAACTCCTGGTATCAATTCAGGCTGGGGGATGGCGTGATTGAAACCAGCTCTTTTGAGAAGGGCTTGGGCTACTCTTGGCTGAAATGCTGAACATGAGCTGGCAATGTGTGCTTGTAACGCAGAAAGCCAACTGTATTCTGGAATACATCAAAAAAAGCATGGCCAACACATCAAGAGCGATGATTCTGCCCCTCTATTCTATTGTCACAGGGCTCCACCTGGAATACTGCATCCAGTTCTGAAGTCCTCAATACAAGAAGGACATGGACCAGTTGGAGTGGGTCCAGAGGAGGGCCACAAAAATTATCTGAGAGGTGGAACACCTCCCCTGTGAAGAAAGGCTGAGAGAGTTGGGGTTGTTCAGCCTGGAGAAGAGAAAGCTCCAGGAAGACCTTCCAGCAGCCTTTCAGGACTTGGGGAGGACCTACAGGAAAGGTAAGGACAGGCTTTTTAGCAGGGCCTGTTGATAACGGTTTAAACTAAAGGGGTTGGTAATGGTTTTAAACAGAAAGCGGGTAGATTTGGACTAGATATAAGGAAGATATCTTTTACAATGAGGGTGGTAAAGCACCAGGTAAGTGGTTGATGCCCCATGCCTGGAAACATTCAAGGTCAAGTTTGATGGGATGCTGAGCAATCTGATCTAGTGGAAGTTGTCCCTGCTCATTGCAGGGGAGGTTGGACTAAATGACCTTGAAAGGTCCCTTACAACCCAAACTATTGTATGACTATGACTCATGATACATATTCTATGATTCTATGACTCATGATACATATTCAACTCACTTTTCATTCTACATCTGTACTGTTCAGTGTGACACAGGGACTAATGTGTTCCAAGGTGATATGGTAAATTACCCATCAATGTCTAGACCAGCAGTTAATCAGAAGATCCTGAAAGAACTGAGTAACACAAAGAACACAAGTTCTCAGATGTACTGCCAGTCTTCACATGGACTTCCTGTGTCATCTTTAGGAGGTTTCTGTCTACATATACAAGATTGGGTTTCCTGAAAATAAACCCGCAAATCCTACCTGCCATTTAAGCATGTTTTTTTCTTCATCTGAAATATGAAATTAATTTTTCTGACCCTCAGAGCTATGACAAATCTTAATCCATCATTTTTACAACATACATGAGAAATGTCAACAGTAAAATACTTTCTCCCCTTGTTTTCATCTTAGAATAACACAATGCCACTAGTATAAGAAATTCTTTGTGGACTGATAACTGTACGGGTTTGGTTGTGCTGCATTGCTGGCCATTGGCTCATCCCAGCCAGTTCTTAATCCCCAGAAAATGTCCTAGTCCTCTAATTTCATTGCTTATCTAATAAGTTTTGCTTTCAAACAAAGTGATTATACCAGTCTAATCCTCATTGAAGCAAGAGATGAATAATATGTTTCCACTAGATCTTAGAATTCCCTCTGCTTGCATACATATTTTAAAATTTTCCAAGAATAGTTCCTTCTGTTTGCCTTAGGCTTTTTTTTTTTCTGAAAAGATTAATATTTTTGCAAGTGAAAATTAGCTGCTGATGTTGAGCTTCCACAGAGCCAAATAGATCCCTTTCTTCTTCCTTCTTTTCTTCTATCATCTGCTTCTAAAGAAATAGTTGTTTATGACTGTTTTTTTTCACCAAATAAAGCAGATGAAGAAAGGTAATAAAACTAGCAGAAAAGACATCGCACATAGAAAGGGGAACTAAGACTTTCTACAGTTGTTGGAGAACTTGAGAGTTTCTCATGAAGGGATGTTTTTCTTTCCTTTGTCATGAAGTCAAAATTGATTCTAACTAATATTGAGGTGCATCTTTTGATCTTAAAGAAAGACTAATGGACTGAACAACAGTTATAAAAGAAATACTAGAACTGTTGTACACTACTGGGCTTAAAAGACTTCTGAAGTGTTGCCTTCTTTAATCTCATAGTTTAACAAAGAGCTGGCTTTGTTATTATGATAATATACAAGATGCTTCAGGTGAATATCAGAAGGTCAGAAAAATATCATGAGCCAACAAAAATAGAAAATAACGCCATACTATGGAGGAACTGATTGCAGAGGAAGAGAGGTGTCGATCAATATATTTTAATTTTAAAACATTGAATTTCCCTCTAAATTCTGTAATGTTGTTTCAGAATAATTTGTATAATGCCCACGAATCAGGATTCAAGATCTCCATTGCTCTGCAGAGGAGAAAAGGCGTTGTTGGTACTGATTACTTTTCGTAATTATTCCACTCCTGGAGAAGAAAAAGGCACATAGAGAACTTTTACATAACATTCCATAGTTCTTCTGTTCATCACTTCTAGCTTGTGCCTCGATAGATTATGCCTTGTAGCATTTGCATACCAATCACAAAGTGACTAAACATCTTAATGAATGTATTTACAGGATGCAGTATTTACATAGACCACTGTATTTTGCAACATCCTTGGTTTTACAGGAGTGAATTTTCACTGACAAACAATATTGGCAGATTATTATTTTTATCTGGAGTCCTGTGAACTTCAAGATATTCTGTTCAGGCTGCAGTGAGTCCTATTGTATTAAGGTGAAAAGTGGCAGTGATCAAGTTTTAGACAATGAATGTTTGGAGGAAATCAATAGTCTGATTAAAAAAAGAAAGCTCAAGAGGCTTCTAACCCTAAAAGTTGATTTGTTACTTCAGTATATCTCATTGAAACAGCAAACTATATTAGTCTTTAGATTTACCAGATGCATTATTCCTTGTGTAGTTTCAAAGGTATCAGCTGTAATGAGAAAGAACATCTTTAGCTTATCCCTTGTTTTCTCCTAATGTATATCAGTGAGATCTGTGGGGAAAATACTGTATACTATATCATGCAGGTGAGCTATAAAACCTGCAAGAACAGGGGACTTCTTTGCACTATTTTGGACTGTGAAGATTAGATTGAAAAAATTTTAGTTTCAGATATCGAAAAAATGTACTCTTCCCGAAGAGACAATGAGAGAGAAAAGAACCTTACACACAGTGCAGAAAGATTAGAAGTAAATGTAAGTGCATGTGAGCTTGTGTTTGGGAAGGAAAATAATTTTAATTGCTAAATATTAAATTAAATGAAAAAAAGCTTTTAAACATTTATTTAAAGTACCAAATGGATGACAAAGGCAAATAATGGCTTGTAAGTTGAAAAAGCGAAAGTAAGATGAAAAAGCGAAAGTAAGATGAAAAAGCGAAAGTAAGATGACTGCTATATCTAGCTAGAGTTTCTAATAAAAAGGGATAGCAGTGGCAGGGCATTTAAGGCAATAATATCTGAATAATTGCTGAAAAAATATTTTGGGAAATTTTCCAAACTGTAAAGGAGAACACACTGGCAGTCAGGGTTTCACTGCAAAGTATAGGCAGCTTCTGTACTAGCAGTGAACTTTTGCTGATAAACCTCTGTGGACCCTTTCAATGAGGCAGGTTTCTGGGACTCAATCCAACAAAGCACTTATTTTAGACTTAACTTTGAACATGCAAGTCAACACGCTAGAGCTAATTCATATAAAAACATTGACTAAATATGGCATTTATCATGGCAAAGTCTGATAGCTCTTGGTTTTGAGGAGATCATCCTTTGTCTTCAAGGTCTTAATAAATTCATACTGCTGCAAATCATTAAACTCTGACTCCATTGCCTTGATACACAATGAGTAGTGTATACGGGCTACAGCCCAAAACCTCAGAGTTTTTAAGCACCTACTTCACTTGAATAGTGAAAAAAGTAGATAAAAGAGCAGAAAACTTGATCAGGGCTATGTTTCCATATATAGAGAAATGAGGCAGATGAGGAATTCATATTTTGGAAAAGAGGTGACAGAAGAGTATGATAGATGTTCATAAAATCCAGAGAGGGATGATGATTCTCCCTCTTTTTTTTTTCTTTTTTTTTTTTTTTCCCAATCATGGAAGAGATACAAGGCCCCAGTGAAATTAAAAGCAGCATATTAAAATCAAGTATTATGAACTGTGTGCACACTGTGCTAAATATAATTGAGGGGACTTTTAACAATAAAATCTACTAAATTTTATTGATCTGAATACTGCCTCAGGTTTGATCCTTATTGGGAGAAACAGAGAAAGTGATACCACTCTGTAATTTGCCTTAGCATAGAACCTTTTCATAAGCACTGCCTCCTGGCCACTGACACTGTTCTCAGCTGGGCAGATCTTCAGTCTGATCTTTCATTGCTCTTTTTACTCTAGAATCAATAGAAGACATACACAAAGAGTTTTGAGGACCTGGACCCAATGATGTGAAATTAAGAAAGCACAATACAGCTGCAAGCAGCATACGAAGGATAATAAAACTCAACATATATTTTAACAACTGGCATGTCATTCATTTACACAGACATGAATCAAGAGGACGTTTGTAAGTCCACAGAGTTACTTAAAAGTTAACATGCTCTGAGGAAGCAATACAGCATAGTTGGCTGGAATTTTAAAATATTTTTGGTGTCTGATCTTCTGCTTACTGCAATAAAATAGAACTTTGCAAGGAATGCTTATCTTTTTTTTAGTAAACAAGGATAGAACAGGGACCAATAGTCTTAAACCTGTAAAGTAAACGATTGTGAAATACTTTAGTGATAGATAATGAATAACATACTGTAGAAAGTTGTTCAAGGCAGATTTAAGACCAGCCTAGACACTGTTGTGGTGCCTTCAAAGCAGTTGTTCTCCAAAGAGAGAAATTAATTAATCATTTGTATAATAAATTAATTGTGAGTGAATCAAAGCAACCAGGGAAGAAGTACAATAAAAACCTAACCAACTAAAGAAAAAAAAACAACCCACGAGATACCACAAAACAGTATGAAAACTGTTAGCAGTTTAAACCATTGCTCAAGACCAGAGAATATAAAACTACACAATAAAACAAACTACTTATTGTGATTGAAAAAGCAAAGCAATTACATTAAAGATAATAAACTAAACAAGATCAAACAAATTTAAAAATGTGAAAAACATAAAATGTAAAGAATATTTAATAGTCCCTAAAAGCCTATACATGTATTTAATGCTGAGGAGTTAATAATAACAATTGTAATTTAAAACACTGTACTTCTATTCCATGTTAAGATAGCTTGGAAACAAACACACTCAGGACTAGAGAGGCTTGTCATGATTCTAGGTGTGTTGCTTTAAGGGGAAAAACATACACTTTTCATGCAGCATAGTCTCTGTTGATGAAATTAATACAGTGTACTGTATTACAGTGTATTGAATTGAGCTTTTGGACAAGTGGTAACCTAACTTAGAGATGGCTCCATAAGAAATAATTTTTAAAATGACATTTGAAACGGAATTTGTTATAAAGTCTATGGGGTGATTTGACTTAAATGGAGACATCAATACGACCCACCACATAACCCAAGTAATGAATTTCTTCATGTGTCTTAGTCTCTGAAGAGAAACACATCGAAGGAATATGTCTTATCTACCTAAAGTTTCCCTAGAGACAGCTCTTTGCATGCAAGCACTACTATTTGCCATAGAATTATCCAGGAAGCTCAAGTTGAAGACATTAATAAACCACGGTGCTATTTCAGAAAGACAATTCTGTTTTGGTTTCATTTTAATTAGCTGGTATAAGATTAAATCCCTATGGGAGAATCAGAGTAAAGAGGAAGGGCAAGGTAAAAGGCTGGTCAAGATTAGCTTTTTATACATCCGCAAGGTGAAGAAAAATTGGAATATACTTCCACTATCAAAAATACCTGCTAAAATGAAAATTGAGCATCGTTGTCCTTAAAACATGGGAGGTTCTGCAGCCTCTGCAAGGGCCTCTCTTTGAAGAAACAGGCTCAAATCTCCTAAATAACTTTTGCGACCCCAGAGAATTATTTCCTATGAGCTTCAATGAAACCAAACCCCATCGTCCACTCCTTAGCTGCATAGACACAGCAGCACAGACATTTGCAATATATAAATTTTGGACTGTGTTTCTGTTATTGGTATTTTTAGAAGGTTCCAAAATGAAAAGTCAAGCTAGGAGAACATAAATTTTATAGTTAAGTAACAGCTCTAACTCCTTTTCATTAAAATTTTTAGTTAGTTCACAACCCAAGTAGCATGACCGCTCAGCTTTTTTCCATGTTTTTTAGGGATTTGGCTTTATGACCCTTTCTTCAAGGAATCTGTACTGAATCAATCCTCCAGAAAAGTGCAAGAAGGTGCTATGCTCATTGGAAATTGTTCCACAGTTCCTCTAGTGAGACTAAAAATGGCAGGTTAGTAAAAATTCCCATGGCAATTTCTGCACGATTTGCTGTCAGCTGGACATTTGCATTCAGGTGACATAAGACTTCAATGGTGGTTCAGCTGGATATGTAATTTATGTTTAGTTTGGAGCTATAAGCGAGCCACTTTCTGAATGATACTTTATTTCAGAGGCGACTATATACAACATTACAGAGGTGACTGTCTGATGTATGCAGTGAGCAAGGTATACAGATTTTGCAAACAGCCTGTAAAGTTAGTCAAGTATTTTGGCGACTGGGGAGATGTAGAAATATCAGTCACAGACTCGTTAAAGGAGATGCAAACACTGAAGTGTTAAACGAAATCCAATTACATGTCATTCAAATTAATTTATTTGAGATCCTCTCATACCACTGATATGGAGACAATAAATAATAGATTAACTATATTTTTGCTATTGGGGAGTCTCCATCTTTAATTATCTCTGACATCTTATTTAATTGCCAAGTTTGCTGCAACTAAAAATGACAAGAATCATATAGAACTCTCTACACAGATTATAAAGTCCTTAAAAACCATGCTTGGCAAAAAACCTCAAACCTGAAATGCAAACCTTCAGCAAATCAGGCTTTAGTATGAATGCGGTCAAAGCAATGTGGCATCAGTATGGCGAACAGCATCTGATTCGGTCCAGTAGAGGAACTCATTTAATGAAAGTTGGAGATAAAAAGACTACCTAGAGTGTGGATAAAGCAGGAGTCCTGCATAACCCTAATTCAGTTAGAAATCCTAAAGTTGGCTAGTGCAACCCAAGAATTGGGGAAGGTTAGGCAAGGACCTCTCTCTTTACAAGGTTTTGTCAGAGTAGAATACCAATTCTTCCACCCACTACACTGGCCCTAGCAATAGTAAGAGCCTTACCATTTTCTGCTCTCTTCAACGACTGTGTGGTTTCATATGTCTGTTTTTTTCTCATATATAATTTGCATTTCCCTGTGTCAAAGTGAGAGAATTAAGTCCCTCGTGCTAATTTTAATATCTTTGTTCTTTTTTTCTTCGTGTAAGCAATGAAGAGCTCCTCTGGGCATCAGAGTTGAAAATCAATTCCTCTGAAATAATTTTAATTTCTCTGCATTTATCATGAAATAAATGAAGCAGAATTTGTCTCATTTGTCTCATGTACACAGCAATTAGACAATCATGAAAGTGCATTTATGAGATTTTTCCAATTTTATTCCCAATAAATGTAAGTCATATCTGGGCATAACTGACCTGCATATTTTCAAAACTGAAGTATTGAAATATTTACTAATTCTACCAGTTAATATCTAAACAACATGCAGCAATATCCAAGGTATTTCTCTGATCTTTCTTTATAACATAATATTTCATTCAGTGATGTTAATTTTTAAAACATCAGTAATTGTAGACAATTTATCTTATATTAGGCCTTAGATCTCTCTCAGGATAGAGAGAGAGATCTGCCTCCTAAAGAGATCCTGATTCCATAGGGAAATAATCAGAAATTATTAAGAAGACTTCTGCATTGCAGTGATACAGAAGAAATCTGTTTTCTGAAAGGTAAAACTCAATGAAAATCAGGTGACAGATTCCTTGATATTTATTTACAGTTGGATATGATGTCAGACAGAAAGGTAGTCCTGATTGATTTTAATGACAAGCAGCCGAGCATACTTACTGATTTTAGAGACCAGTTACTTCAAAAATGGCAAGACCATTAATACACTAATATCGTAGCACTAATAATGTGGAGAATAAAATGTGACTTTGCATTTAAATTGCTTCCTTTTAGGTAAAATGCAAGGTTCTCTGAATTGGAATGTATTCCCCGATGAAGCTCTCTAAACACCGTTATTATTTCTTTTTGTTTATCACAAGGCAAGATCTCAAATTCATCAAAATTAAAGGAGATTTTGCTAAGATCTCATAAATTAATTTTTATATTAATAGTTTAAAAGTTTGATAAGAAACAACACAATAGAATTTGATGATTTTTATAGGTTGCTATTTTTAAGGTTTAATAAGATCACTATGAAATGGAAATCATAATGAAATGGACTTTCACTGAGCGTTACTCTAGTCTTTCAAAAATGATCTACAAAGTCTTCCTATTCCCTTTTCGACCAAGCAGATAGCATGTTAAAAAAATAAAATAAATAAATAAGTAAATAACAGATAAAAGCAAAACAGGCATGAAAAAACAGGAGGGAAAAAAAATGGTAAGGAAAAGAAGATTATAAGAAACAAGGATGAAGAATGAGCAGTCTTTCTTTTCGATTCCTCACATTTTTGTCAATGCAGTTTAGATCACTTTCTTGTTAACTCAAAGTACAGTGAAGATCTTCCGACATTTGTAAACTTTCTTTAGGAGAGGATGATGGGCTTTTTTTGTCATAGGTTTCATTTCATGACATTTTTTCACTTTAAAAAAACTCCATGCAAGAGATGAAATTAAAAGTGAAATTTCTATATTTTGTCAATATTCTATGTACAATAATTTTGAGTTTTCAGTCTACTGTGTGTTTTTATCGGGCTGACCCCAGTTCTATCCCTTACCAGTGCCAGCATACCACACCAGAAAATCAAATTCATACATCCATAAAGTCAGAATAAGTATATGCAGTTTTCTTTGCTAAGTTATATGTTAGCCTATTTGAGAATACATGAATGTGACAGCTTTTCACTCAGCAGGACTCAGCCAATTCTGTATTTTTAAATTAATTTTTGTGTCATTAAATGAATAATATATTTCACACGCTGAACAAAGCAACAAATGACTATTAATTTGAGAACCTATGTTCTTTGACAGAATCTCTGGTCAGAAAACTAATATCCTTTTCCATCAACTAAGAAGATAAATTCTCCTTTTGCAGTAATACAAATTTTTGTCATCTATCAAATTTTCTGTAAATGAAAATAGGAATGTCTCCAATTTTAATCATCTGTATTTAGGTTTATAGAATTAAACATCATGTCTTAAGAACATAGATAATTCTAGTTTCAGAGTTAGGATAGATACCAACATTAATCTCTGCAGGAAAGGATTAGACATTTTAGAGAGACACAAAACCGCAACTTTACATTTTTATAGAAAATACTCTCAGCCAGACATTAGCTCCTGCAGAGGGAAGCAGAAGTTGGTCTACCATCAAACTCAGGAGCCCCACAGTCTAACTCTAACATGTTGTTTTATACAGTTGGCATTCTGAAACAACAGTCAGTTTATTTTCCAAGGGTGTGGACAGAATCTTTGTTTCCACATGGTAAATCATTTATTCTAGGCCAAGAACTGCTGAATGTGATGTATTATATTTATTTAAGTTAACACCATTAGCATGCCTAGCAGAGAGTAGTGGTGTGGCCAGCTTAGGCTAGCTTCAAGTGATCTATGAAACATGCAGCAGATGTATGATAACAGATGTCAAAGTTGCAATTTTGGATACAGAGAACTGTATCTTCCATTGTAACTATAGTCATAATTAATATAGAAACATTGGCTCCAGCGGAGCTCTGCCACAATTCGTGTATATCAACTTATTGATACGCGTATGAAGCTAGGAGTCCATAAATAAATATAAATTTTATTTATCAGACCACTTGAGAGAGGTGGTCAATTCTAAGTTTTTGGAGTTCTGAACCCATTAGGCCATGCTATTAAATTGAATAACATCTTTTGTCAATAATAAGTAAAATACATATAGTCAGCAGCATGTACATGTGTATAATAGGTTTCCTCCATCATCAAGTCCAATGAAGTCAAAGCACTTAAATCAGCACATGGCATCCTGAGGCTGTAAGAACAGCTGTTAGGAGAGGTCAGAGCTTCTCCTGAATTTTACAAGAAGGCAGCATGTGTGCTGTTACCTCTTGTCCTTTGTGGCAAGTTCAAGGGAAATCTAAAAACCCTGAACCAAGATTACTCACAGAGGTATTTTGGTAACTTCAGGAAGTTCTGTCTGTTGCCCTCTTTGACATATCTTTGAAGAAGCCATGTGTTGCTCATAGACAGTTAATGTTCAGGTGTCAGGAAATACCCATTCTGGGAGCAGTATCTGAATGTAGTCACCTTTCCCAGAAAAGTTAGATATTCAGAAAAAGTTTTGTGTAAGGACTAGAGCATAACATTAGACAGGCATGCACACTACTCTAGGGAAGTAAAAAAATAATCTAGATAGTAACTAAAAAGACAGTAGTATAACTTACATTAGAGAGAAAACTTGAAAATCATGGCTGCTTTATAGTCTTCCCAGTGGCCATGAATATGTTAGAAAATACAGCTGGAAAAAGAATTTTCTCTTTCACTCTAAGGGTTTCTACAGTGAGAAAAATAAGATAGAAATACCTTTAATCATAATAAAGAAAGAAAAACCGTGACCTTAGTATGAAACAAAGGGCCAGGTTCTGGTCTCATATAAATCAGACGTTGGATGCCTGGCCTGGGGCATCCTGCGTCATATGAGAGAGCTTGCATGGTGTATAGCTCTTTCACTTATTCCCACTGCGTTTCCATGCAACCCCAACTGTAGTTCTGTGGGGTGTTTTATTCCAGATTCCAAGTCTTTGAATGCTGAAGCCATACTAGGCAAAGCAAATTGTGTTTCATAAGGTTTTGTGTGATAAAAATAGACTCTATTTCAAAACGCAGCTGGCCAAAGCAAAAATTTTTTTCTACCTGCCGCCAATGTAAGTATCTCCCCTTGCTAGAACAGCATAAAGTACAGTAACAGCCAAAAAAAATCTATGGAGGTAGAAGAGAGCAGATATCTTATGCCAGAAACCTGCTCTTTTTGATTTATTTGATTTTGCCTTCACCAAGACAGCAAACAATACAACTGTTTTTTACACCAAGGCATTGTGGAGTGACTGTAGTAGTCTGTGAGAAACAATAACTGATTTCAATAATTAATTCCTTCTGAGTAAAGTAATGTTGCTGTTTATGCACTCTTCCTAAGGCCAAGTAAAAAAGAACTTTAAGCCAGGAGTGCATAAACTGTAACGTTACTTTAGGGAGCAGAAGTCCCCTAACATACTGTTGATTTGGGAAAGGCTTTTTTTTGCCCCCAGGCTATAACAATTTTATTTTATATTCTCTTATGTTGCCTCAGGATGACCCCAAGATTCCCTCAGATTTATAAAACAAAGGAAACAAAGTAGTGAATTAGCTGTTTTGACAGCAGAGAAAGAGCCACAGAATTTTAAAAAAAGAAAAAACCAAACCATTTTCTACCAAGTTGATCAAAATTCTCCTAAATGTTGAAATATACTTCAAATAATATGTTGAAGTACTGTAAAATTCAAGTGAGAACAGAAATGAAAACATTCTGTGAGGGATTTGTTTATTGTCTTTTTTCAAGGCACTAGAATTGTCTTTCTACATATTGTTCTCTTAGTATATTCAGTACAGAACAAAAAGTAACTTCCTATCATAAATGTTATAACTTCTTTGTTGAAGTTTCCATGGTAGTGACACTGATACTGTTTATGCATGGCCTACCAAGCAAAATTCCCACAAGCATTACTTTTTTTTTAAAGATTATGTTGTTTATAACATAAACTCTGCCAAATCCCTATCAGGGGCTAGCCCATTTCAAACCCAAATTATTTTGCTATCACATGCTCAGATTTTTTGTATCTTGACTGTATCACAGTCCCTGTGTCTCACTTGTCTAGTATTTATTGCTTAAAATTTCTACAATATCAAAGATTTATTATTAGTGTTACTCCTGTAAAATTTGTACAACATAAAGCAACTCCTTATTATTCACATATATATCCCACGTTAACTTCATGCAGGTACAGAACTTGACCTTGTGTGACTCCACTAGTCCCTTGGTAATCAGGTTCCAGCTGTATAGATCAGAACAAAAGCAAAACTAGACCAGATGTTTTTACTATTAGATAGATTAGCCCAAAACTAAAATTAAGAAAACATACTGCATCTGATTTACTATCAGTATATGATCTGTTGCTGCATAGGGAGCAATGGATAGCAGGGCAGAGGCAAATGGCAATTTATTAATGCGGGCATGGGAGTTCCATACCCTCACCCCTGACTGCTCTAAAAATGCTGAACGGAGGGCCCCAGTCTGGTGATGAAAGCTGGTTTTTGACAATGAAAGTTCAGTAAAAACAACATGAAATCATTTTAAAAATGGTGCATCAGAAAGTATTGGCAGAAATACTTATCCCCACAAAAATTGCTTTTCTACAGATATGTAAACACACAGTTTCTAATTTTGCTTTGAGTGTTTCCTTTAAAAGATTAATTTTTCTGAATTATAGTGGTGAGCCACCAGACAGTAACATCCCTATGAGTCTGTTCTTGGTTAACAAGACCCTTCTTTCACACTATGCAAATTGTTTGATAAGAACTTTAAAAAAAAAAAAAAAAAAACCAAAAATTGTAATAGAGTATTCCAATTTTGGCATAACTAAATTACAGCATGACAATTTCATACTCTGAGGCAGGTTATTGTGAAGTTTTGGGAATATAGGAGATTTTGTCACATCCTGCATATTAAAAAAATCCTTACATTCATATAGCAGCTTCAATAAAAATTCTCAGGATGTCTTCATAAAACTTAAATCAAGCTCCCCAGAATTCTGTGAGATGGGCAAATATGAACATTAGAGTTGTTCAAAGCCTTTCAGCCAAATATTTTATTCACCTAAAAATGTAGATTTACGCGCACTGACACTGCGGATTCAAGCTCAGTTCATCTAATTGCCTCTGCTGAAAATTCTGTGTATATGAGAAACTGTGTATTGTGGGACTGTTTCCAAAACGTTGGAATTTAAAGAAAAATATACAAAATTAAATGAAACTGTCACTGGTTTTGAACAAAATTAATCTGGAGAATTTATTGCATCAGGGAAATGACAAGAAATGTAAATGGTTGTAAATAATTATTTTAACTGTTCAACTTGATGAGTGAAGTGAAAAAAAAACAAAGAAACGCCATTTGCTCAAAACATCATTATTTTTTTTTGTGCATAAGTGAACTGGACCCTTACATGTGATTTTGTGACATGACCAGTCAGGGGCACAGTAAATGGTGAAATTAAGTTTTCCTTTAGTAATCTGCTGGTTGGTTTCCTATTGACTCAGAAAATCTACATCCTTCACAGTAGTAAGTATTAGGTCCTGAGTATCTAGCTTTTTTTTTTTTTTTTTTTTTTTTAAATTTCCTTTAGGGCACAGCAATATCAAAGTCATTTTCTGTCAGCATTAGGTGGCTGCTGAATCATGTTTTTAATTATAGTGGTGACATGAGCTGTCTATATACCATCTCAGGCAAATCACCATTTTATTAATCATTCTTCCAGTACGGAGGTAGCGCAGACCCGATTATACTCTAGCCAAACAGTTTTATTTCTCTGGTATCTGGGTTAAATAGCTGATCACAATAAAGGTTGCCAGGTAGCAGCAATGCTTATAACAAGAACTGCAAGGTAACTTCAAAATGCACACTTGAGGACTCTGCAGCTGGTGTTTAAAAGCTGTCCTAGAGCAGATGGAGAATATTCTCTCAGGAGTACATGTTCACTTCCGAAAGTATGCTGAGCATTCCCAAGTGCTACTTCTGCTGGGACTGTGTCTGCTCTAGAGAAAAAAAAAACAACCCAACCAACTAAATGAAGACTTTTGCTTTGCAGTTATATCTCCACTTTGTGGTCATCTGCCTACATGCTCCTGCATATTTGAAGCAGTTCAACACATGTGAGCACTGCTGTGCTCTGCACTGTGCACTTACCTGCAGCCTTACTAGTCTGTGAAAAGAGGTGTTTCCAAAGAGGTGCAGCAGTCATCATGTGTACCCTGGCAAGCCAGCCGTTTCAAACCACTTCTGTAGACAAGTTATTTTTTTCTGTATGTGGTATCGGGTAGATTCTGTTTGTTATAGAATCACAGAATGGTCCAGGCTGGAAGGGACCTCTGTGGTCATCTAGTCTGACCTCACCGCAGTCAGCAGGAACACCCCCAACTAGACCAGGTTGGCCAGGACCTCGTCCAGCCTCACCTTGAATACCTCCAGGGAAGGGGTCTCAACCACCTCTCTGGGTAACCTGTTCCAGTGTTCAACCTCCCTCATAGTAAACAACCTATTCCTAATATCCAATCTAAATCTGCTCTTCAGCTTGAAGCCATTGCTCCTCATCCTGTCACTGCAGGCCTTTGTAAACAGACCCTCCCCAGCCTTCCTGTAGGCCCCTTTCAGGTACTGGAAGGCAGCTGCTATTAGGTCTCCCCAGAATCTCCTCCTCTCCAGCCTGAACAATCCCAGCTCCCTCTGCGTGTCCTCGTAGCACAAGTGCTCCAACCCCCTGATCATCATTGTGGCCCTCCTCTGGACCCACTCCATCAGGTCCATGTCCTTCCTATATTGAGGGCTCCAGACCTGCACACAGTACTCCAGGTGAGGTATCTCCAGAACAAATAGCAGAATCACCTCTCTGGATCTGCTGGCAACACATCTTTTGACACAGCCCAGAATGTGATTGGCCTTCTGGGCTGCAAGTGCACACTGCCTGCTCATGTCCAGCTTCTCATCCATTGTTGCTGTTTTCTTTCCGACAGGCTTCCACTGGAAAGGGAGAACTACCTTTGGAGGGAATTAAGGTAAGAAAGAAGCTGGTAAATCAGTTTTCCGTTTGCCTCCATCAGTATTCCTCACATAGTCTCTGCCCAACAAACCTGCAAACTGGCAGTAATATCACTGCAACTGCCAACTTGCTGACTCTCACCTAATCTATCCCTGAGTCTCTTCATCTACTTTTAATCAGATCTCACCATCTTCTATTTCTAATCATGTTCACTGAAAAATTTGAAGTTCATTATGTCTCTATAAGATCATGTCCAAATTTTATCCATATTTAATCTAACATAAATATGCATGTTCATGTGTGCATAAATGCAATATGCATTCTTACTGCAGCACAATATGCAGTGAGAATGTTCTACATCTGGTTAGACCTAAGGAATTTAAAGAATCATAAATAATAGATGTGAGCAATATATTAGCATAAATATTAGAAAGATTTTTGCTATTTGCAAAGCTACAGCAGTAAGTATTTCAGAAAAACAGAATAGTACATTGAAGGCTTGAGGAGTTAGAGAGGCTACTTAAGGAGATGCTGCGTGTTCATTGAGAATGAACTAATGAGCAATGCATTTTCTTCCTGTGCAAACCAACTGTTCCTATCATCACTGTTTCCATCTACTGCTTTCCAGCCTCGCCTTTGCACACCTTTGGAAGTTTAAACAAGGATTAGACAGAGAACTAGAAAGGGGCTTTTGGCTGTTATTGCTGGCTGCTCGTATTTTAAGCAAAGATTCCAACTGATATTCCTCAACTGAGAGACTCAAATTAAGGAGATTTGCTGACTGTTAAAGTTCCATTTCCACATCAGAAGGAGAAGCAGTGTGACACGCTCTGCATCACAGCGGTGCAGTTTTGGCCAAGCTCCAAGTGAGCAAGAGCTGACTTAGATCTCAGTGGGTGGTGGCCATTACGCATTTTGGGGAGGCTATTTAAAACTGGCATGTGAACTAGTTCTATCAGAGAGGAGAAAGTACAGGTAGTAAAGTCACTCTGTGACATCTGCCCTCCTGCTGCGGGTTAACATACAGAAATGGAGCTATCTGAAGCACTGAGCCATTCTTAAGAGAGAAATCAAACAAAACAAATTGGAGATAATTTGATGTTAAAATCAGAACTGCGGCACCAAGAATTCCTATGAAGCAGAAGCTGTAAAGGACTTCCGCTGTGACTAAGCATTTGGCAAAACAATGAGATCACTGCAGATCATGCCAGAATTATTATTCCTACCCTTTAAACTGATTGAGGATATAAAGTAAGCATTTTTACAGAAAGTCCTGAAAATTATGACCATTTCTAGTTAAATGGAAATCCTGAAGTCAAATTTGCCTTAGATTTCCAGTTTCATTAGGAAAAATAAAGTTTGACACAACTAGTAGCAGGTGAAACATATTTTAAATATAAAAGTTCATCACTGTATAGTGCCTAGAATATGCCTAATGCCTAAATAATGCCTTCAATATAGAGCTTCTCTGTTATCAACAATAGGATACAGGTTCAGAAAGAGTATTACTGCTTCACTGATGGTATTCAAAATAAAATATTTCTTAATCCAGTTGCCATAGAACATTTTAAAAGACAGAAAATGATCAAATGAAGTCTCAGAGATATAAAATGAGCATTTTTTTAATGTATTATAATGCTCACTAACATGTACTCCACATTTTTCTGAAGTTACTATGAAATGAGTATGAAGTAACCCTGTTAACTCAGATACTACTCTGTAGTGGCTACACACTAAGAAAAATAACACTGTAAGACAAACTATTGATATTAAGCATTAAGAGGAAATCTTTAGTTATACATTTACATAGTTCAGCAAACAGTAGAAACACCATTTTCTTGCCAGTACTTCCCAGAGTTATAACATTATTACTTACAAAATTGTACCCAACTTTGCTATAAAAATCTGTGCTAAAACGAAACCAACCGAACACTTTTATCTTAAAGAAGTCCAAGCTCAAAAACTGTAGGTGACAACAGCAACACTCGCTCATACCAAGTATTACCTTAAAGCAATTGGAGATGAGGAAACCATCTGAGGGGCAAATTGAATTAATAATTAATTAATGGCAGTGATTTCAGTGAGAGAATAAAAAGTATAACAAATTACAACAAATTATAATAAAAAAATTTTATTTGGTAATATATAGGTTATCACGAAAGAATGTCTTGGAGCAGCCACATTTTCTCTATGAAGATAACAGGTAGCAGGTAAGGCTATTGGTAGTAATAATGCAACAAAATGTGAATTTGGCTAGCTACCATATGGACTAATAGACCATAGTTATGGTCTATTAACCATAACATTAATCTAGTAACTGACAGCTACTTCAAAAGTAAAGATATTGTAAAAAGCTGAATGCTAGTGGCAGTGCGTTAGTACAAATATAGCCTCTCATTTTTCCCCTGAAAATCTCATCAAATGATGTAAAAATTTAATGACTGTCAGCAAACACTTAAGCATTAACACATGGCCAGCCATGGCAGAGTCCATATTTAATTGCAGTCAATAGTACAATGCAAACTTGTGCTGTGCAGAGTCATCAGCTATCTTTAAACAGGACGAATTATTGCTTAAGTAGGCAATTGGAGCTAAAAATCTCCAGACCAGATGCTTCTCTCTGTGGTAATACAACAAAAAATCTAGAAGAGAAAACCCTGAAATTTTAGGAGAGCAAATACGACTGCTTGTTGTTCCTTGCCTCTTCAGATTCAGAATTTGACTTCCCAGCAGCCTGGCTTCACAACATGGCAAGTCAAAGGAGGGGGCAAAGTGAACAGCACTGTCATCATCACTTTTGAAAGACAGAGAGCTATCAGGAATATGTGAAATGCACCAGTATTTTCTGCAAAGTGTGAAGGAGCTGCATTTACCTTGAATGGGTCTGTTTGAATGAGAATGTCCAATGGTTATATGGCCTCAGTAAGTTATATGAGCATCTCCATGATGTTGCTGCTTCCTTTTCCTTGGAGGGAAGGAAACAGACAGAAATTTGGCCATGTAGATCGCATGGAATTTATGAGGATATTTTTACCTCCTGAGGATGTTTTCGTGCTGGGAGAATTAAATTGTATCTAGGAATACTCTTACTGCATTTAAGATTATACTTTTGTTTCTTATCCGTCCAATTGGAATATGTTTATGCTGCCTGAATAACAATTTGGGTAATCATTTTTAATGAACAGAAATTCACTAATTATTCTACATAAAAAATACATATCTAAATCCCGTAATTTTCGGACATCAGTAAAAAATATATTACATAAAACAAAGCAAGAACAGGAAAAGGGACTATCAAATACTAAACTGTTAAAATACTTTGAAACATAGGATCACACAGAAAGTATCACACAGTTTGCTGCTCAAGTTTATAAGAGTACGATTAACACTGCTGTATGTTGAGCTGTTTGTGAAATTAGTAGTCCAAATTTCTTTAGTGGTTTATGTGTAAGGCATAAATTCATCCAGTTTTCTTTGATTTCAGTGTAGGGCAAACAAATTTTCTTTAAGTCTGTAGGTAGTTCTCTTTGCAGCAGGCTTTTACAGTGATTGAATTTCCTGTATATAGGGATCCATTATTTCACTGTTGCTGATTGCAGTTTTCTGGAAATGGATAATTCTGCCATTTGCAAGTAATGTACAGTACTACTGGGATGAAACTTTATTAATGTCTAGTATCAAATCTAAAAATAATCATACTGTAAAATCCTTGGAGTTCATGACATTTCAATTTTGCTGTACTATGGATATTGGGCTTCATTCTGATGTCATCAAGACCATTTTAATACCGGTGAAATACCACTGAAATTAAGGAATAATTACTCTGTGAACAACAGTAAATACATTCTCAGTTAAGTCCTTTCATTTCAAAGTACTATTTTAATAGCACTGAACATGCTTATAACCTGCAGATGGCTTCTGTTTCCTAAACATTTAATCTTTAGACAGTGGGGCTTGTGCATCATGTCAGATGTGGGCATTTCTTTCATGTGGGGAAGAGTAACATAATAAGAAAGAGTTATCTAGGACTTACTTTTATTTATTGAAGTGAGCATAATTCACAATATAATCAATTCTGTAGTCTCTGTCTAAGATAAGTACACAGAAGATGTAAATCTTTAGTCTTTCTTTGCCCAGTTGCTCCTTCTATCTATTATTCAGCAATTTTTTAATTTGGGGGTATATGTGTCAAAATCTTCCCCGAACTATGACTTCTAGTTTTAAAAGTCTGTTTGGATATTGAAACAGGTTATTTTCACATACTAACAGTATTATGTCATTTTAAGATTTTATTCTAGCTGTTGTTATGAGAAGTTTTCACCGTGGTTTTTTTGAATTAAAGAAGAATTATAAATTAGATTTTTTTTTCTTTCACACATAACCAAATAAATGTAAAGATTTTTTTGCATATAGGGAATTGTAAGTAGTCAATTATGTTATTCTTTTGAAGCTTTCTCAGTGGTTCTTTAAAATATGATTAATTTCATAATTTTTTAAATTTGGTCATTTAAAGGTATCATCCTAGTAAAACATAGTAGGTGTTGTTTTTATATTTTTTTTAGATACATTTTCTTTTAATTTCATGCACAACATTTAACATCTGAATGAATTCTCTTCAGAGTTCCTTCGTTTGAAACCGTGTGAGTATTTTATGTTAAATATATTGGTTGTCTGCTGCAATTAGTATTGGCTGTATGTTCAATAAAATACACAGGCAGTTATCAATGATTCCTAATGCCATCTTAATACCGATATGCCGCAGATACTAATGTCAGCCATCAATCATAGTTCTGGATGAAAAATATTCATTTAGTCTTAATAAAGAAAAAGTTAAATTCTCTGATGTTTAATGACTGCAAAAACAAACTTCCATTATGAACCGGTATGTCAAATCTTCTGGTAGTAATGAAATAAATGACCCAGTGTTTAAAAAGCAAGAGATATATTGGGATTTGATTGCAGTTATATAGGTAACTGTGAATTTAAGGAACTGGGAAGAAAAAATTTGACATTGCAAGAAGGCAAAGCACAGGTTTAGCCCTCATAAAAAACTCAGAAAAGGAAACTTCCCTTTAGTCAAACTTGTTCTTGTGGTAGAAGAAAGTTCAGAATAATAAAACTTTTTCTTAGTATTTGTTTACATTACATTCACAGAAAGCAAATTTTCTGTGCATTTTTAACAAATAAATCGTATCATAGCAAAAAATATCTCAGTAGTCCACATCAGTGAGTGTATCCTTCTGATGGAAACAGAAACAACAGGAAAGACTTTAAATATTGGCTAACTAAGCTTGAAGAGACTACCAAGAGATGGAGCTGTATGTTGGATGTTCGTCTGTAAAGTTAAGAGCCCTGTAAGACTGACAGCTGGTAAACTGCCTGAAGGAGAGCGAGAGAAACAGAAACGTAAACAGCAATGAGATGACATAGCTCGCAGTCGGGAAGGTAATCAAGTATAGTACTGAAGTCTTAGAACACCACACTTCTTGAGGAGAATCTGGTCTCTTGGATAAATTCTGCAAAGCTGGTACACCAGGAAAGACACCAAGATTGTGAAAACAAAGTTTCAAAACACCTCAAGTAAATCAAGAGGATTAGAGAGACTCCAAAAACATGCACTCAAAAATTTCTGAGAAATATAGTTGTGTGGGTTTTTGACTAATTATAGCATTAGATGAGAATACCTAAATTTTGAAATATTTAGACCAGAGGCACTTTTTATCACACTGATTTTTTATGTAGCTAACCCTTCATAAGGATTTCTGCCAAAATAGACATCTAAGCCCTAAGCATGCTAGAAGTAGAACAAACAAACTATTCATAGATCAATAAGCCTAACCAGTCCTACAAGTTACACTTTTGGATGCAGAAAATATGCTTTAAATACCTGAAAAAATATCTATAAATAATAATGATAAATACCTAATTAAAAATGGGGACATTTTCTGCTTTTTCCAATGGGTCTAATAAGAGATAATACAACCTGCATTGTTAGTATCTTTATATTATTGTGTCTACAATAACACCTACGTTACTAGTTACTGTATATACTGCCATTGTACATCTTCTGTGAGGGTGAAATGGTCAAATATTTAAATATATATTACATTTTGTTTATATATTTGTGTCTTGCCCATTTTGAAATTTAAAATATCAACATTCTGGTAAAAAACCTGTCCTCCCCATCATGGCACACAGTCAAAGATTAAATCACTTTTGCCTTATTTGATATGGTGCGTATACGCATGTATAAAATACATTAAAGGTCTTTGTTTTACTGTATCGTGAAATTAAAAAGCATGCAGTCTCTGTAATTACATTGTCCTTTGCCGTCTCTTTAAAAAAGAAAAAGACTGTGTTCAAATTTTCCCCCTGTTTTATTTGCACCCTATTAACAACTGTTACTAGAGCTTTAATTATGCCCCTGTGATTGCAGAGATGCGGCTGACTTGTGTCATTTTCCTCCCAGGGGATGCTTTATAATTACCAGCATCCATCGTGGCTGCCTGTAAGCTGATGCTTTTTTATTACCAGTTCAATAATCACTGCATCCTTGTGAACATCTGCTCTACAAGCCATGCATCGGAGGTCCCAGTGCCTGTCACTCGATGCTCCCTTGCTGTGGCGACCCTTTTGCCCTCACCTTCAGTTTATATCTAATTTGCTTAGCAGAAGCTTCATCCAGATTGCCTCACAGGAACGCAATTAATGCTCCAGATTTGCAAACAAAGAAATTTCCCCCTCTTTTTTTTTTCTTTTTAGTCTTATTATCTTAATGTCATATCTTATAATTTGTATTCACAGCAGGGTGAATCAATATAAATCCAGAGAAAAATATATTATTTGGTTAGCTACCTAGCTACATGATGAAAAGCACGTAAGCAGCGAGAATTTTTTCTCCATGAACATCCATATAGTATTCTCAAATAAAAGATAAATATCAAGGCTTTCTGCTCATATTTTCCTACAATAAAAGTTGTAAAAAACAAGGAAATGTTTTCTATATGAGAATTTACATGCTTTCTAAACAACAATTTTTCTGTACAAGAATTTTAAAGGCAGGAAAACTACTACTTTTCTAAACACATAATTGCTTATGTTTGCTGGTATTTTAATATGGAAGTACAAGAAATCTGAGTGAATATCTTTTGATGAAAAAATATGGGTCAAAATATAAACGATGTGGGTCAGGTAGAGGTTGCAAAGTAGTTGGGAATGCCATTGGCTTGTCTAGTTGGTTCTGTCACTCAAAAGGGATGGAGCCTTTAATCCATGCAGGCTTCTGCCAATATAAATTTTCATATTGGCCTACCATAGCCAGGCCACGTACAGCAAACCTTCAAATGTAATGTTGTGAACACTATGGCAAAAAATTGGTAACAGTATTTTTTTTCACGGTACTCTAATTTACACATGTTTCTCATTAAAGACTTCCATCTAACCTAGCAAAATTCTTAGAGAGGTGAACATTGATCTTATCTCTTAGGAGGAAGGATGCCAGAAAATTAGTAAGAACTGCACATTCATTTTGAAAAGCAGTAAAGTACTAATTGGAAACACACACCTTTTCTTTGTGGACAGTTCTCTATAGTTTCTAGTAATTTCAGCCATGTTTCTTGGTGGTTCGAACTGCCTCATATAATAGTATGATGGTTACTGCACATTATTTGATATGTTTCTATAGCTGTGCTCTATGAAATTAATCAAAATTTAAATTTGAAATCGAGAGCAGGTCAGGGAAGTATTTGTGTGCACTTGTAGGAAATCACAACCTCATAACTTCTGTCCAGACCTTGTGTTACATGCCCTGGCTATAGACATGTCAATTTTTTCAGCCAGTTAATTCGTTCAAGTTCTGTCTAGACTGGTGCTGGATGAGGGAGGGAGATTGGTATTATCTTGGTTAATATTGTGGGCCTCATTAAAAATTAATGATCAAGATATTATAACGTACTCTAGTAGTCAGAGTTCAAGGGCTGTTTAGTATAAAGTAGAGGCCATCCCAACCTCTTCTGCCTTTAGGTCCACTCCTAAAAGCATAAGGGATGCAGAGTCCAGCTGCTTCCTTAGTACTTCCAGACTTTAAGAAGTTATTATAGTAAGACAGCAGTCTTCTCATTAAGCACAGCAAGGGCACAAGCAAGTTTTTCAACCTTGCCTCATCAGTAGAAACCTCTAGAAGGGTACAATGTACTTAGATCAAATATACAAAAATGTATTAAATACATATATATATATATACAAAACTGTTATAAAGCAGCTTATCCTCAGAGATGGCACCCCAGAGACTACTCTTTCCCATTTTGTGCGTGGATAGCAGATCCTAACTGAAATCTGAAATCCAGCAAGGACCCTGCCTTGTGGGCAGATCTAGAAATCCCAGAATGGAATCGCAGCACCACTCATTGCCCTCCTTTGATCAGAAAGAGTAGCTCCAGGGCTGTAACTAACTCATGGCAGGCATATCTGTGTGCCACTTCTCAAGCCCGAAAACATTGCTAACAACATTCTGCAGCTGCTGTAGCTACCTCTGGTGAGGTGTAAATATGCCTTGGTCTGTAGTAGATGCTATCTCTCCCCATTTCTTCACTATTTTCCAAAGGGGCAGCCATCTCACTCCAAAAAAGACACCACAAAGAAACAGCGTCCTGTTCTGTCTTGTGTTGAGGCAAGCAGAAGTTCAAAGCACCTCTTCTCTGAGTAGTATTGCACTGCTCAGCTGAGACTTTATAGACTTTTGTGTTAAACAAAGTGGAGAAAAAAATTATTTCATTTACTTATTTATTGAAAGACCTTGTCTGTATGACATTTAACACTTTTTATAGACTGTAAAGTACAGAGTTTAGTCAGCTTGTTACTCTATTTGAATGGGTTTTCATGCTGTGTGCTCCAGGATGAAACATCCTCCAGTGTTTCAAAGCCATGTCTAGATGCCATCATCAGTACCTCTCTTGTAGGACATGGATTGTTTTTTCAATTTAATGCTCACCTCCCTAAGACTTTTCAAATGAGATAATTGCTCTTGAATAATCTCGCCCTTCTGAAAGATGCATTACATGGTGAAATGAGATTTATCTTTCTAAGAGTGGTAGCTTTTTTAAAAATCTGGGGTTATTTTGCCTTTTGCTTCATACTGTTTGGAAGTTCAAACAATACAGTTCTTTATAACCTTTAATCTATCCTACTAAACTGAGATGTTTTCACTATGACTGTATTTCATATACTTGGAAGCTATGTACATGAGGTCAGTTTTTTAGAAGACATAAATCCCATTGAAATCAGTTGAACATAAAAACCCTACTATTTAACTAGATAAAATGACAATTTTTGAATCCTAAGAATAAATAAGTGATGATAAGTCATCTGTCACAATTTTACCAACCACTATAATTTCAGAAAAAAATTTTTAAAGACGATTACTAGATTTGTTAATTCAACTTTTCACATCAGAACTAAGAAATTGGAAAATATTCAAGCCTAGAATCAAATTTCACAATATGATAAGGAACCAATACATCAGAGAAACATGAAGTATGCCTGATTTCACAGTAATTGGCAAGTAACTGAATACCAATGTTTAACAGAGGCATATGAGCTTTTAATTAATAGCTCATTTCTGGTACTGAAGACTGGCTAACAAACAGAATCTATTTTGGTCACTTACAAGTAGCTTTATGCTCTACTGGACTAAATATAATAAAAATGAGAAATCTCTTCCAAATGCTACTTTGATATTTAGTTTGTGCAGCTATTCCTAGGCAAGTTGGACAGATTTCTTGTTTCATTTTTGCTACCCATGAAAGAAAGTATATGGTTCAAAAACACCTACTTATCTATGTCACGTTGTGATAATTGGTAAAAGTTTGCTCAGCTTTTAGTCATCTTGAGATTCTTAGTGAATAAGTTTCCATTTATTTTGTGCTATTGATCTTCAATTTTTAGATAACAGTTTTGAGTAAGATAAACTGCACTTTTCTCAAAAAAATAATGTTATACAAATAATTGTTAGTAAACATAGTATTAAAAGTTTAGAATTACATTTTGGAAACACTCTTCTGGTGCATAGATAAATTTGATAAATCATTTAGAATGTTTGGTCTTGTTCCAGTTTGAATATATATCAATTATTTGTAAAGTAATTTCTTCAAATTTATAATGCAAGTGGACCACATATATTTATAGGAGAGTTTATTGACTTACACTAATAATTGCTTTAATAATTAGAAAGCAGTAGAGACAAGGTAATACATGAGTCTGAACTCTGGAAAAAATTAATTTTTCAAAGAAGGAATCATAAGATGTGAAAGTGAAAAATATATTAGACGTATATTCTGAAATTTAGCACTGGATTGTAATATATGTACTTGTGAAGACATCTGGAGAAGGAAACATGGACAGGCTGTAAAAAATTATACAAATTTTAATTTGAGGTTTATTTTTCTTCACTATTAGTACTATAAAATCTTGTAATCAATATTTCATTTCAAATGTTATTTGAAAATGTCTAATGTTATCATGACAAAAACTTGAGGATCCTAATACAATGTTCAAGGTTACTTATGCTACACTTCTTTTCCTACAGCCAGTTTGAAACAAGAGGATATCTATATTACATACAAGTAGTTCCAGATTTCTTACTTATTGAAGGTAATCATCCTCTGTCTACTGACAAGCATGTGCTTTTGATCAGGTGTTTCAATACTTCTCTTCGCTTTCCTGTATTTTGTGCATGCAATTATTTGCTGCCACCATTACTTAATTTACTAAACATCCTTAAAGAAATCACCCTTTAGATTATTCCTCTTCTAAATATATAAAGAAAACCCCTAAAAGTTCATTTAACATACAGCAGTGTAATGTAAATCTTATCTGAAAGTGCAGTACAAACACAACTATGACAAGCACTGGTGTTACTTGAATAAGCAGTCAGATGGATGCTCTCTGAAAACAAGCTAATATAAGCAACATTTGAAAGAAAATTATTAAAACACAAATTTGTAAATTCTTTTACTATAAGCCAGGCAGCAAAGTTGAAAAAAATCCTTTTCACATTTTTAAGACTCAAGAAAATTTTCCTCCCCTGCAGACTCAACTGGCTTTACATTAAAATTACTCCCTCTTGCCAGAAAACAGTTACATTTCAAACTATTCTGATGTCTTTATTTCTGCAGAGGGTTGTATTCTGATGTAAAACTATTGTGCACAATGTTTTCATTAACTGAATTATTCATCCATTTTACAGAACTTGCTATATGCTTTTGGTTTTTATTCATTAGAAAACCATCACTTCTTGCACAATGCTTGTTTAAATGTGTGTCTCACTGGACCTGGGTAGTTTTTGATTATGAGAAGACAAATAAAAGCACGGATAGCTAAGGTTCTTTAACAATTCATAAAGTTAAAAACTCAGATGTGCAAAATCAGTCATAAGAGCATATAAAACATCGTCAACATGAAGCTTTTCTATATTAAACACCAACAATATAAAACCAAAATCACTTATAATAAATCAATTAAAACCCAAACAGCTTTGCTGATATGTTACAGAACTGGAACAGAGAAAAATAAAAGATGATTTGGGGGCAGAAATTCAGAAAAAACAGAGCTGAATTATGGCAATGCCCTAACTGGAATTTGGGAAACAGGCAAATTACACTACAATTTCTGAAAAAAATAGACTTCAGTCTAACCTGATTTTTAGTGAGTAGAGAACATAAACTTTATTTTCATGGCCTTTTTAATTAATTCTGTTCCTTTCTTGGTCCTCTCTTTCACCTCTCTCTCCCCAGAATAAACCCCCAAACCCAAACAATAATCCAAAATCTAGGTGATTCTAATTTGGATTGAATGCAGTATTTCACAGACATGATGGTAAAGCAATTCCATAACTGCAAATAAAAATATTTAGATTCCATGGAAACAGAAGTTTAGATCTTGTCCAAGCTGACTCAGGTCATTAGCTTTCAAAAGTGGATACACTTTTGCCATGTGCCATGGCCATGTGCCATGTGCCAGAGTGCCATGGCAAACACTTGAGTTAAGATATTATAAGTGCAATTGCATTCTTTTATTCAATGTAGACAATAACAGCCCAACACCTTTTTAATGAGAAACGTTTCTGCCAGCAAACTCAGCAAAAAATGTCCTCTCCTGTTGCCCTTAGAATCTTGTTGGAAAAAAGAAAACGTCTTGCCTAAGCAAGGGTGACTCAGTTTGACAAGCGCCAAACATGATGGCAGCTTGTATAGTTTGCCAAACATTTTGAATTAACAGGCAGCATTAAAAGTAAATGAGAGACATTACTTCTTAGAAAAGCCACCACAAATCTTATGTGGTTTCAAAGAGGTTTTTTAAGCCTAGATTGATAAAAGTTGAATACCCGCATATTCACGAACTTCTTTAAAGTAGTTAATTCCCACTGAAAACTTATGTGTGCAGCTTATGATCATGGAGTTCTTGGATTCTGTTTGTTTAATTGCTGCATCAAGTATTAGTTTTTTCCTAAATGAATCAAAGATAATTATAACAAAATACATTGGTGACCTATTACTTTCATATCATTAGGCACCAGGTCTATTATTGTCCCAGTGGCATATAGATGAACCTATTGAATCTTGTTTCTCCTGTTTGGCAAGTGTGTTCTCCCTGTCAGTGGCTAGCCCTCTTGTGGTGGAAGAACTCTACCAGCTCCTTTGAAACCTCTGAGATTTTAAAAATGCCGCAAACCACTTAGCTGCAGTCCCCAAATCACCCACCCCCAAGTCATTCTCAACAACAGAAAACAAATATTTCAAAACACTCTTCACTCCATTGTTCTTGAATATTGTGTTTTCTTTTTTTTCTCTCTTTCTGTAAAAAATCTTTTTTCTGAGCATTCCCTTTCCTCTAAGCACCAGATATTAGCAGCCCTACAAAAAGGGGCAGTAGAGTTCTAATCCAAATACTACGAGACAGTTCCTGTTACCCGACAAAGACAGCTATATAAAGCTTTCAAGAACTGACACTCCCAGCACTTTCCTTATGTACAGAGAAGTTCAGGTAAAGAAAATTCTTGTCCAAAATCTGATTTTACAATGGTCTGTAATGTGGGTAGCCTTTAAACAATTATTCTTTTTTCATTTATTTAATGAAAGAACCTCAACAGACTCTGACATTTCTTTTAATGCAGATAAAATGTTAAGCTTTGAATTAAAAGCTCTGTTCTTCAAGTTTATTGAAACTTCCTAGAACCACTTGGGTTTTGAAGAAAAAAGAAGCAATCTCATGAGAAAAGGTTTCATTTCTTTTTTTTTTTTTTTTCTTTTCCATTTTTTATAAGACCAAATATCCTGGGGTTACTTCTGCTTGAGCTCTTAACAATAGTACAAGTGGCTTTGCTCTTTTGCTTTTGTTCATGTGGGTAGTTTTTATCTTATTTAAACTTCTTAATATCCAGTCTAAATCTCCCCTGCTGCAACTTCAGACTATTTCCTCTGTCATTCGCTTGGGAGAAGAGGTCAGCACCCACCTCCCTACAATCTCCTTTCAGGTTCCCCTTTCTTTAGAAGGAAAACATAGTTGTCTAATGTTTTTGTCAATATGCAATGTCCTCTCCACAGAATGGAAAACTGCAGCCAGTTTTAGCATTGCAAAAATCAGAGAAACATAGAATGATTTGGGTTTGACCTTAAAGATCATCGAGTTCCAACACCCCTGCCACGGGCAGGGACACCTTCCACTAGAGCATGTTGTTCAAAGCCTCATCCAAATTGGTCTTGAAACCCTCCAGGGTCAAGGCATCCACAATTTCTCTGGGCAACCTGTTACAGTGTCTTACCACCCACACAGTAAAGAATTTTTTCCCAATATCTTATCTAAATCTACCCTCTTTCAGTTTAAAACCATTACACCTGGTCCTATCACTGCACTCCTTGATAAAGAGTTGCTCCTCATCTCTCTTGTAGGCCCCCTACAGGTACTGAAAAGTGGCAACAAGGTCTTCACAGAGCCTTCTCTTCTCCAGGCTGAATAACCCTGGCTCTCTGAGCCTACCTTCATAGGAGAGGTGCTCCAGCCCTCTGATTACCATTGTGGCCCTCCTCTGGACAGGTCATCGGGTTCAACTGGCCTTTTCAAACCCATTCCCTTTGACTGAAAGGACTGACAGAAAAACTACCTGTGCTCCACAGTCCTTTACTGCTGCTCCTAGGGCTCTGTAGTCCTTCTTGATTCTCCTCAGACTGCTCCTGGCTGTATTACTGGTCCCCCTGTGGAACAACTGCAACGGATAATGGTCCATGGACTGTATGAATCTCAATAGTTTCTTGGTGACATCGCTGATGCAAGCCCCTGACAAGCAGCAAACCTCTCTGGAGAGTGTGTCAGGTCAGCAAAAGGGTGCCTCCGTACTTCTCAGAAGAGAGTACTATCACCCATCATTTCCTTAGCCACACTCTGCTTGTTGTATGTGGAGCAGATTGGGATGCATTACTCAGCTCCAGCATCTTTCCCAGTGTGACTGGTTTTCCTCTTCAGTCTGCAGAGTGGTGAGGTGGTTCTTCAAGGGCACCCCAGGCTTTGGGGAAAGTCTCTTCCTCTGCTGGTCCTTGCTATTGCAAGCTTCCATTCTTCTGCCTTATTGGCCCCCAACCCTTCTCTGTGAGCCAGTGGGGCACTGAACAAAGCCCAGTTGCTGGGTTTTGAGTCTTTCAATTCTTCTGCTTGGCCAGTGGAATGCCCATCCTTCAAAGAGGCACCCTCCCATCCAAACTGACCCACCACGCGTGGGCCGGAACGTGAAGTTCTGTTTGCCAGCTCAAATAGTTATTTGGTCACCAAACTGAGCAATAAATACAAAGTAACCAACCAGTAACTCTGAAGTAAATATCACTGAATCACAATCTGAAGTAAATCACCTGGAACCCCCCAAAAAATGGGTCTTAATGTTCTCTCTATAAGGTTGCAAAACAGGATTGTGTCTCCATTGAGCTAAGTACTGTACAAACCAGCTTTGAGATGTTAAAAAGTCAACAGTAAGAAAGCCTAAACAATGCTCAGTTGCTACCAACATCAAACACACGTAGCTTTAAAACCATCATTCCTACTTTCTTAATAAGCAGTAGTAATTAGGAATTTTTGGAATAATGTTATTAGTTTGCATATTTGTAAATCAAAAACCCAGCAGAAAAATCAAAACCTGGCTCTCAGTAAAGAGAAAAGCTCTTAAGTCTTTTTTCTGCTGGTCATGTCTTTCTAAAGCTCTTTGTTTAATTTACCACTAAAATCAACAGCTGGTTGAAATATTCTGCATTTCTTTGGCCAAACAAATGTATTTTATTTGACTGGCCTATAAGAGTTGATGACAATTCAAGAAATACTTCTCAGAGGAACTGTGGATTTTCTTCTATGCTTATATAGAGAGAGGATTATGTACACAAACACAAAGTAGCTTTTGCCTAAAACAGCAGTGCTCATCTTTTATGTTCTCTATGAAAAGTGTAGCTTCTCATGGCTTAGAACAAATGCAATTTAAAGTATTCCAAGCTAAACTTTCAGGTAGACCAGCAGCCTTGAAATGCTTTTATTATTAACAAAAGCTCCAATAGTCCTTTCACGGGGATTTTCCTGCATTTTTGTGTCTTTTTTTTTGTTTACAAACTGCTGAAGGAAAATAGTGCTGTAAACCTATAATTCAGGTTTATGATCTGAAATGGGCAACGGATTTTAGAAACACCTTCTGGTCTTACAAATATATTTGAATGTAATGTGTTTACTGAGATAGCTGACTCAAAGACACCCTGGTTGGATTTAAACAGGCACAGTTCCATACCAACTTAGCAAAGATGTATAAATTCAAAGATTTAGATTTTTAAATGGAAAGTTAAATCAAAGATATTTCTGGAAAATGGGAAATATGAATGATCAGCCTTGGCTTTTCCCTGAAACAACCCATGTACCACAGTAAGTAAATTGATTTTTGACATTAATTTATTGTCCACCACCCAAGAAGAATGAGTGCAAAATAGCTTACCCACAAATGTTCACATACATCTCTTCATATTTGATGAAGCACTGCATTACAAACCTCTTAACCACATATTTGTGTAACATAAACCCAGTTAATTTTATATCAAAAGTGATGACACAGTATTGTTTTTTTTAAAATTTTCAGATCAATGAGGTGTCCTGTTTTCTCTGATCTAGAAATTTACACAAAGCCACCAGCATACGGATCACTACAGACCCTTTTCCCTATAGGACTGAACACTGGATAAAATATGAAGATGATATTGTATGTGTTACAATACATGTTGTATATTCATATAGAGAAGTAGTAGTATATGCTGTATTGTAAACATAATTATGGATGTCATATACTCTAGAGTTCAAAATAATTTTGGAACTTTTAGAACATAGCTGAAAGGAGTAGGAGAAAATCAATTAAGGAATAGATTATGTCAACAGGGAGTTATTTGTATAATTCATATAATATACTGGGTTGTAATATTATTGTAACATTACAGTATAATGGTTGATTGTAATTGGTCCAACATACATTTAGATGGTATAATAAAGTTTTACTATAAATGCACCATAAATAGAAATATATTGCATTTATGTATTTTTCTTGAAAACTGGAAACAAAATTAAGTGGACTTTTAATGTGGGGGAATTTGTGCTCACCAGGGAGCTGTTTCTAAACAGGAAAGTCAATGTGATGGGGGAAAGGGCTGAAGATTTCCAGAAAGAGGCATTGTTCTCTTTCGGGAATACACTAGTTTAAAGCATTCCTTTGAAAGAGAAGGAAGTTACTTAGCCCAGGAGGGAACAGGAGGTCAGAGTGAATGCTAAAGATTGAAGATTTGTTGCTGCACAAGTGCAGAAACTTTTATAAGTTTTGGAGTTTTTTTAATAGAAATATCTTTCTAAGTAGCATTTTGGCATTTTCTGGTTCTAGGGACCTGGACAAATTCCAGTTCATGTAATTGCATTGTTACTTACTCTCTCCCTGCCTGCAGTTTCAATTACTTTCATCATTCTTCTTTCACGTCCTGTCCAGAACTAGTGAAGATTTCTATATTAACAGGAGCTATGTTCTAAATAGAGCTAATAACATAACAGGACCCATCTTCTAAATAGAGCTAATGAGATTTTTAATCTAAAAATGTTGTTTAAAGTCCAGATTCACACAAACAAAGCTAGCCTCACTTTTGCCGAATTACTTGCAAAATAAATTTGATCTAGGAAGAAATATGATTGAAACCATTCTTTTCTTATTAAATTAAACATTGTGTTTAACTCAAAGTGATCTCTTTTCAGTTTTATGGTCCACTGAAAATTTGGTGACCAGCATATTTGGTATTAGCAATGAATCAGTTATTTAAATCAATGAAATTTCAATCTTGTGGTCAGAAGTGAAAATTAACTGCCGCACTGGAGAAATACAAACCCGGATTAAGTTGCGGGCTTGTGAAATAACTCTTCACAGCATCAGCTTTGCAGTACGGATTTAACCTAAAGTATATGGAAAGTAACTCAGTAAATAGTTCTTTTTTAAATGGCACTCAGAAAGTCAACATTTAAAAAAAAAATGCATTAAAAATATTAGAACCCATTTTCAATGTGTATCAAGAGCAAAGGAAATCAGACACAGAGAGAAACTTGAAACAAATAATTTTTTCTCTGCAACCTAAGGCAGTACTAATCTATATTTGTATATTGTTCTCTGATCTGATCCCAATGAACAATTTGCTAGGTACAATAGAATATGCTACAGGACAAAAGACAAATTATCATATGTTCCTTAATATGTTGTTGGCAATGTCTTCTTTGAAAGCAAGCAGCGCTTTTAGCCAAAGGATTTTAATTTGCTAGGCTCACCCTTTCTTACCAAGATGATTCTCCCTTAGTTATGCCTGTGATCCTGAGTTCTGTAGTCCACAGAACTTTACAGTTATTTTCAGGCACGTACATAGTAATTCCCAAAGATACAAACACAGCAGTTTCATATGGTATACTGCAAATACGATCCAGTTCTGGAACTATGTGTGTTATCTCAATGTTACAGGAAACGTCCATTTCTTAACAGTGAAACAATGAGTTTACTTGCCATGTTGTTAATGCAATACATATAATTCAGATGATAACAATCTGACTTCACAAAATAATTTAGTGAAAGAGGAAAATTGGAGTCTAATCCCACAAGTTCCATATAGTTCCTACTGATTTCAGGGAATGATTTGCCTGTTAAGAGACTGTACATGTGAATTAGAAATTGAGATATTTTCTCCTTATTTGTTCCTTTTATGTCACTTGAAATATCTGTAAGTTATTAGAAACTTTCAATCAAATTTATGGTAGGCTACATGTGACAAATTAGCTTTATATTTGCTGAAACTTGTAAACACAATTGCATAGTTTTAATGCAAAGAATGATAGATAATACACTTCATAACCTTCATGTTTTAGCAGCAAACACACTCCATGTGTGATCTGTGTGATCTAATTTTCATTTTCTTGCTATTAGATGTAGCATGTCACCAGATCCAAAATATGTTACAATGTAACCACAATAGACATGTACATCAAACATATATCATTAAAAAAAGATTTTGATCGAACAAGTCCTAAGTGAAAGCATGAGTAATTCAAAAGTTTTGAAGAAGCTATTGTTAAAAATATTCTTTGTTCACTCTAAATGGAGAGATTTATTGTGGCACATATCCTTCCAGAATGGATTTTTTTTCCTGCACTTCTTTTTATTTTAGTTATCTTACTGACCACAGCAGCTCATTTTCATTTACTAAACTACAACACTAGTTAGGATAAAAGAAACCTCAGATTCTTACCAGATAAACACATCTTCTGTTCTCAGCTTTATGCTTTGCTGCATTGACCTTATATGTCAGTAGCACAAGAAGCCTTTTACGAGTTGCTGTTCCAGAAAGAACCAACTAGTACAGTATTTCCACGTTTAACTCAATAAGGCCATAGTTTTTTCTAAATTATTTCTTAGTAATAGCTAATTGTGTACCTAAAAAATCTCTATGAACTTCTAAACCTTTCAAAGCTGGAACAAATGCTAGTCATATTCCAAAATCACTAACATCTGCTCTGGTGTCATCTAAGCAATTTTTAAGGAGAATCCAAGGACCCTTCTACAACATTTCTGGAAATAAAACAGTAGGAATAAAAACATAATTTGGAAACCTATGCAGTTCACAATGTAGATATTTACAAATGTTATGTCCTCCCAGGATCTGTAGCTGGAACAAGGAGCAGGCATTGTGTTTTTATGGGTAATGCACGTAAAATCTAAAGATCTCTAACTATTTCCAGATACAGTATCTTCCACTACAGCTGGCAAGAAAAATAAGCCCATGTTTTGCTAGAATCTGTCGAGAGATACACTTTTATGAAACATTGTTTTTGACTTATTGGTATTTTCTGCAAAGCATCTGTTCATCTGTAAACTCACAGCCAACTGTACCCACTTCATCAGCCCTTGGTGTCCTCAGTCCTGTTACTCTGTACTGGTTCACTCGGTACCGAGTGCTGTCTGTCTCCTCTGCTGCTGATTGCTCAGGACAAATTTTCTGGAAGGGACAACAGCTGCCAAAAAGCAGTTAAGTGTCTGACAGAAAATTTACCATGAAAGCATAATACCATTTTCGTTACGGCTGTGTGCTTCATTTAAGATTGTGCACTTCAAGCACTTCTCTGTCTACAGAGACTGTATCTGCACTTCCTGTTGTGCAAAGGCTTCAGAGTGTATGATGCCTGTACATCACAGAAGCTCTGGACATTTGGGAAACCTAACATTAGTCTAAACAGCTATACTGAGAAAACATAATGAAGCTTATCCCTGCCCAAGGGAGAGCAGCTGGAACTAGATGATCTTTAAGGTCCCTTCAACCCAAACGATTCTGTGATTGTAAGTAACTGTCTTCCCAGTAATGTTAAAAACCTCTGTCTATCTTATATATTTTTGGGAACATTGCCCATTTTTCTTTGTCCTGTAATAGCTTGAATCACTCAGTTTGAATGATGCGTTGAATTGTTTTGACAGGGAACTGCTCTGTCCTCTGAGCTTATGGGAGAGATGGTGAGACGGTCTCGAGGCTCTCAAAGTTAACCTGAAACCTTACAGCAAAGTATTTACCAAATAACATAGATTAAGAGGATACAGTATCCAATCTCTGGCCTCTATATTTGAATATGCAAGTGCCAATTAGCCTGCAGTGAAAACACCACTGAACTTGAGGAGTGGTTAGTGTGTCAATGGGCAGAGAAGTGAAATACTGAACCACTACCTATATTAAAGTCTACTTTAATTCCATATAAGGTGAAAAACCCTGATTTAGCTCCATTTGGGGAAGTTTTTCCTCTCATTCTCTCAACACCATTCTGTATAAAATGGAAGACATGTTACCATTAAGATCTTTCAAATTCTTGCAAAGGTGCATCGATGCATCTTTTTCAAAGATGGCCATGAACAGCAAGTTTTACGTTAACATGTGTAGCCTTCATAGTTTTAGAATTGTTTTAAAACCAAATCTTTCTGGCAGCAGTGATGGCTTACCTCTCCTTGCATGTTGCACAGTTTGGTTCAGAGTTTGGCCCACCAAAACCCCCTCTTAGTTATGGCAACACTGAACTGCCAAAGCTCTCTGTCCAGGATCCCAATCTGTGGAGCAGACAGAGGATAAAGGAACAGCCCATAGCACTTTCAATCATTATTTTCATTGATTATGTCTAAGTTAAATAATGGGAATTATACCTGTGCCTACACGAAGTGCAACTAATAATTTTCCATTTCACTCAGCCCCTTAAAATATACCAGTATACCCATGCTTCTCAACTTTGCTAACCTCTGTAAAATGTTTAGTGGCCTAAACAAACGAAATGTTGATCTGCCTTTTATTAATTTCATTTTTTATCTTCTTGTATACCGACGTTTGACAGCTGTGACATTCATGGGCAATGCATTTGAAAAAGAAGACATAAATATTCAGAGACATATTAGAATGCTGTTCAATGTAAGCACCTGTCTACTTAGTGTTGACAGAAAATCATTTACTTTGCTTTATGCATGTTCTCTCCAGAGACTACAGAGGTCCTATTTTATTTAAAGAGCTGGTCCCAACATCAGTACTAGCTCTTGAAAATGCAATATATACAGCTAATTATATTTATTAAGGAAACAACTTTGGTTTATACTTTCAATAATACTTAAACAATTTTTTCAATCTCTACTTCAGAATTTTCTTTCCTTGGGGAAATACAGGACGAAAGGTAAAAGGGAATGAGGAGAAGAAAAAGTATGACCTCATGATGCCTTTATTTATGACATCACAAAAGATGATATAGAAAGCACAATATGCTGAAAATAATACATCACAAAATATATGTAATGAAAAGGGATCACTGCTTAATACTCCTTTTAATGACCAATACTCATATAAATAGTTCCACTAACTTTAAAATTGACATAAATACAGTTAATTTAAATATATAAAAAGAAGGCAAAAGGGTCTTTAATGGAAGGGTATTATAAAAAATAATTAATTGAAGCATTAAGACATGTAGGTGTTTTTCTGCTTTAGATAGTTTGGCAGAAGACTAGTGGAAACAAGAATAATCTGATGACTGGGACTGGTACAGATCACAAAAAAACCCCACTTTGTCCTGAGCAAAATAAGCACATAAATGAAAAATTTGGAAGTCATGAATTTTAAGCCTGAGAGGGTATGACTTCTACAGCATGTGCTTCTCCAAGGAGAGAAGACCATTTGCAAAATAGTTTTATTTACCATAAAAGGGGAATGAAANAAAGATAAAAAGAAAAAAAAAACACGAAGGGAAAAGAAGCTCAGAATGAACACAGCCTAATTTTGGGAACATTTCACTCCATTTTATTTTACCTGACGTATGTAATGATGTTAACTCAGCCCTGATCACATAGCGTGGGTGAGTGGGGGAGGTTTGAGGAGAGCATAAAATTCTTGAGATAAGGCTTAGCTGCCGCAAAACCTGACAATGCTGCCACCTATAGACCAAAAGTGACAACATCGGCTCCTTAGAGCCATTCAGAGGAGGACTCGACAGCAAAAAGACACGGTATGAAAGGAGCAGGAGTGTATGAACAAATTCAGACTCCTGCAGATGGTTAATTCACCTGCTGAACTGATGAAGCAGCTACTTTGGTTTATCTAGTTCAATGCTTTTATATAATTTGATTAGGATCATCACAAAGCAACCTAACCTGTCTACAGAAATTATGAGCTGCAAGTTCGGACCCCATATGAACCCTTTTGCTCAATTAAAGCTAAGCGGTTTTTTATAGAAAGATTTTTTTTTTTCCTTAAAGTGCATACAAGGAGCAATGGAGCATGTTATGCTTTTTTTTTTTTCACATTAAGGTAATTATGTAAAGGCAGTAACATTGAAAATACTTGCTGAAACCAAAAATTTACACTGTTATTGCAGACATTTAAACCTGTCATTTTTAAGATATTGGCACAATTTTCCTATGCTATGGGAGAAACATGGGTGATTAGACCTAATGACTTCAGACATCTTCATGTCACTCTTCTAATATTAGCACTTACTACTAAAATACCATGAATAGTCTAGAAAATTAATTGCTAAAATCTATTTGGAAATAACCATCTGTATTTACACCTATAATTGGCCTTTTAATTGGTGTTTCCATTTATTCAGTATATAAATTTCATATGATAAATGGATATTGCTATTTTAATGTCACTTCTGGCAAGTTCTCCCTTTTCAATCTTACTGTCCTAAGAAGCTAGTTCACTCAGCCGGAGGAAGGTAGCCCTTTAAAAGATCTACTTCTCAATTTTTTAAAATAAAATAAAATAAAATAAAATAAAATAAAATAAATAAAGAATTCCTCACTTAATCTGCCAAACCTGCGCTGTTATGCAGCAAATAAAGCAAGAATAATAGGGCACAGTGGAGGACCAATCGGTAGGTTGTTATCTATGTAGATATGGAGGGGTTCAAGATCACAGAACGGTGAGTAAATCCTAGGAGCCACTCTCTAATCCAAAGCTATCTCTGCATTTTACATTATGTCACTGAATGAAATGCAGAAGCAGCGCCCTGGCAGGATTCAAACTGGACAAAAATGGTGCTGGCACCCAGGCTCCACAAAAAGGTAGGATTTCTGACAGCCTTTAAGTTATTGGCTATCTGTAGTCCCCTGAAGAACCTACAGAGTTTTTTTGAGCACTTTTCCAAAACAACTGGTATTTCTAATATGTTGTATAGGAACATTAAGACAAATCAAGAAACTATTCTTTGCCATGTCCACATAAGGTCCTAACACTTAGCACCTGTGGAGAGGAAAGGAGAAGCAACCTGAAAGGAGGCTGGAGTCACCTCCCATGGCTGTGGCAAACCATGTCACCCACCATCTGTGCTTGGGCCTCTGCTTCCAGTGTGCAGCTGGCCCTGACATGCAGCGTGAGGGCAAGGCTTGAGACAGAAGCCTGACAGCAGACGATGGATGGCATACAAGCTTCTGCTTTATGTTTTCTCTTCTGTCCATTTAGAAATAATTTGTCTGCTTTTCTTCAGACCTTCCTGTCTATATCATATCCTCATTTCAATGTTCTCTGTTTACCTGTACATCTCAAGCATCTGTCTGCAAAGTAGTTCTACAATTTCCTACATTTCCCATATTTTCCATCTTTCCCACCTGAGCACTAATGAACTAACTAGTTATATATGCATTAAAACTTCACTACCTGGGAAAAACCCTAATTAAACTAAATTTATTTCTAATTTATTTTCATACAACCCAGGTACCAAAGGAAAGGTCTCGATATAGCTTAGAGGTGGGTATTGGTAGACAATGTCGACTGGAGGATCCATCCCACAAACTGAGTAGGAAGCAATTGAAGACGCTTTTTTAAAGTAGTAACAGAGTTATTTTTAAACACATTCATTAGTAGCTTCTTATTTATTATGCACATGCATAAATGTGGGAATAAAAGTTATCAGATTAAAATCAATAGGAGTACTCCTGTGATTAAAGTTTCATTTATGCTGAAATAGGGCCTTATATTCTACATACACTTCCATTCAATATGTGCATATTGTGAATATTAAATAATGTTAAATTACTCCCTTTTTCATAATAGAATCAGTTTGACAGTTACAATGTTCAAGCATGAAGCAATGTTCAAGTACAATGGCAGCTCCCTATCATTCAGTAATTTTCTCTCTTTTAATATTCTTTAATTTTATCTTGCACAAGTAGGTGAAATGATCCTGTCTTTGAAAAGTGATTTGGCGTATTCCTTAAGACTTTAAATCTAGTAAAGACTCCATTCCCTCATGTATCCTTGCCTTTGAGTAATATGAGTTTGTTGAGACTTGCAACTTCTTAGCTCTATTTGGGAGCAGACAGTGAGCCTAGAAAGTCCAGGACAGGGTCAGACTTTGTGCCTTTTTGCTGGAGATGGCAGTATCTGCATGTAGTCTTCCAGGAGCACAGATTTCTATGGATGTCCCACAGCTAATTAAAAAAACCCTGTTCCTCAGGGTGTGGTTAGAAACTCCTGCCTTCTGAAAGACAAAACACAAAGGTGAAATTTTTGCCTCCTGCCAACTGAGGGTTAGTGCAGCATTCCTTAAGCTCAAAAATAGATCTTATCTGTAAACAATCTGGGTTTGGAAAGAAATGTGCATTACAAAAAGGAAAAAGATCACATAAAAGATCATCTATGATTCTATTAGTTGTGACTTTATCTGACAACTCATAGGAATGTCACAGTAAACAACAATTGAAAGAGAATAATAGATTCATAAGTATTAAAGATAGCAAAATCCATTTCACAATTTCTGTAATTATAATCTTTATCAGAAAATATGACTTCATTGGGCTCCAGAAACTTATAACTATATAGGACTTAGATTACATTAGAAATATCGCCTAACTAAAATGAGACACTCATTACTGAAAGCTGAACACTGTGGCTAGGAAATACTGAAAAAGTAATGACTCGTTGTTTGTAGGATTAACAACTCCTTTAAATACTAGTTTGATTTAGCTGTAACAAGTGCATTGATGTAAACACAATAGGACATTCCTAAGGGGAATTGCAATTTAAAAAAAAAAAAAAAGTCTATATTTATTACAATAAATGTTATGCCAAGAAATTTTATAGCTACCAGAAACATAGAAAATACTACACCCAAAGCTAGAAAACTGTTCCAGTACAAAGCATGCCTAATATATAACCTCCCAAATACACAGTATATCCCTAGTAAAGTTGTAAATTATGGTTGCAAATGAGGCCACAAACAAAATTTTGCTCAAGGCATGAATCATAAATTCAAACAATAATAATCTCCTGCATGAGGCACAACTACTTTGTTTACTTCTTATGCCCTGTTTCCTAAACATGAAGATGAAAGTAGGTCAAGTAAATTTAGCATCTTTTCACATGAAGTATGTTATGATAGCGGGTGGCACAGCCTGATTTACAATTACATGAGTTTACATGAATATTAAAATATGTGTTTTCACTGTGCTGTGTCATTACACATATTGACATTTTACCTCACAATGACACAGAATCATAGAAAACACCCAAGATTTGGAGAAGGGAGGGAGCAGAAGGGGAGAGAAATATTTACCACAGCTGCAGCCTGAATGAAATTTCAACATGTTGGGAAAGAGTTTCATATGATGTTGAATGTTATCTCTAAAACGGATTCTTACTATTTATGTGGAGGTTTGTAGGAATGTTTATATAGTGAGTTGCAAGGGGAGAAGAGGGAAACTTGGAGAAACCACTGGTTTCTTTTATTTCTATAATGCATCAATTTTTTGTAACTGTTCATCAAGAATGAGGTTTCTGAGAAAATTCCAAAAATTTAACAGTCACGGATTTTCTTAACGTTACATGAAAATACAAAACCAACTTTAAATCAGAGCCTAGAATCCAAAATTTTGTCATTCATCATTCTACTATGAAGCTTTAAATACAATTCACCTAGTAAACTTTCTTGAAATAAATAAGTGATTAATTTTATTATAAGGATTTTCTTTTACAGAAAGCAGTCAGAATTTGGTAGCCCTTTTTCTCACAAACTACTGTATGCACAAGATTTTCAATTAAACTTCCCAAAACCTCTGAAATTGCATATATATAGTATGTAAGAACATTATTTTTGGAACAAACAGGGTCAAAAAAAGTTCCTCATCAGTTGAGGATAAATACATTGTTGAAGGATTAGATAAATTTTTTTTTTTATAAATTAAATCTGATTATTTATGAATCTTTGTTTAATGAAATAAAAGTAACTTCAAGTAACTTCAAGCGAAAATTAATCCTATTTTCAAAGAAACATGCACATCTGAATGTATATGTGGGTGAATACACATACAAAACTGATAAAGCAGAACTGAAGAATGGGAGACAGCCACATATCAGGTAGTAGTTCCTTCCACATAAATCAGTAAACACACTACAGTGGTTGTAGAAAGCATTTGACAAATTGGTGGGTTCTAGTACACATTCATATCTGTCACAAGTCTAGTAGAAATTGAATCGAAAGTGGATTTTCTCTTGAGCTACAGAGCTTAAAGCTTCAATTCAACAAGTTACTTTGAAACCAACTCAGAACCCAAGTCATGTGTTTGAGCGAAGCCAGTGGTTAAACGCTTTGCTGGGGTACATTCCAGATGAGGGCAGAATTTGGCTTGTCATCTTCCTTTTCATGATCAAAATGAACATGCTATCAAGACGGAAGGAAAGAAAAACTGAGACAGAGACAACATAGTCACAATTTTCAGCAGCGTACAGGTTGGAAAGTATGGGAGAAAGGTCAAAGTTTAATTTCTTTGGCCAAATTAACTTTGTGTATATCAAATGTGTGTGTTGAGTACTCAGGTACCATTGTAATGAAGTATTAACTTTCAACAACATAACTAGTGCACCAAAACAGCCAGTTTTCATTGTCACTGCCAGACAGGAGCTTAAATCAAAGTCCATTCATTGTCCTCAGAAAGAAAATTTTGTTATCATTAATATTTACTCTTCATTTAGTAGATGTGAGAGGAATCTTCATTATTGCAAATCCAAAGAAATCCTGTAGCAAATAAAGGTGTAAGCAAGTCTATAAATGAGAGCATGCCTGCAACAGCTAGTCAATGAGGTTTTTAATGTTCACTTCAATGGAAAAGGTATTAGGATTTTAAGTTCACAGAACCTCCATTTTGACCAGGCCGTTGCAGCTTCCCATGCTAACACAGCCTGCCTGTTAAACTGTGCTAAATTCCTAAGGAATCTTGTCAGTGTTAAGAGGCATACCATTCTAATTAGGCTTCATTATGATTCGTAGCAGTATTTGAATATCATACAGCTATCTGTGTTTTGAAATTTGGAGTGAAATGTTTTCTCACAGCTGAGACCTTGCCTATAATTTCAGCCCAAAACATTTTTTTCCAGTCAAGTTATTAAACTCTGAAAACACGGAATTATAATAAAAGATGTAGCTTAAAGAAAAAAAAAAAAAAAAAAAAAAATGTGATTAAAAAAAAAAAAAAAAAAAAAAAAAAAAAAAAAGAGCAGCCACAATTCTTTTCTCCTAGTTTGATCAGATTAATTACAAACAACTAATGAGAAATATAAACGTATTTTTGCCATGTTTGCTACTGTAGATACAACAATACAAATTAGATTCAAGGGAGTTTTGCTGTCTTTAAGACCTACTCAAAGATTATAGGCCAAAATTTAGAGTTGGACTCCAGGTACATACAATGAGCAGGAAAAATAAAGAAGCTCGGCTACCAAGTTAAAAAAATATTACATAATTATTTTATCCTGCTGGTGTCAAAGCAAACTTGGTTTATAAAGGAAAATTTGCTGAAATCAGGCATATATTATGACATAATATCTGTCCTTAAGAGATTATATCATGGGTCCCTTTTTTGCTCTGCATGTCTGTGGCAATTTCACAATTAATTACTAAAAAACTATGCACCATTAGAATTCTGTATTTTTACCTTTTCTTGCAATAAAGCATCTGAAAACAAGGAGAAGCATCAACACAAGCTAAGCAATCACTGCCTTTTTGAACAACATGTTTTTTTCAAATCACAGTTTGAAACTCATAGATACTAGTGATTTTTAAAAAATATCAAAGAATACACAGAACATGTACAACACTAGACTGGCAGAAATAAACTATACTTTGTAAGCAGGACAATGAGATCACTAAATAGTGAATAGAGTCATTTTAAGGAAGTTTACCAAAAGCTACAGAACTCTACACTGAAAAATGATAGGGCATAGTTATTCATTAGCTGCTTGTTATCCTCAGTTGTTTGCAATTGCGGACTGACTCTGAGGCTCTGCAATAAATCACAGCATATAGTTAGTGCCCAACATATAGTTATATGGTATTCCCAGCATTACCTATTTAGTACCTGAGTAAAATAAACCTCAGTAAAAATGCTTTTCTGTGTTAAGAAAGCCAAAAGTATTGTGAAATGTGTTGGCAATTTTAATGCTACTGACACATGCTTAGCAGTTACTGACCAAGATACATATTTCAGCCTGACCGCTGAAAAGCTTTCAAGGATAAAACATCTTTCAGCTATGGTATAGAACTGTGGACCTACATCATTGAAAGCTTATGTTCCACCTCTGCACAGACACTGAGCTTTGCTCTTGTTCTCATTTCTTCTCCTTCCAGGATCTTTTCTAGCTTCACAAATGTCTGCACTAAGAATGCAGCACACACAAGTGCCTAAGTTAGAAGGTAGAATAGCAAAGGTTCACACCTTCTCCTATAACCATAGCAAAGGCTTTTTACCCTCAGAAAGCATTTGCCTGTCCTGGAAAGAACTGGGTTTTTTAACAGTAGAAAGATGAAGAAGTCTCAAGTTTCTTGGCAGTATGTTGAAATGTATACGCATTCTTCCAGGCAGCCTCACTGTATTAAAGAGGATTTATGCATGATAAGTACCTTGACAGCTAAATTCCTTTTGCACTTTTGCATGCAATAGGACACTCAAATCTACAGCCAAACCTGGCTGTGGTCAGTAACCCAGGAAGACAGATCATGTGCTGCAAAAAATCTGCTGGTTTTGGCTAAACTGCTGCCAATTAAGGTGTAGTGTCATGCTGGGAGAAGCGATATATTCTTCAGTCAGTTTGTAGATACTGAGGGAGCTTGATATCAGACCTAAGTAGGTTTTTGTGCTGGAGAGATCCTTTCCCAGTGGTAGAAATTCTCTTTTTTCCTCATTTAATGTCCCAGAAGTAGGCAGCATCATTAAAAAACAAAAAACTTCAAGAAGACTTCTTTCCTGGCAGCAGATTATCATTGGACAGTAAGCAGCAGACCAAAAAACCTGCATCTACAGTGTGAAATATAAAGAGTGTTTCATTTTGTGTATATGAAATATAACCAATAAATTCCACACAGCTTTTTCCAAACAGGTAAATATCTTCCTGTAGAATGAAAGAAGTAAGAACAGATTAGTACTTAACACTTCCATAGCACATTCTACTTAAGGATCTCAAAACATTTGCAAACTCCTCTCCTTAGAAATATATCTCTGGACGTGTTCACCATAGGTGGATGCTGTTTTGATTTCAAGGGACTTTCCCAGAAAATTCTTCCTGGCCAGGAAATTAAAAACTGTGAATTTGAAAGTTCCATCAAGTTCTGCTCTCTGATGTCTTCCCTATATCAACTTCTTTTCTTAAAGACCAGGGTCCCCCCATGCATTTTGTTGTAAAGGCCAGAGTTGAGTTACTTCTTTACAGAGCTAGGTATGTATAACTAGCAAGCAAACAGAGGAAGCAGTAAAAAGCAAATGGGACATACTCCGCCTTTATTACTTTCAAGTTTTATTGATTTCAAGTGAGAATAACAGGTTGGGGTTTTTTATGAATAGGCTTGAACTTTGAGTACTTTCTGTATTTCTCATAATCACAATACAGAACAACACTGCAGTTCTTTCCAGTCAAACAGAAGGGTCAGGGAAATGGCAATTCCCTGTGCCAATGTTGTAACAGACGTAACTACTACCTAAGCATTTTTAGGTGGGATTATCAGTGAAAGTTAATGTTGTTCGATAGTTATTGAACAGGTTTGTTGTTTTTTTAAAATAAAGGGTGTCCTCAAAATCAACATTTGAATCACTCATTGATATGTGAGGAATTATCATTTATGACTAGTGCTTGACTCCTTTATAAGTGTGTAAAAGTTGCCATGTCACGTTATTGAATAGCCAGCACAACTTCATAAGGAGAAATGATGAAAGAATAAAAGGAAAATAGGGAGGAAATGTAAAAGGCTTGACATCCTCATGACATGTCCAAGGTTTAGCTAATTGTAAAAAACAAGGAGGTACATTTTCAGAAGAATTTAAGAGATATGGGTCAAATCAAAGTCATTTCTGAAAGGAGCATACTTAGAAAATTTCGCGGTACAGCTATTTGCTAATAAACTATTGAATTTACACATTTTGAAAATAAAAGAAACCAGTGGAGTCATCTATTTCTTCTTCTTCCCTCCTTTAACCTGCCCAGCAAACTTTAAAAATAGTGCAAAGTTCTGCCTACTAAAGTAAAATGCAACATTTGAAAAGTGCAAAGTCCCACTACTATACTCACATTTTGAGCTTTGAGCCTAAGCATTTACTTAAGCAACGAGTGAAATTTTATAACGTACTGAGAAATAAAGAAGATTTTGTAACCCTAAAGCTAAATACAGGAAATGGACATTTAAAATGGTCATGGGACCATGCCCTTGGTATGATTTTGCAGAGGCACACAAGCAGTTTTTCCAACAACAAAAGCAATTTTTACACACCAAGGTCTTTAAAGCTTTTTTTTAACTAGAAAACCCTATGAATTCAGGGAATCTGATTGCAATGAAAACTGAAAATTGTCTGAAAACCACATCTTCGAAATAACAGGTCGGTTTTTGTCACACATGAGTCACATTCATTACCTGTGTCACCAGCAATTTACGCATCTATCACACACCTGAAGCATAATATATCGGACTTTTATTCATATGTGGTATCTTCTAATGCAAATCTGTCTTCAGTGTAAAACTAAGGCTTCTGTGCTGTAGGTGGAAGGAAGGGTGAAAAACACTCTACCAACAGATAACCATCTGGCAGATTCTCTTTCTCTCTGCTATCTCCATGTGATTTTTAGCACTTTATAAAATGTCATTAAGCAAACAGAGAAGACCACAAGCAAACCTCTAGTTTCACAAAATCATGTTTTATAAACTGTTGAGAAACACTGACATGTAATGAAACCCTATTCACTATATGCCTTCTTCTTTGTAAACGATTTGCTTCCCTCCCTTCGTGTATAAATAAACAGAAATGTGTCTGTATATTGGCTGGTTGTTTTTTTTTTCCTTTGGTCATCAAAATCAAGGGCTATTACAGCAATAGATCTTATCTCTAGAATGGCAGTCCCCTTGCACCTTCAGTTCAGATTTTTGTTTATGCTTGGCTGCAATTGTGGCTGTTTCTGATAGTTTTAGGTCAGCCATGACAGACTATGGGTGACACTAACTAAACAAGCTGGGAGTCTGGGACCAGGAAGGAGTGATACTGGTGCTCAGAGTTTGATTTTCTCTGGTTAATCAACATTTTTAGTCAGAATAACCCACTGTGTAAAATAAAATTGTTGGTCTGACCTTGCATATTATGCTGTAAGATTTTTTTTAAAAAAGGGTGAAAAAGGTGCCATACTTCACATGGGCAGATAGAAAGGAAAAAAAAAAGTGCTCAATCTTGTTTGGGGTTATAGTAGGCTACAGGGATTTGTTTGTTATGTTCAACCATTTCTTTCTGCCTCCTCCCTTCCTTCTCTTGGTTAAATTCCATCACAGTAAGCTGTTCTGAGCACAGCCTGGCATGGAGATAAGACACTCCTTACATCCTACTCAAGGGAGATAAAAAATTCAATAACCANCTTACATGTGCTGCAAACCTAGAACATATATTTTTTAAAAGCTAAATGCTCCTATACAGTGTGGTGAAATAATGAGTTATGCTAGTGGAAAAATAAACTATCAGCTTTAAGGAAAACACAAAGATTTCATATTTGGGGTTTTTTCCTACTCTAAATTTGAATAAAATTCCCAAATTCAAAAATTCTTATGGAAAAACATCCATTTCAGGATCATTAAAAAAAATTATTAGAATAAAATTCGGGTTTTTTTAATTAATACAAAACAATACTAAATTCCCAACAATCTTTTCTCTAATAAACATTAAAGTTAAAATGGATGAAGATTATGAAACAGATTATTTTAAATGAAATAGGAAAAGAGAAAAGTGTTGGCTTCTCCACAGGAAAACTTATGCGATAGGGGTATGTTCCTCTAAAACTACTTGAAAGTAGCTGAACCCCATTTTCTGATGGAAAACTTTCAGTAGAAAATTTCTCAACCAGGACTTGAGAAAGTAAAACAGGTACTTCCTCTGAACTATTCTTTTCATGTTTGGGTTGATTTGCTTGTTTGTTTTTTGTTCCTGAAAGTGCAAAATAATAAAAGTAATCATGTATTTTTCAGGAATCCTCAGGAGGGTATTCAGTTAAACTGACAACACTGGTACCGTTCTTCATGTTGAAATAATTAGCAATTCCAAGGCTATTAATGGTGTATTGTATCACTATTTTAGAATGAGTAGGATGAAAGTAAAAACCTTTCGGTGACTTTTGCTCTTACTAAAATTTAATTAGGCTTACTTGCTGACCTCATGTTTTATGTAACAGTACACTCCAAAATGACCTCATAAATGGCTACTAATATAAAGGTAAAGTCTTCCTTTTCTCTAAAAACTAGCTTAGCATAAGAGATATTTTTAGGGGTTTTTAACTACTTTTGCAAAGTATTCTTATAATTACTAACATTATACATGTCAGCATTACCTGAGGGACCAACTGACTTTGAATTTAATTGAAGAAAGAATGCCTTGCTTTGACAAGGTCACTTTTTAAACTGTAACATTGCAGAGGATTTTTGATTTTTCCTTTCTGAACTAGCTTTAACCTGTAAAATCATTGACAAAGAATTATGTCTTAGCCATCAAGTATTACTAAAGATTAAAAGTGAAAATGCTACCATTAATGGACATAAAACTTATGGATTATGATGATCTGTACTAAATCTGGAAGGCTGTACCTCATTAGTGAAAAAATGTAACTGTGGCCAATGAACATCAGTTTTCAGAAGCTACTTAACATGAAGTGTTTAATTCTGCAAATTTAGACCCATAGGGTCAAATTGACTCCTGATTTTATAGTAATTGGAATACTTTAATGACTGCTGTTGGTGTACCTTCATAAAACAAGCAGAGGAAACAAATCAGATTAAAGTTCCAGTCAAACATTTTGAATCACAAAATGAAGATATGACACAGCATATTTTACCTGCATTTAATCATACTAAATAAGACAAAGAGCTAATAACTACATACTGAAACCAAAAGTTCTCAAGAAGGAAATGAGAAGCACATTTTTAACAATAAAGCATTTAGCTGTTCAAACATATTATGGATTAAGTGAATTTTCATCATCTCAAACAAATATTACCAAACTCCATCTGACAAAAGCATAGCATCTATAAGAAGTACCTTTAAGTCTCAGAAATTAGGGAAATAAAGTGTTTTACATTAACACAAATGATTTATTCTAAAAGTTTGTTTTGGAGTGCAATCTGGAACAACCTCTCCATCTAATACATAAATGGGAGCTCAAAGTTATGTTTAATTTTTTGCATTGACTTTTTTTTCAACTTTGTCTTTCCATCTTACTTGTTTTGTTCATTGTGGCATTAGAAAGGAAAAGAATAAAAAACAGAGGAAAATCACTGGGGAAAAAAAGTCAAATTGAAAATTGCAGGGAGATGTTTTGAATACAATTACTTTTCTGAAATTTATGGCATTTTGTGTCACAGTTTTTCAAAATAAGGTTTTTAGCAGGATTTAAAAATAGAGTGATAATTCAGAATTCCAGTGAGTGACAAACATAGAAGCAAATTTGCTAGCTATTTTACGGGAAGAAACATCATGAAGAGATTTTAACCCCTTGGGAAGTTGGTTTCTTAAAGTCAAAGTATATTTACTTTTCTAATTAGTTTATTTCACTTCATAAATGGGAACTGAAAGGCAGTTTCTGAAAACACACAATACCTATTCTTTTGCTGATTCTTACATACAAAAATAGAAGAGCAACAAGGCAAATTATACCATCAACAACAAAAAACCTTAGTCTTTCAACATATCCCAGTGGCATTTTTCATTCTTTCCAGGAGCACGTCCCATGTATTTCACTGTAGCTCCTCTTCCACACATTTAAATCAGAGGAAGCATGACTAATATTGTTAATTTAAGGGAAAGAATTTTCTTTTAAAATATTGGAAATAGCAGACATCAGATACTTAAAATTTCTTTGGGCAAAACTTTTAACACTGAACATTATATTATGTTTCGTACATCTCTGCTTGCTTCTGATGCATGCACACATTTGGCAACAGGTCAGGACCCTTTTAAGACAAACAAATTCGAGGACATAACTCGCTATTGACAGATATTACAAACAAACAAATTCATGGATGCGGCTTTTGTATTCATGAGTCTGTGAGTCATATTTTCATAGATGAAACAACTGCATCTGATATTTTCTGTGCATGAATATATATATATTTGGGGCTAGCACCTATTAGTGTGTACAAAAATGTATATTTTGCCTCAGACAAATCATACTCCTCTTGAGTAAAATTTGCGTGTCAATATTTGCTTTTTCTCTATGGGATGACTGTAATGACCAGAGCATATGCTGTGAGATATTGTCCACAGATATTTTTTTTCAGACACGAAAATGTGTCTTTTTTTTTTTTCTTACACAACTGCCCAAAGGCACTTAAATATTTTTAAAAGAAAACCAACATAACAAACCTAAATATTCCCACAATGAGCTATACAAAAAAAGGAGTCCCAAACTTTCCGAAGTATCTTAATGAGGGTTAAAGGTCACTGCTAAATAAAACTGAGAAACAGAAAGGGCCAGGATCCTGTTTCCATTTTAATGTGCCTCATGTTTATGTTTTGCTGTCGGCAGGGGAAAGGCTGAAACAATTCCACTTACAAGGAGGTTACAAACAGGCTGAGTATTGCAGCTGGCTGGAAGAAAAAGTTTGTGCTCCACAGGGCTAAGGTGAATATGAGTTCACACAGAACAGACACATGTTAAGCTCAGGGCTTATAGCTGACATTTCTGTGCAAATCCTTGCCTAAAAATTACAACCTTAGGCTGTGGCCTGAATTCCAGTTCTTTTAAATTACGTTCCAAAGACCCAAACCAATAATGCTGACTTTTAATTTTAATTTCTTCACCACGATTCAAACTCAAATTTTATGGAAAAACATTCAATTCTAAAGATGTGTTGTGCCTGCAATTAGCATAACATTAAACAGAGAAGGGTCTTAAATTCAAGGATCCCTGGAATAGGAAACAATTGCTAAGGCTACTCATCAAAGCAATATGGTGAACCCTAACCTTTGTTTAATCATTTCTGTATTCTGAGTCCTAAGAAAAGCCTGATACTTTTCTGAATTTCCTTGTACTGGCTTCAAATCAGTGTTATGGTTCTAAGGATTTTTACTTCTTAAAAATGTATATATACTGCTCTGCTAAGCACATTCTGTTCCTACTCTCTATCTGCACAAATACATGGGTAACTGAAAGAATGTAGTGCATGTTAAATTGTGAAAGTCTGTCTTTAATCAACATGTTCACCTTAAAAGCTATAAAATCCACCAGAATTTATGTGGTATATGGGACGCTTTGGGATACTAGCTTTCAGTAAAGAATAGTTCTTGGCTGAAATATGGATAAATTAATCTGAACTTAGCTTCTACAGTGATCACCACCCTCAAAGATGAAGGTCCAGATATTCTGGTGAAACATGCAATGATAATACACTATTTGACAGGACATATCCTTTTAAGACGAGAACAGCACAGACTTTCCCAAACTGACTGATATACATCAACAAGAGAAGAAATGTCAGTGATCATTCTTCCATGGCCAGAAGCTCTAAAACGGCTTTCTAAGGGGAAGAGGTAAAATACACCACCACCCATCTGCAGTACTTATAGCTCTGACTCTGGAAAGACCATATCCCTGGGTGCTCCATATCTACTTGATCATAAGTTCTAGCTAATGGATGAACAGTGAAGGATTATGCAAGCAGGTTATTATCTTCAAAGCTTACCAAATAAAATATCTTTGAATTTATGAAACAATATTTTACTGGAGAGGGATCACCCTACCGACTATGAACCGTAAACCTCAGTAGTAGTATTTTTGTTACCAATCATGAAAACTTATATACTTATCAGAAAGGTGTTAATCAAGGGATACCCATGCCAAGCATGAGTTTATTTCTCATTACGTTACTAAATCACATTAACAGTTTGTGGGAATTTTGGAGCACTAATTTGTAATCAAGAATATTTTAATTTTTTTTCCTGGTAGACTTTAAGTGAAACTAATATAAGCTGCACTGCATTCAGTGTTCTGAAGTTATCTTGAGAGAGGGATAGTCACAACTACCTTGTCTGACGTAAATAAAAATTACTTTGTATATCACAGAGAAAAAATTGAGTGGACCAGCAGACAAATAAGCAACCAGGATTTTGATTCATACAGTGTCTCTCAGCAAGATTATAAAGTCAGGCACCACCTATTACTTTTGAAAGGTACTCTTGTTCTTAGTACCTTGTTTCTGTCTTGCCTAGCCTGGATTTAAGTTGCTGTGTCCTTCTCACTATTCTACAGATATTGTCCAGGGTAGAAAAGTGTCTACTCATAAACATGGTCTTGAAGTACTCTTCTAGGTAAAGTAAGCTTTCAATCTAGCAGATTGTCAGAGCCCAGAGCACACACCAGCCCTTCCTAGGAGTTCAACCCTGTGTACTCAAGGCCAGCTCTGTGAAAGGAGAGATCTGTCTGAGAAGCTCCATATGGCCTTGGAGATCTTTGAGAAAAAGATGGAAAAAAACTGCAGTAGGAGATCCTACATCCTTTGGTTGGGAGATGGTTTTAAGCAGAGGTTGTCATCCTTGACGCATGATACGGCTGCCTTGCAGCTATTGATCTGGACCCTGTGGATCTGGATTCTGACCCTGACCCAGAGACTGACTTTCTGGCCTGACCTCAGACATGCCTCATTACAGTGGACTTGTCTGGAGATCTGGACTTCTGTCTGAGCCTGCTTACTATCACTGGGCCTGCCCTATTTGCCTCACTCTGGTGCTGTGGGACAGGACCCTTGCCAGTGAGGCCACTGCCTCTCATGGCCTTGTTATTATGCTGGGTTGCTAGACCTCCTTTAGGGAGCAGCACCTGCCCTTGGTGCTCCCTAACAGAGATGTCCTTAATAGGAAATAGAGTTATACTTACATCAAAGAATAATGGCATAAAAAAAAAAAAAAAGAAAATGCCGATTCAGGCCATGAATATATTGTTTGCATATAATATTCTAAAAATTAAAATCAGTTCTGGGCTCACCTTCTTAGTCATCTTTTTGAGATGCGATAAGAAGGATCAGCATCTGCAGTGCTTAAATTTGATCAAAAATTAACATCTCCACTGAATCTAATTTGTGAACAATAAGGGAAGTGGTCTCATTAGCAAATTATTTTTTTTTAAATGTGTGGTAAAGCTAGAGGTCACGGAAATATTTTGCCTCAGTGTCTGTCTGAGAAAGAGTAAATAATTTCAGGCACCCTTAGGAACTTTTAAAGCCAGAATGAGTAACTTGGTGATGCTCTATACCAAAAGAGGGTGAAACTCTGAATAGGAAATGAAACATTCTTATAATCTTCTGACCAGGCTGCCTCAGTTCTATTCAGGCATTTGCACATAACAAATAGAGATGCCTCCCTGCAAGTCTTAAAGAAATTTCAGGCAACTCAGATTTAACAGATCATTTCATTACCCTGAACTAATGGAATAAATTAGAGACAAGTGGTTACATTTCAAAATGTGAATTTGTCACTGGAAACTTATTAACTCAGATGCAAAATTGTGTAGACAAGATATGCAAATAAGAGGTTTGAGTCTTATTTACACCATCGAGTTATATATGACCATGGATTTGTATTAGTTCTTGAGAGGACACATTCAAGACTTGCTTTGCAGCTTGTTCAAACACCAAGTCTCAGTGAGTTGTACGGTACAGATATCTCTATGCTGTGTTTAGTATTCCATCAAATAGCATCCGGACAGGCTGCCCGCAGTATGCCAGTGACAGCTCTTGTGGAAGATGGGGGATAATGTAGACATATTCAGCAACACAGTTATTTAGTTGGTATATAACTGTCATAGACACTGATTTCAACAAACCTTTGACAATAAACCCAATCCAGGAACTTCCCAGTGTTGTTTTTGGTATCCTGTTTTGTGGTGTTCAGATGCTCACAACAAAATCCTGTGAACACCCTGGAGATAATTTCTTTTCTTCATCAAACATGTCATTCTTTGTTCTACGGTTTTCACAGCTCTCAGTGAAAGAGAGGAAAAATACCCTTTGAACTAGGTTCTAAACTCCTGAAGAAATCACTAACAATGGAAAGGACCATAGTCACCACAGGGAAAAAGCACTTCTGCTAGCACTCCTAAAAGTCCCTTTACCATGTACTCCTACTTACTTTGTAATGATTGCATGTTTTCCCTTCGGGCCCACTAAAGTATTTAATTGCAATTACACTCATTTACATAGCAGATGAGGCTAATTGCTGGTATTAGTTACCAAATGTATGCTTATATTGTGAGGGTAAAAAAAATGCCCTACAGAAAAGAAAGCGACTATGCCTCTAATTAAGGAGCTATGAGTCAAAGTGAGCTTGTTCAGAGATGTAAATATAGAATCAAGGGCTTTCAGAGTTCTGCAGTGCATTTTATTATACCACTAGTTCCCGTATTTCAGAGATAACACTGGCAGACCTCATACTACATACAATGAACTATTCTCATTTTCTCAGATGCAGGGATGATGGGCATCACATAAAAGCTCAGACAGAGAGATCTAGGTTTCTAAAATTTTTAATTAGAAATTAATGTGAATGTCATATAAGCAAGGCCCTTTGTGTGTAATAGATACACTGAACTTACTATTTTAAGCAGTCCCATCACCTATTCTTTTGGGCTAATTCCCAATTCCCAGAAAAAGTCCTTTTTTACTTTATGCAGAGCTCAAACTGCTTTGTGTCAATGGACTTCAGTTTGCATGCAATTATACACAAGGACTTTTAAGATAACATGCTCCTTAAGTGAATGTGAGAAGCTTCAGGTCAAGTGGAAACTCAGATGAATAACTATGCCAGGATTTGGCCCTGGATATTTCTAATATAAAAATTCTTAAAAGATTTACATCTATATGTCTATCTTTACACAGAGGGAGAGGGCTAGTCCCGGATGGTAGAATGAAGATTTGTTAGTTTTAGTTAGCTTCAGGAGGTCACGGTGAGAACAGAAGTGTGCCCATCAGTATCCCTTGGACAGGGTTGCAAAGCTCCCCATAAACATTTAGAAATTAACACTTTTTCAAACTGTGCCTTAAATTTTTCCTTTCCTGGAAGTCTACCAAATCTTGACAGCAGTTAAGCTGTGGGTGTGCAGAAACACTACATACCATATTTACTATTATCATCTTTTAGGTAGTTTCCCATTAGTATATTATGTTTTGCCTATGTTCAAAATTGAAATTCTTTTGGTTTGGGTGTGAGTAGCAGGAAGCATCCTTTCTTTATGCATTACCTAAAAAGCAATTTGAGTGGGCTCGCTAAAGGGGTTCCCACATGTTCTGATAATACAGAGGAATAAAAAAATAAATGAAGAAAGTATGTTAAATCAGTATCTTCTAGCCTTTCTTGGATTTATTTCTCAGTTTTTCCATCACTAAATCTAGTAGTCATCACTGTTTGGAGAGCAGTTTACCAGGTGAATGAAACATCACATAGCCACAACCATATAATTTCGTAACAGCACTGATCTACACCTCTGCTACAGAAAGCACAACACACTATGGTATTTATAAAAGCAACATTTCTTCCGATTTCTGCTAATGTTAAGACCAATTCAAAATAGTTTCTAAATTTGCCACTTTGTTTCCTTGTTTGATTACAAATTGTTTCTGCCTCCCACTCAAAATAATTGCCACCCCCATGCAAAAATTAATTCCGACGTTAAAACACAAAGCTTGATTTTCTGTTGCCTTTCATACCGTGTAACGTTAAGTCCTGTGTAATATATTACCATTCTGTTATAGAAAGCCTGAAAGTCACAAAGAGATGATATAAGTGAGAATCTATCCCTCTTGCTTTATTAGTTTTGTTATGCCTAGATGCTGCTTTATGCTAGTATTAGATTCATCAGTGTTTGATTACTTACACAGGTCATTTCATAAAATGAAACTGGCTGTGAGCCATATTATCAGCCGCTCCCTATTTTCTTTCTGAAAAGAAGATGAAAAAAAGTTTTAAACCACCTAAAATGCATTCCATGGATGCCAAGGCCTCTCCCTTCTGAGTGCCTATTCTCGTTAAATCTATACCTTTGTAGGACTAATCCCAAATGGTTTGATGACAGGGGTCATGCAAGTGTCATTTTTCAAACTTGTGTGAAAATCCATTTCAAGCCATCTTCCCCTCTTATATTTCACCTCATTTCTGGAGCACTCATGCAGCATAATTACTTAGCTAGAGCACAAAATGTAAACAGGACATCCTCTCAGATAGGAGATCCCAACATGTTGAAAAGTATATGCCTTAGTTCTTACTCAGTTCTGGAAAGTATCCCAAGACTTCCACAAAAAGATACTGTTTCTGTTAATGTGGAACATAAACTTAGCCCTTAACATAAAACAAAACCAAACAACATCTGTCCTTACAGTTTGATTGTTTGTTCCATCCTGGTATAATTATTCTTGCATGACAGCAGCCCCTGCAGGCTATAGTCTTGCTTACTCTACTTTGCCCTGAAAGGACAACCAGCATTAAGAGATGAAATCACTGCATCAGAATTGCTAGTGAACTTTGATTTAGAAATGCTTAGTGCTACAGCACAGTCACAATTTTCTGGGATTTTTTTTAATAGCATATTGCCAATTCAAGTTCACAGAGAAATAACGGTGTTTCCCAAAATCACAGGTCTCTGAAAAGCATCCCTAGAGCTTCCAAGGGCAAAAGTAGTCAAGGTGGGAGAGAGTTTTTTTCACTCCTCTGTTCCTTTAGAGGAATAAGAAGTAGTTTTTCTAACATTTGATCATTATTTTAAGGCTTAATTGCAGTGTTTCTACCTAATCAAAATAAAATCTTAAATGTCCATTAAAAAAAAAAAAAAGGGAAAGGAATGACATGCTTTAGTCACTACCTTTGCAGATAGCATGGGGATGGTAGAAATCCAAAATCATCTTGTTCTGACAGAAGCCACTCATTTGCCACTGTGACAAAAAGGGTTCAAAGCAACCGAGCTCCCAAAACTGAAAAACGCAAGAAATTGGTACTCCAATTCTAGTAGCTTTTTCAATATTTTCTGTAGACTTGGCACTAATGCAATATGTACTTTAATCCCATTCCTGAACGGGTATACGAGTTCACGGCTCATAACATCGGTCTACTTTTCCATTGATAAGTTTGTCTTTTTTAAGCATTATGTAGTTGGCGAAGTAGCTCTCTGAGTCAAGGTACTCCTCCCTTTTTCTATTTTTATTCTAAATCCTCCACACTTTCTGAGATCACAGTAGCTGTGATTTTGTTTTAGAGATCAGTTGCACAAATATTTCAGGTGTAAAATTCAATGAAGTAAAATACAGTATTTTCAAAAAGAAAAAAATAATAGTTGTTTTAGGACCAGTAAACTGATCCTAAAGTTTGCTTAAGTTGAAGCCCAGAAAAAAATTCACTGAAACCAGAGCCAGATTCCCATGCAGTCTATGTGCCTGAGAAATTGCTTAAGAGTAGGAGGGAGCTTTTGTTAAGGGACCAAATTCTCCACTTTCCTTATAAAAGTACACAATAGAAGACTTACCTCTAAAGACTTCTGGCTCCTAGGCAGATTCCTTACAGTCACACTGTTTCTTTTGTAGAAGAGGCACTGTGAAGACAACAGAAGCCACAGTCCATAGTGAACACAGACAATAGGCCCAGAAGTCTTTGCCAAAAATATGGGTTCATCATCTAGTCACTCGTTTTTTCCAGGAGTGACCAAAAAGTTAGCAATAGTTGTTATTAATTCAATTCAATTCCATTAATTCAATTCTAAGAGCAGTGTTGATTGTAGCTATATTTTTACCCTTGTAACAGAAAGAACGCTTTTATGAGAGAATGTTCCTCAGCTTTATCTCTCTTCCATTTGTCTATTCTCAAAAGTAGATCATGGGATTTATAGGGCAGATGACCCACAAGCTGTAAATTGTAGCTCATTCACTTCTATATGAGCTCTGGCCTTATCCATTTAACGTTGCTATAGTTGCTCTGTGATGTGGAATGAACAGAAGGACAAAGAGCTAGAAGAAGGTAAAAGATTTGGCACTGTCACCTTGAAATTGGTTGGTAGCCTAAGTGCTATTGTGCTTTTTAATGAGGATTTCTTTCTCAATCTTTAAAACCTGTTGCCTCCCAGTTGTCTGATTGAAAGGATTAGCTGAGTTGAAACACTCTTCTAAGTACATTGTTAGTAAGAACAGAACCCCAAATAAGTTGCTGTTTTAAAATTGCTGTTTCCGAAAGAAAGAATAAAATAAAAGAGCAATTTGATTGATTGTTTGTTTAATCAAAGAGCCTAATTATTTTAAATTTCATGTTTTTAAATTCTTTACATATCTGTCAAGTCTTCACCAAGGGAATTATCCCTGTCAGATCTCTACTATGTTTTTGCAATCATTTTCATTCATCTCTGGTTCATCAAGAATTGGACGCACAGCGTCCGTTACTGCACTAGTAACATCTGAGCATCTTCTAATTAGCAGGGGAACCATACTCTTTTTGGATCTATGCCAAGCATCTGAGAGCTGGAAGTGATAGGAGCTTTCCTTGAGAACGCCTTTAGTAGCAGAAATGCCTTACAATCAATAACCCTGAGTGACCAAAAAGTGCTAGAACAGTCCCTAAAGACTATATGTAAAGGGATGTAGGCAGAGCAGCCAGGGGACACACTGATTCAGATGTCTCTCTTGCAGCTTCCACTCATAGAACTTTTATGAAAATCCCAGTGGTGATTAAACGTGCTTTTCTGTTGTACATCCCCTTGGGAGGACAGCTGCGGAAATGTCCCCTCCCTGCCATAGAATTAATCACCCCTGGATAGAGTGGGTGTAGCTGTTTGTACATCTCTTATCATACTAAGGATGTGCTAATATCTTGACCTGCAAACCACAGGACCACCCAAGCCTCTAAGCAGCTCAAACGAAATGATTTGGTTGTGATTTATGTTGGGAGGTTTCCTCTGCAATATATTCACCCTTGAAGAAGATGAAGAAAACACATAAATTTGCCTATTTAATCTAGAAAAGGAAGAAGAGGATCAAGTAAAAAGCTCACAAAAATGAGTGTGATAACTCAAGGGATAGTCTTCTAGATGCCATACTTAGATGAAGAATGAGGATACAGAATAATACATAGTCACTTTACCTGAAAGGATGGTTAGAGATTCAAAAATGGCAAGTATAGAAAAGGCCACACATAGAGCCTGGGAATTAAAATTAGTCCTGGCAAGAAGGTTTTATATGTCTAGACTGTTTCCCCCTAGTGCAATTTTCCAGACAAGCAAATTTTGTGGAATCTAAATCCTCTTCCTTGACAGCGAAAAGTTTTCTCTTTTGAGATCTGCACCCAAGTTGGACAAAAGCTTTATGCTTGGCTGAAGGTATTGACATAAACTTGTAAATATGACATTTTTTGAGACCCTACAGTGAAAAATGTCATACAAAAAAAAATGCTAAAATTATTTCCATTTTGCTTTCCCTTAAATGTTCATGGAGGTTGCTGTTTACAACCAAGATTATGTCAGAAATCCAGAACATAATCACAAACTGGTTTACGAGTTCTGAAAAGTTCTCATCACACATAATGTTTCTATCTGAATCCAAGGATGTAACAAATAAACTGTAACTGCCTGCCAGGAGCAATCCAAACCTATAATTTAGGTTATTACAGTAAAATGTAGATGCTCAAAAAAGTACAAAAGTATTTATATCAAAGCTAACAACAGGTATTTCTCTAAGATGTGGCAGATGACACAGGCAGCTCAAAGGAATATGATCAACTGGAGTAACTGATGTCTTCTGATAATTTGGGACAATACTAATTATGTTGATTCTTAGTTATGGTTTCTTTATACCAATAGCTGAAAGATATATTTGATCTACATCATGTTATATGTGAAGGAAACCAGAATGTGTCTTTTCCCTTAATGAATCAAATTTAGAAGTCAGAAGTCCAAAGAATCACTCCATATTCCCGCTGCTACAGAATACATGAGAACTGTTAACACAAATGACATGATTCTACAGGGAAATGAAGATTCATAAAGGACTGATATATACCAAGCTGCATGACTTACGATTTGCCTGCTTATCACAAGATCAATGTTAAAAATACACTGGTGTAATGTATCATGGGAACAGGGTTTACAGAACTTTTGAGTACTCAGAGAGATAGTTAAAGACAATCATGGGAGCTGTAGGGGTTCAGCTCCCTGAAAACCAGTCACTGGTAATGTAAACCTCTATTGATCATGGATCAATAACATTTTATCAAGCATTCAACATTTCTTTCAGAAGATCAAAAATTTAACAAATGCAGAACATGAATTTAACAAATGCAGAACACTTTTTTTTCCTTTTAAATGTAAACTTTTAAACACATATTTTTAAACAAAAAATGCTTGTAAAAAAAAAGCAGATCTTGCCAGGTATCCAGCAAAAGCTGGATATTTTACAAAAACAGAACACAGGTTCCAAAGCAGAAGACAGTTGTAGTGAAAGCATATTATCTTGATTAGAAAGAGGGAAATCTGTTATATGGGTAGCTCCCAAGAGACATCCAGGATCAATAGGTCAGAGCACCCTCATACCCTCTTTAATAATACACAGCTACAACAGCTTTTCCTCTTGGCTGCACCCATTTACCTGTCTGTCTGAGTACTTGAGGGTTTTGTAAACCCTGCTCCCATGACACATTGGGCTGCACTCCATCTACATTCGGTATGCATCAATGTTCGTACTCAATGTGTGAGTGGCTGACAAGGTAAAATAGTCAGTCATTTTACTGCCTTGTGTTCGTCTTTGGCCTCCACTGAAAAATTATTCCGTTTTCCTCACTCCACTGAGAGGTGTCTGTGTACAGCAGGTGAAAAGGGCCCAAAGTATATGATGAAGAGCTTCGACAGGGAGACTCTGGCAGATCTTTCTGCATTGGTGTAAGATTTTACCCACAGCTGACTGCTCTATTCTTTCCTATAGCTTAAAGCCCCTATAGAAGAGTCAGCAAAGACCAATATGTATTCATGATCTATCTATTGTGTTCATCTTAACTGTTTTCTCTGGTAGCCATGTTAAAACATAGACATGTATCTCCTTTTTTAACATCTTCAGTCCCTAACCTCATGCAAAAATAGAGAACGGGCAGCCAGGGCGGTGATGTACAAATGATCACAGCAAGAAGAGCCAGAAGTTGTCTGACAAAGCCCCAAGATTAAGTCCAGTTTCAGTTCAGTACAATACCAGACAGATTTTCTATCTGGGGATTACAAGTATATCGTGCAGCGGCAAGGGGACAGACATCTGTGATCAAATAGCTGTTTTGCATGTCTTTTGCCACATTCATTGACTCAATAAAGTTAGCATGGTTACTGAGAGGGAAAGAGAGGAACAGGAATGGAGAGAGAATGAGAGAGAGACATAGACAGGGAAGGAGAGAGGAGAGAAAAGAGAAAGAGGGAGGAGAGGGAGAAAAAGAGAGAGGGGTGTATCACACTAGTGTGTCTAGTAATGCAATATTATGTAGTGGCTTCAATAACTTCCCTACGCAGGAGATCAGGAATGTCATAATCGGNTTGGGGGGAGGCATTTTTTCAAACTGTTTGTTTTTTCAAACTGGTTGCAGGATTCTTAGGGAAGATTGTCTGAAGTTATATGTACATCCATGTATCTATGTAAACTGTAATTTGAAAAACCATTCTGTTCCCCAGCCCGTTGGCGGACGGAAGGAAGGAAAGAGATCAGTGGAGAGGAATGTTTAAATAGCTTCTTGTTTTTCACTCACAGGACAGATGGCGTGCAAACTAATGAAAAATAAAACCCCAACTGACATTGTATAGCAGCTGTGTAGAGTGTCGACTATAGGAAGAAACATGGCCCACTGGATAGACTGTTTTACTAGAAATGAGAGAACGCAGGTTCTAAGCCTGGTTTCCTATTCCTAAAACACCTACACTTTTATAAAAGAAGTCTCTGTGCCTCAGTTTCTTCATCTGTAGATGAAAATTAGATGCTTCACTTTACAAAGAGAAAGACAGACAAACTATGAGAACTTAATATTTGTGGAAAAGCCCATTGAAAACACAAAATATTTTACTTAACTAATGAGTAGTCACAGTGCTTATATGAAGAAAATTGGGCTCTTTCACTGCTCTAGAAATATTTTTTCAGAGATCAGAATTAGGATGTTGTGATACCATGAATAAGCCTAAGATTTTACTCACAACTCAAAGCAAATGAGATTCATAAAGTTCAAGGTACAGTCCTGCAACAAGAAGAGCCCATGAGTTGTTACTCATTTCCTGGGGAGAGCTTTACATTTTTTCCAGAAGGCTAAACTTTTCCTCTTTACATATTTTTGGTCTGCAAAAATTCCTTCTTAATATGGTTGACTTTCTTCTTTTTCAAGTTACTGTGCTGGTACTGTTCTCTTCAGCCTATGTCATTATGTGCCAATCTTTTCCTGCTTTTAAGATGGTTTTATATTTTTTCTTTCATTCTTTTTTCCCCCCCTCCTTACTCAGTCATTGTCTTGAAGCCCCGAGAAGAGTTCCTGTAATCACTATGATCACAACTTACTCTGGGAAGACATAGTTGCCTTTCTACTTAAGATAAGTCAGAACAGAACAAAATTGATGTGATTTATGTCAGTTTCCAAAGGATCAGGGCTAGCTGCAGGGGTTACCTTGATTTTGATCTGTTGCAATTTTTTTCAAAACAGAGCAGGAAGAATCTCTCCCATAGCCACTACGTTTTTTCCTATCAGGCTATTATGAAAAAGCCACATTAAATTTTCAGAGGAACAGTGAAGATAACATTGTGCCTCTCTCCAATGCTTTGGAGGCTATCAGCTTTGAAAGGAAGCATGTGCAAGTTTAAAGTCGCAGTGATTGTGTTCTACTACTGCCTCTTTGATATACCAGATCTTCTGTTTATCCACTGGATTTATGAGGGTGGGGAGGAAACAGGGCTGTGATATGATTCAAGATGGTAGATATAAAAGTGTAGGAGATTTCCCCCTGCATTATCAAATTCTTCCTTTTCTCTAAAAGACTTCAGGACTCATTCTGTCTGTGGGAATTTACACCTCAATGAAGCAACACCTGTGCTATGGCATTCTCCTTTCTTAGTATAGCTTTTTCTGCTTATTAATCTAAAGAAACAGGTAATTTTCCCTGAATATAGCAGTTAAGTATGATTAGGTTAGGAAATTTCTATGCTGTGAAAGATTTGTGCTATAAATTAAACCCTTATTAACCAGCTTGTCTAGTATGTTCATGGCACAAAGGGACATATCTTGTTATGGTATTAACAATAAAACAGAATAATATAGATGTCTTCTTAATCTTACCCTATGAAATAATTCCATCACATATCACACTATCAATATTTAAGGCTGTCTGAGAATATAAATGATACTGGCCATATATGTAACTGTGACGTCAGATTAGTTAGTATGAAATAACTGAAGAAAATTTTTTAATGTTGCAGTAGTGGTGGAGGTGATGAAGTGGAGCAAATGCAGTGTTTATCATACTGTACACATTAAAAGTTATGATTGTGCAGGAACATTTCTCAGTTAAATGGTATGTGTCGGAGAAAACACTGCACCAAATAACAAAGAAAGGAATACGTTTTGTTCCGCCATTCTTTTCTCTTATTTTTCTTCTTTTGAACTAGATCCCCAGTGTAGCCTAGAGGATACTTTATTTATGTCCCTGCAGTTCGGGGCCTACAAACCAATTCATCATGTTCCTGCCTTGCCTCATCTGCTGTAAATGAATGACCCCTCCTGCAACTTTCTGAAGTCTGTTTGCCATTATGTAGATTAATGCAATAAATACGCATATGTGTGTACATGTGTGTGTGAAAAAACGCATTGATGGAGTATATCGTGTTATGTTCCACAGCCAGCTCCATCCAGAATCTGTAATTTAGCACTCAGTAAATACAAATGACTCTCCAATACCACACAGAAATGCGTCTGTGTTCTATTGAGTCATATCAATTTTTTACTTAAATGCTATAAAATAGATATTAACTTAGAATGTCTTTTGCATGCAATAATTCAAATCAGATTTATAGCTTGATGTCATATATATGTTCCCACCATTCATATGTGAAGAGGCTAGAAAATCTGAACTAAAGTAGCAGACCTGGAATGCTTTGTGTCTCTTTGATAAGTAGCATTAAAAGCCAATTCTGTACAATTTTAAGTCTTTGCATTTTACACATTAATGTGTTTTGTCAATAGAAAAAAGACTATAAGCTTTTGAAAAGAGTAAACAAAAGGAGTGTGAATCAAATTCTGTAAAAAAATCATTTTCACAGTTAAATTAACAGAGGGACAGTTTAATCACTGGATTTACACATTTAATCATATGCCCTTTTCTGCAAGCACAGAAAAATTTTGACTACCACAGATAGCCTCTCTAGCCTGCGTGGAATAAGTTAACTTTTTAGGTATTAACCATGGGATTGAATAGCTCCAGGATCAGGCTCTTATTCTGAAGCTGGTTTGCTTATTGGCTGGTGAGAGCTATGTTCATCTTTTCAACACATACAAGCAAATGGGGTAGATTCCTGCCAGTCTTTAATGTCTTTACAGTTTTAGTTTAAAAAAAACCCAAGCAACAACAGAAAGAGTCTCAATGAGTCTGTTTTTTAAAAATTTTGGCTTTTGAAGTTTTTCACATCCCTGCTTGGAACACAGTCATTAAGTTTTGATTCTGTAGATATTTTCTGATTCTTCGGATATTTTCTATACCCAGTTTAAGTCATTTGATGAATAAAAAGCTGGCAGAAACTAATGAATTTCTAGAAAAGAATGTCACAGAATGCTAACTAAATTGAGTTAGAGACATGAAATAAGAACCCCTTAACAATTTCAGCTGCTTATGTCTGGTCCAAAAAATCAGTTCCTTTCTATCAGTTTTGATAAGCAGCCTTCCTCACTGATGAGGCTATAAGATGATAATGTCATTCAATAACTCTCACACCCTTTCCTGCTATTTGTCCAGTGAGGAAACTAAGGGTTTTCTTGTCGTGTGGACACAGAGGAAATATCCAGCAACCAAATACTGACCCTTGCATGCAAACAGGTCCATATCCTCTTTCCGCCTGACAACTTCCTTCCTGCCTGCTAGGAACAAATCTACTCTTCATTTTTCCGGAGTTCTTTATACAGACTACTCAGAAAGCCCTTGGGTAGGGACAAACATTTTATTAATGTAAACTTCATCTAACAGCTGGATGCTTAGGGCAACCAGGCCTAAATTTACAGTAGAGAATTGTTTGCTGCTTTTAACTGTAGCATTGCTGCAGATGAGTCACTAAATGCACTGTGCCAGGGATTGATATAAAGAGTTTGCTGAGATGTCTGGCCTTAGCTTAACAAAGACATATTTGCACGTCTGACATTTTGTGGAGGCTAAACTTAGGTAAGATGAATCTTGCTGGGTCTTTCCCTGGCATTTCTCTGCATTAGCAAGAAAGTGGAAGCCTTTTTCTGGCCATGAAGAACAGAGGGTTTATGTCCTGTCTGACATCTCTAAAGAGAGTCACTGAGACATAAACTCTCCCCTGAACAATGTTACTGATCAGACAACCTGCAACAAACCAGACAACAAACAGCTAACAGCTGACAGTAGAGAACCAGTTTCTTAGGGCTGTATATTCTGGGATCACCTATGTTATTTATTCTTTTCTTGAAATCTTGATTTCAGGATGTAAAAGAAAAGCCCAAGCCATGTTCTGTCTTACTCCCATTATTCAATTACCTGGGAAATGTCCTGTGGTGCTACACACACTTGTCATTCTGTGCTGTTGAAAGAATCTCAGAAGTTAGTAATTAAGTTCTCAAGAAATTCTGCCTCAGTCAGCTGATTAGCCCTTTGTGTGACTATGTCCAGGCTACTTTCACTCTAAAGATAGTTCATTCACACTTAGCTTCAGAATTGTTTATTATACCATAACACACAGTATTGATAAATCCCCACCAGAAAGCATCTTTTACTGGAATTTGTACATTTGTGTGTATGTGTGTATTCCTCTCATCAGACGAATGAACCATTGGGTTGGAAGGGGTCTTTAAAGATGGAACCAATATCTTACGTATTCCCATTTACAGCTTAAGAATAGCTAAGCAGTATTCAGCAGAGTCATAAACATATGTGAATGGTTAGAACTGGGCCCTTACTCTATGAGAATACAGATAGTGGAGTCCCTCATAGTGTTGCAGCATTGTGATATATGTGACATACTGCAGGGCACCTGTGAACAGTCTCTACCACAAGGAATTTCTGCAGTGTGCCCTGAAATCTCTGAGAATATATCCTTGTTTGGTAGACGTATAAGACTGCCAGTCTGAAAGAAGTGCAAATCATCACTGATAAATATCAGGGGAGTTGCAAGAAGAAAGAGCAAACGAGAGAAGGCGCTAAAGAGAGAGGGAAATGCCACATACAAAAGTGAAAGCCATTAATTCATATTGAAAGTTATCATTACTATGTTACAAATGTGAATCGTATACAACATACATGATTAAAACAATATCAATAAATATGGTTTATGTCATGATAAAGAATTGTTGGCAGCATTTTATATGGTTGGATTTGACAAGCATTTACAATGATTTTAATTGCATTCATTTAGATTAATCATATTTGCTCTTCTATAGTTATGAATGAGATCTTAGTATAAAGTATGGTCTCCATTTTAAAGGATAGCAGCAAACGTTTATAAGCATATCGTTCTAGTACTCATTGTCAATGCCTCTTATAGGCATTGACAATATAGTAATTAATTATAAATTACTAGTATCAATGGATATACTTTAATTACTTGTATCAATAACTGTCAGTATTCCTTTGAATATCAAAATTAAACAGATGAGAATACTGGAGTTACTCAGAGAAATGATTATTTGCTCATCCTTTTACTTTTAAAATTGTTTAATATTCCAGGTGCCTGACAACTTGATACTTCAGCTGATTGCTGCTCTAGCACCTACATACCTATACCAAAGACCAGCGAAACATAAAAGCTGGATTTTTCCTAGCGCGGCAAGCATTTGAGTGTTTTACTTTACTTAAGACCTCCTGCCTTTTCACAGAAAGCGAACGAACAGCAGTGGGTCAGGCCCCAGGCTGCCTCTCCCCCACGGCCCGGTCCCAGAGCCCAGCAGGGACCCGCTGGAGCTCAGTCCTGCACCCATCCTTGGCCTGCCTTCAGATGACTCTCCTCAGTGGACTCCTCAGACCCCCATCGGGATCCCGTCTCCCCTTTTACTCATGACTGGAGCCCCTGACTGAACCCCGGACCAGGTTTGTCCTGTTGGGGCCTGTTGATGGGCCCCGCTGCACGCAGGTCCCATGGGACAGAGCCCATGGGTGAGGGCACAGCCCACTCCAGGGCTGCCCATGGCTCCATGTCCCTCACCGCTCCCCAACAGTCACTTTTCAGACTAGAGTGGTTCACCTTGTAAGTGAGTGGAGGCAAAGATGGAGAAACAAAGTGATTTGGCGAATGAGACCATTCAGCAAAACTAAAGCATGGCAAATCCGATGATCAGTGCTTTTCTTTGATACCTCTACAGCTCGGCTGGGGAAATGATTAATGGAAGAAACTGTTGGATTAAAAAAGAAGAGGACATTTGTACAGACAATAAGAATATATATGGCTGTATAGTTGTTACTAAAAAAAAAAGAGCAGCTTTCAAAGCAATTCTTCAGGGTTTAAAAAAGCTTCTGTGTGAGACCTTAAGTCCTCCAGCTGTGTAAAGTTCTTCTTTCATATGAAAGATAAAACACTGCAAATAGCTTCTTGGACTGAACAGGCTCCAAGTCTGAGCTGGTTTAGCAATTACTGTGTACCATGTTTTTCAGTAGATGCTTTCCTAACAAGAACATAATGAAGGCTAAATTGCTTTTTCAGTTATGGCTGAATAATTTGAAATAACCTCCCAGGTTAAAACACTACCTTTACATCAGGTTAACCTGCATTCCTTAGCACGACAGCTATGGTGTCAAGTTCTGTGCCATGTACACTAGTATTACAAGTAAAGTGATTCTAATAATTTGTGGTAGGTATTGTTAAACCTGAGAAATTGCACATTAGATTTTGCTTGGAGTTGCTTTCTAAGTTGAATTTTCCTGAAGATGAATTAAATCCATTTGCCAGTGTTACTTTGCTCTGTGTAGAAGTTCCAAGAAAAGCCCCATCTGTTTGATTCTGATACAGGATGGAAGTAGGTAGCATTTTTTAGCATTGGATTATCTCATCCATAAAATGGTATTGTTACTGATGTAACGGGTAACTTAATCCCACCTCCAAACTACTGGCCACAGTCAGACTTGTTGGAATTATTAAACCATAATGACTGTTCTGGTTAGAATGAATCTGAATATGTTAATCTTTTTGCAGTTATACAAATGCAACTGAAACTTCCTATTTTTCTTCTGTTTGTGGAAGCCAGAATTCCAAGGGGAATGCAGATTGACATTTGTTAAAGTCATTTAAGTAACAAAATTAAGTAACATTAAGTAACAAAATGTTTATAATTTTTATTGTGAGACAGTATATATAAAATGTAATTTATGAACAGAGAGAGCTATTTAAAAATACTGTCCTGTCTCTGTGTCAAACTGATATGAAGATACTTAATTATTGCCAAGGGCCGTTTTCCTTTTATACCTACAAAGGGAAAAGCACAATGGCAATAAAACCTAATAGTTCGCATTTTTCTGCTACAACAGAATAATAGTACCATTGATTGGCCTGTAGTTCCACTTACACTTTCAGGTGCATATAATAATCTTCAATTCCTGTTTAAATTGTTTACATATTTAAACAGCTGTTGATTTTCACCATTGATGTGGCTGCATTTCAGCATTAAACTCTGGAGACTTCCAAGTATAATGCAATGTGTATATGTATCTATTACTGCTCATCACTACCACTTTATCACTTATGTACAGTAATAACACTTAATATTTATGTTGGGGTTGTGTCTGGAGGAATCAGTCAGATTATTATTACTTTACAACAGTAAAGTAATATAGATAGTAAATACATAGCTGCTACTCAAACTGCAACTCAACACTCAGAAATCTGTTGTTTTCATGATATCTCTATGCACTTTGTGACAGTAAAAGAACAGAATTAACACGTATTTTCCTATTTGTAAAGTAAAGCATTACAGTGGGTAGAACAGAGATGCAATCATCTCTTCCATCAAGCTTAAGAGTATGCTCATAGTTGTCAAAAGGCAACATACTTTGGGATTTAGCAGTGCTTACAAGAAAATATGTGATTTTTTTTTTGCAGTAGCTTTTATTTGTGCTGAAGGAAAAAAATAATCAAAAATAAGCTTCAGTTCTTAATTTAGACTTAAGGCTGCACCTACAACATCACTACATCTTGATGTTACATAAATATCATTTAATGACAGAAGGATTCTTTTCTGTAGTCTATTTTATGTTGTAATTCTACCAGTGTTATTATGATCTTTGAAAACAAAATTGTAAATCATTAAGTCTTATACAAGGATGAATCCAGTTATAAGTGAAAATATTGCTAAAATAAATTGCTTTTTAAATAAAAAAATAAAATACCTTTGCAATTTATGTTTCATAGCTTTCCTAGAACTGAAGGTTGACAAGTCAGAATTACACTTCATGTTTCTGATACTGTTATTTGCTTTGGTTTTAGTACACTTCACATTAGCATATGCCCCACATATGCCCCAAGTTGGGACAGTGCAATTACAGAAGTTTGCTGTCTTTCTATGTGATCAAGTTGTCATCATAATTCTACCCTTACCTACATATTGTCTATATATTTTTAAAGTCTAATTTCTAATTCAGACTCATCATTTCATCTTAAACAATTTCTTCTTTCTGGCCTTCTTCACATTCATACTTGTCTTGTTCAATAGAGAACATTGATGTTAAATATTTCACTTATTTTGGCTGCCTCACTAATTTTAATACATATGCAGGCTGCCACAGTATGTTGAATTAGGCTAAAAGCTTTCTTATTTTCAAGGACTTTCACGATTCAACATCTCTCTCCTTTTATCCACTGCAGATGCCCAAGACTGTTACTGTGCTTCACCAGTTCTTTCTCAAGGACTTGCTTTCCTTGATACACATTTAAGAAATTAGCCATATGTTATATACAGACTGTTTAGAAGCTGGAAACAAATTATCTAAAGAAATAATTTCTTTAACTGATAGCTAAAGAATTGTAAACTGAATAAAATTGTTTGCCTTTTCCTCATCTTTGTTTGGCAGTTATCTTCAGTTGGTTGTCTTTCTTGGTAATGTAAAGTGATAATAACACAAACAACCACCAATGAGAAATGTTAAGGTTTATAAATGTAATCAGAACTTCAGATCCCTTAACAAAGTTCTAGTTATTTAGTGGTGAAGACAGCTATGTTTACACTTCTAGAATTTGCATTTTGCTCCATATTATTCAAGTGTGTCAGTGATCAAGCATGTCAGTGATGGGACTTCCCATTCCCCGCTCCTATTTTCTTGTTAAAAAAATTTTGAGAACTAAAACCCATGCATCATACATCCAGGCTGTCAAATAACATTAATTCTGTAGATTGTACTAAGAGTGAAACCATTAAGACAGACAGGTCCATCTCTATTACTGTAAAAAGAAGTCTCTCCCAAACTGGCTGAGGTATTAAGCACAAGCATTTATGCGTAAGAGAAGCTTGCCCATTCCTACCCTATACATAAGTAAAGGATCCATTTCTTTTACTAAGTATATTAATATTAGTTCTTTCAAACAAGTATCTCATTTTTAGGGAAAAGGGAAGTGGGAACAAAATTATATAGAATATGAAAATATGTACACTGTACATGGATATATAAAACTGACTGAAGTTTTTGTGTACAATGTTTGTGTAACAATAATTATCAGTAACTTTTTCCCTAAAAGTATCAAGCATATTGTGTCTGTAATAAGCTTTTCCTGTAAACCCAACAACTTGCACCAGCAGTGAATCAGTGCCACAGAATTACTCATACAATAGAATTTTCCAGGAGTGTCCAGAAAATAATAATAAAATAAAAAAAAATTTAAAATTTATTAGTAAACGTGCATTTCAGTGATAAAGATAAGAATTATTAATTCAGTTTACTGAAATTTGATATTGCGTTGATTTGATTCCTAATGGTCAATAAACTTTATTCCTCTCAAATTGAAAGAAAATGAAGTTCTGAATTGCAGTGATAAAAAAGTGATTTTGGGCACACATGCAAAATTTTTTATTTTTAGGCATGACATAATTAGACTCAACACCCACAAGCAATGAGAATACATTTCAATAGATTCCCTGTACAGCTTAGGTCATGAAGTCAATCATAAACAGTAACTGAAACAAAACATTCCTTGGGTAAATCAAAGGAAGTACTGCTGAAAAAACATAAGCAGCAGAAGAAAGCTTGGAGTCTTTCCATGGTAATGTCTGATTATGTGGAACAATGTCAAGAACTCAGTGGAGTACTTGTCCAACTAGTGCTTCTGGCCAATTTTCTTCTCTCAAGAATATTTAAATGTAACCAGAACAATTAACATTTAAGAAAGTTCAGCAGTTTATAGGATTGAGTGCTTTGTTCATTGTAGAATTTAGAGAGCTTTTAGAGACTATCAGAGATGCAAGAAAATTCCATACAGTCATTATTAATGGAGTACTGTATGGTGATACAACTTATTGAACTGCCAGAAAGGAACAGCAGACCTGTAGGGTTCATCAGGAATGCTACAGGGCTGGATGCCTGCCATTGGTAGCTATACATTGCACCATATTGTTTCTTTCCAGCTGTGGAAGCTGGAATCAAACATATGTACAGCCTGTCTGCTTTCTTGTTCAACCAGCGCATTAATGTACCTCCTCAACAGCTACTATCAGCTTTAAGGCATGACTTTCCACTGTTTGGTCTCTTATCAGAATCGGTTTTGCAGAGAGATCACAGTACTTACTTGTACTTTCTGGTAATGAGAAAAGATGGTTTGTGATCTCAAAGGATTTGATTAAGGTTCATTTTTGGTGGTGTGGACCACCTTTGTATGAAATATTATCAGATATGTAGAAGAGAGGTGGCAGAAGCCAAGAAGGTGACACAATCAATTATCCATCGGTGCTGCTCCTGCAGATTTGATGATACTGAATACAATGGAGCCTGATCAGTGTGAGATCATCTACGCCTCTATCTGTCATTTCATTGCTGGCTCTTGGGGCATTTCATTCATGAGAAGCATAAGCTCTGGAAGGAATCTTATCCACTAAATCTATTTGTTTTAGTTTTTCATGAAAATGTCTCCAACTGCCTAAGCAGCCTGATGCTAACCATTCATGACTGACTACTGTTCCGGCTGTCAAGACAAGCAGTGGTGGCTTGCAGTGCCATTACAGAAATCCACAAAGATAAATTCTGTGTTCTTAAGCATGTAAGTGAACATGGCTGGTTGCAAGGTTTTTGATGTAGCATAGGATGCAGTCAGAAATAAAGCCACCTATGTCTGCTCACTCTTCACATCAGCGTCTTGCTGGAGGGGAATCCTCCACTAGGCGGCTTCTTCAGAACCACATTTTCAGGCATAAGGTTTATTACCCAAAAGGAGTCTTCTAAATGCAAAGACTTCTTTCATCTACACTCCTTCACAAGGACATCTGATGAAAGAATAACCATTTTAATCTGCTATAAGTATTTCAAAGGGAAAAGATGTGTCAATGGAAAACAGATAAAGTAATGTCTTTGCAGCTTTTAGAAGACTAATGTTTGCCATATACATGCCCCAGAAAAAGAAGTAATGTTTGCTTGATGTCCTTTTGTAGATGACTTGCATCATCCAGAGAGATTTGAATTAATCTGGTCTCTTGTATTCAAAACATCTTAATTCATCCTAACCATGCAGCGTTTAAGCAACTTACTCCGACAGTTTGTTTGTTTGTCAGTATCTTTAATACATTCTAAAATAAAAATGGGTGTTTTGCTTAGAATGTCAGAGGTTTCCAGAAAAAGCTTGAAAAATCAATAGTGTAAAAGCGCTAGGAACTTGATTTGGAAAGTGTATTTCTTTTGTGGCTTTTGGTAGAAAAAAAAAAAAAAGTCAGTATGATTTGTTCTTCTGAGAGTCCTACAAGCACGCTAAACACTTCCTTCACTAATACATCAAGTCACTTAGCTTTCAGCATGATAGGAGGCACAGCTTATTTTTGCTATCTCTGTTAAACCTATGAATCTAAAGTAACTACTGGAAACTGAACAAGTGTGTTAGCTTTTGTTTAGCTGCCAGTGAGGCAGATGCTGCTTTGCAGCCACTGTGCAGCACCACTGTCAGGCAAGGGTGAGAGTTTCCAAGAGAGCCCAGAATGCTCACTGGGACCATGCAAGTCCAAGCGTCAGAAATGAACTGCACAGATCGTTTCTTCTGAGAGTGCATAGACGCAGTGTTTCAAAAGACACTGCAAATTGAGTGTTTTGGAACTGATTTTTCTGTGGCTGCTCTTTATTCTTTCTCAATGAAAATCATTATCTGTTGATATACGTATGGACAAATCTGTAATAGCAGATTGATTCAAATGGACAGTGTAATAAATGGCTGTTCTAAGTTAAAATATGGTATTCAGGATTTCAGTTTCTAGAATAAATAAATAATCTCCTTTATGTGTAAAAGTATATACAAATTAATGACCAATGAATTTTTTACATGTAAAATGATCACAGAACGTTATTTCTAATCCACTTTACATTTAAATACAGCAATTTTTTTCAAGACAACCTTCATGCATACATTAAAGTACACGTCATAGCTGGGCTAACATAATGGGGTGTTAAATTAATGAGTCATATACTGAGAGGAAGATGTTCATCAAAAGCTAACACAGTTCTGATATGTAAGCATGCACGAGGGTGTTACTTTAGATGCTCTGGCATATGGAAAGACAAAATCTGCACCAAGAGTCTTTATTTGTAACATACCTTTCTCTGAGCGTGGAAGGACCGACACCTGCATCAGTAGAATTCAAATGACTGAACAACAATAGAAGTTATTGCAGCTTTCATGCTTAAATCAGAAGAGGGATAGAGTTGTGAAAGAAGAAGAAAATAACAGGAACGGTATAAAAAAATGTCTGAGGACCCTAACTTATGTTTTTTGCTGATTATTTTACTACACACATATCCTTCTGGTTCCCTGATATCCATACTATGTTAGCTATCATTCTCTTCCACTGATTTATTGATGAGCTAATTACACCATCACTTTAATTTTTTCTGTATATGGCCAGAGATGTCTAATCTTCTTTGTAATATATAGAAGTGATGTCAGATCCTGAAATTTATTTATTGAAACAATGACAACAGTCTTGATTCTTACTGATGAGTTTGTTTTCATTAAGGTCATGAGATAACTAGAGCCACGTATGTGCAGGTTTGTGATCATCCATAATAATGTGTTCACATTGGAGTTGAAGTAATCAATGAATGAATAGACAGATGTTGGATGAAGGAAGAACAACACATACACATTGTATATATTCTTACCTTCCAGAACTGAACATTTCTAGGAATTATTATGATCTGCCACATACACAGTGCACTTTAAACATTTCTCAATGCTATATTTTTCTACTGCTAATATATGCTATGGCAGACTTGTATAGTGCAAAGAACAAAAAAAGATCCAAATACTGAAGAGTCTGTAATCTATCTAATCACAGCTCAGTTGTTCATCTGTAAGGCATCACTGTTGAGCAGGGTGATGAAGGAAGAATTCATGTGTTAAAGACATGTTATTGGGAATCTGAAGATCTGGCTTCTCTTCCTATTCCTTCAAAAGATTTCATCCTCAATCTTCAGCCTATCATTTTGGGTTTGACTCATTGCCAAAGATAATGACAATCTTTTATTTTTTGGTGCTAGAAGTTCTGTGTAATGGAGACGGATAGTGGTGATGAAACTGCACCAAGGAGCTGTTATGCATTTTTTATAATGTGCCTTGATATTCCCAGATGTCAGAAAGTATAGCAATGTAATTTATTTGTTACTGGTCTTTTGTTTGCCATTTTATCATCTGCTAATGGACATAATATGCTTTAAGAAAGTCTTTGAAGGATTACAGTAAGAATACCTGTTAAAAAAATAAAAATTAATGCTAACTTGCAGCATATTTCTGACACCTGAAACATTTCCTAGACACACAAGAGTATTTATCATTCCAATATTTTAGTTTTATTAAAGAGGTTTGACAAAGAAATATACTGATACTTTCTTTCATTTTCAATTTTTGGTAGAAATACCATGCTGTGGTGTACTGACGAAATACCAGATATCAAGTAGACACTTGAAACTTATCAGATATATGGTAGCACTCATCCACTGTCTTTCTAAATGCATAGGAAAAAATATGAATATCATTCATTGAGTATAAGAAAGTGGATAATGTCCATAATGTTTCCACTCTTTCTATTTTGAAACCTTTTCAGCTGAAGAGAATATCTGGAGTGGCTTAAAGAATCCTTAAATATATTACTTCATACCAAACTCTTTTCAGTTCTCTACAGCAGGAAAAGCAGAATCTGCCATCTCTGTGGTGCTGTATCAAAGAACTCCTAAGAGATTTGATGGAGAAAAAATTTATAAATAAAAACACTATCACCACCCCCTCATAAGGTCTCATACACAGTCACATTTTTAAAACAAAAGAAAGCAAACTATATAAAACTTCGAAAAGACATTTTCAAAACAAATAATGAAACATATATTTCAGTTAAGATGAAATACGTTGTTTTAGTGTGTCATCAGAGCCAAATTGTCTCATGAAAAATTACTTTAAAGCTAAGATGCATTTAAAAAAAGAAATGGCTAAAGAAACTGTTCACATACCCTTAAAGTATAGCATTTTCAAAGGATCTTTACCATTACTTTAGTTAGTAACAATATTTACTTTAATGAGAACAATCAATATAAGACAAGGATTAAGAGCTTCAAAAGTCCCGTTCTTATTATCAGTCTCCATTCTTACTTAAAAATACTGTTTTGGAGAATCTAATTCTCCATACAAATAAATTAGGCTGAGGTAATTACAATTTCTAAGTCTTCTGTGAGAAATCAACAACTAAAAATACTCTTAAATATAGGAGAAGGTTATTGTGAAAGCTATGCATGGCTATTGTTGACTTGGTGCATAAAACTGTCTTGAACATGGGTTTTCCACACATATAACTGCAGCCTAAAAGGCGACATTATGAGAAACCTTCTGACAAATTGATTAATAATCTTGAGCTGCTAAAGTTCAGCTGAGTGAGCAATTAAACATTCCAAACAGCAATGAACCTTCAGAGATAATTTATGATAATTTTATGCACAAGAGCTCAGTGGCTTTTTAATTTGATAGAATGTTAGTAGCATAGATTTCTAACAAGGGAGTTTCAGTGCTCCATACATCACTGAGATTACTTAAACATTTCAAATGTGGTTGATGAATGAAGTTTCCTGAGATGTGAGGAGATACAGAAGGTGTCAGAAGGTTGAGATTATTCATCATATCAATTATTGAAAGTGGATGCATTGACATCATACTCCCAACCCATATTTTATAGCCATTATTAAGACAGAACAGAAATAACAGACTTGGTGGACTGTAGAACTGTCAAGATATCCAACTTTTTCCCTCTTTTATTCCAACATTGTTCTGTCACCACACAATCTTAGCACTTCCAGGTGTGTTTTTGAAAGTTGTTCATAACATATAGGAGGAGAACAAGATTCTTTGGATATCATCAGCAAATACCTGGATCCCACACAGATCAAGAAAGAAAAGGGAGCTTAGCTAAAATAACATGAGTTTGCCAGAAGTACAAATACTGCATCATTTTTGCTGAAGGAGAGCAGGTTTCCCTACATTCTCCTACGTAATTTTTTGCTGCTTTCAAAAAGCTGCGTAGGGTAGTACATTCAAATAAGTAAAATATTTTTAATTCCCAGAATATTTCCCTTTTGCTCTTCAATTTATTGTTTTGATAAGTAAAATATAATGTTTTAATCTTGGATTTCTGACATACTTATGACAGTTCGAAATACACTAAGCTGAACTAAAGTAAATAATGTAAAGGAGCCTTTATTTTATGAACAAAGATAAAGTCTCTGCTTTTAACAGAACACTGAAGCACTCAGATACCACACATTTAAGAGAACAGCCAGTCAGTAAGATTTTATTTGTTTTTAATACTACAGTAATGATCCTGACAATAAATCATCATTTCACATATCCAAACAGTTATCCTTTCATGCATGCAAAGAAGAGAATGAGGAAAACGGAGGCTAAAGACAGACACAAAAACGTTGCTAGAAGCAGGACAGCACCCTGTTACTTAAAGTCCTTCAAGTGAGAGAGCAATTCATTCATGCAAAGCACTATTAGTCAAAATACTCCTCAAAACAGCTTGGAAAGTGATAGGTGGGAGAGTGGGAGTGTTTGCACACACCTAATTGCTTCAAATCCTACTTCAGACTAGAACTATTAATCTTAGGTTAATAAAAAGAGTTGTCTGACCCTTTGTATGTCTTCAACGTTAATGTTTCAAGAACTGACTCCTGCACAGCTCCAAATGCAGGATCAACACCTATTGACATAACTGAAAGTTTCCTACCTTTGAAGAATGGAGCCACCATTAGGAGAAGAATCACAGAAACTGGTAAAGAAATTTTATAAATATGATGATAAACCTCTGGAACTCCTGCTAGAGAATACTGAACAAATGCAACAGAGTCAGCAAGCAGCTTCCATGCCCGCCTAAAGACAAATAGGTATGAACTTGTGGCATTGAGATTCTCTTCCTTGAAAAGCTTGCTTCAGCTAAGGCAAGAGTTAGTTTCACTCCCATCTAAATAAAGAGAATCCTTTTCCAAAAGGATATCAAAATAGATTCAAACACTGCTCATGGAGGAAAATTCCCTCGAGAGAAAAGGAAGAGCTCTAAATTGGGTAAATAGAAATAAATGGTTAAAAAAACCCACAATTTAGAAAACCTGACCCAATTAAAAGGTTAAAGTGGACTTGTTTCACCACGAGAATGGATTCAAACAGTCATCAAACACAAAATGTTGGTATAAATAGAATTATATTATTGTAACCTCTGGTACATTGCTGCAAAATGAACTATTAAAAAGCAAATAAAAACGTTCTAACTACGATGTGAACTTACTCCTGTGACAATGTATCTGGAAGAAAGCTTATTGAGAAATTTCTATTATTATCTTTTTTACCAAAAGGTTACACAAAGAGCTTTTGTAAACAGTAAGAATACCTTCAACCCTCTCTCAGAACTCAGTACCGATCCAGGTAGCTTTTCATGGGCTGTGTCTCCGTGTCTCAATTCAATGGCATGTAATACAGAGTTAAAGCTGAGAACAGGAAGTTTTACATCATTTCAAATGAGATAGCGAATGCCAAACCCAGTTACTTTCTTATGCACTGTTAATCATTCTGATGGTTTACACAATCTTGTAACCTCAGCTCTTTTGGATTATCAATATGGTGCTTGACTAACTCACAGGGAGCTTCCTCAGGAAGTATCTAGACTGGTAGGTAGGAAGGAAGCAAAAACTGAGGTAATCTAAATGTCCTCTGTTCTAGGAAACTCTGATTCTCCTAACTCTTTCTTCTGAAATAGTCCCTGATTTTTATTTTTTTTTTACTCAAAAGGGTCAAATTTGGCAAGAAGACTGGACACTGATGTAAAATAGTCCCATCTACAAAGTTATATACCACAGGTATAGTTCATGTCCTCCTCAGGCCCATGCTCACAAATCTCTGTGACTATGACTTCTGGAATGCAAGCCAATGTAGCAGTAACTCCACCTGGTCTAGTTAGGAGTGTCCCTGCTGCCTGTGGGGAGGTCAGACTAGATGACCCTAGAGGTCCCTTCCTGGCCTGGACCATTCTATGATTCTATGATTCTACCCCTCTACTCTGTGCTCATGAGACCCCCCCTGGAGTAGTGTCCAGCTCTGGAGTCCTCAACATAGAAACGACATGGAACTGTTGGAACGGGTCCAGCGGAGGGCCACGAAAATGATCAGAGGGATGGAACACCTCTACTGTGAAGACTGGCTGAGGGAGCTGGGGTTGTTCAGCCTGGAGAAGAGAAGGCTCCAGGGAGACCTTATAGCAGCCTTCCAGTACCTGAAGGGAGCCTACAGAAGAGCTGGAGAGGGACTCTTTGTCAGGAAGTGTAGTGACAGGACAAGGGGTAATGGCTTTAAATTGGAAGAAGGAAGATTAGATACTAGAAAGAAATTCTTTCCTGTGAGGGTGGTGAGACACTGGAACAGGTTGTCCAGGGAAGTTGTGGATACCCCACCCCTGGAAGTGTTCAAGGCCAGGCTGCACGGGTCTTTGAGCAGCCTGGTCTAGTGGGAGGTGTCCCTGCCCATGGCGAAGGGGTTGGAACTCAATGATCTTTAAGGTCCCTTCCAAATCTAACCATTTTGTGATTCTACAATTCTATGATTTTCAGTCCAGTTCCACCAGTGCAGTTGGTTAGTCTTGATAAAATTTCTCGCAGTTACCCAGAAATAGCTTCAAAATTGGTCTTTCTTCAAAACATTAGCAAAGAATGAGTGTATCTGACACTTTCTATGTTTGAAATTAAGGGAGACTATTTTTTTCCTCCCTTTTTTCTTTTCTGAGCTATAACAATGTGTATGGAGAAAGAGCACTTAAAATCTTTTTTTTTCTCAAAATTAATTAAAACAAAGTTATTAAGAAAATCATAGGAGAAGTGAAATTGTCATCTGAAAATGTGTCTTAACAAATTTGGAGAATAAATTAAATCTCTAATAGAGAAATTAGAGTCCTGCTCTCAAAGTGTCAATGCTGCCTTACGTACAGAGACTCTTCTGATGTTTCCATACTGTGCCAATCAATGTTCAGAAGTACAATTATTTGTTTGTATTCTTGAGGAGAGATATACAAAACAATTCTGAAGACCTATTTTACTAATATATGGTAATGGAAATGAAATATTAATAATATAGTCAACTGTGCTATAGATATGAAAAGCAGAGCATATCTAAAACTTGAACTTATAATACTCTTTTGACAGTAATATTATGGTTCAGTTTTGGCAGCTACATTTGTTATTTTTCAGGCAAAGCTGGCAACAAATCAAAGTCACGGAAACATTGGGCAAACTCCAGCAGCCCTTTCTTAGGCAAGATGTCTATTTAAATGCAAGATTTAACCTACCTTTTAATAGGATAAAAATGGATGACCCGGATGAATGGAGTATCTTAAACTTCCTGCAAAACAGATAGTTTTTGGGTTTGCACTATTTAATATTTTGATTTCCCATTCATTGCTGAGGCTGTAATGAGCAACAGTTATTACATGGTGGCTCAGCTCCAACATAAATAATTTAATCCCCTCTTCTTTATTGATTTATATTAGCATTTATAGATGGCACTCATTGTCTTTATAGAGCCTAGGATCTCACAGTAATTAAGTTCAAATTTAAAATAAACAATGACATCCAATATGGGTTGTTGAAATATCCTGCGAAGTTCCTTGCCTAATGCCCACATTCAGTTTAGATCTCATCTCCTTGCCATTCTAAAAATTCTAGATAGACAAACCAAATGAAACCAAACAAATAATCACAGAAAAAAAGAACAGCAGGGAAGGCACGCATTCAATCTTGAAATTACTATGGAATAGGTTTTTCAAAATTATAGTGTCAATATTGTATCAGATGTCACTCTCTTTTTTGCAGTGATATGCTATGTAAGCTTGTCTAGCTCAATGGTATCTTTCTCCTGAAAATATTTTAATCATAACTGAAGAACATAATATTATGTTGTCTTATCTCCAAGTCCTCTAATGCTCTTGGATACATGGTAAGCTATTCTTCTCTTTTGCTCTCAGGAGACAAATTTATATCTTACTTAGAGTACATGCATGTAATTCTCAATCAATTCTGCTGATTTAAGACCACAACTACCTTTAATGCTCAGTGATCAGCACTGCGTACAGTAGCATAAATATGGACTGGTAGGAGAAAACTTTTTTCCCAGCCATGAATAGCAATCTTCATCTGCTTCAGGAACAGAAACCAGAACTATAGTTGTTGTTTGTTAACTGGATCTCTGCTAAATTATTTTTCTTCTTTAATAACAATTGTCGAGATATAAGTATCATAAATATTATTTAAAATATAAATATTATGGAATTATTTTAAAGATTTTTTTAATGATCCACAAGGATATTCTTCTAACTCACAGAGAATATTCAAAAGTTAATTCAAATTGGAAGCCCTCACATCACTGAAGCCTTTCAATGAACACTTTCTAATTTAAATTGAAAACCTCACCTGGATGTATTCTGACAATTTAAAAAAATGTGGGGAGCAACCACTAACTCTGCAGCTAAGCCTTAAAACACTTGCCTAAAAGTAACATGATACCTGACTCTCCTGCTCATAAATTCAGCCCAAGCCCTAAGCCTGGGCAGAGATTTTGGTCAAGTGACAAGCTGAAGCCACAGTTGGAAATACTAAGTGGGAGAGAGTTCCCGTGTCAGCCCACAGAGTAGCTGTGGTTTGGCAGCCCCACTCTTTTCACGGGTCTCATATCTTTTGCTTCCCCTATAGCCCTAACCCTGTGCCTAGCCTTGTGTGTGGGTAGATACTTCCGCGTGGGACATGCTGAGTCCCCTCGTGAAAAGGATGCAAGTGGGAGGATTCTCACAGAAACCCCCATTTTTATTCCTCATTCTTTTCGCAGCACCAGTCTTTCTATGGGTCTTGTATTTCTGTCAGGGAACAATAAAAGCAGTTGCTGCTTAGCCGGGGAAAGGGAATTTGGGAGCCAAGCATCACAGTATGGCAGGCGGAAGCCGTGGCCTCACCAACAAGAGGGCTTAGTCCTGTCACACGTGAACAAGCCATGAATTCAGCCCAGGGTGAGGGTCCAAGCCCAGATCAACAGGGTAGAAGCCCAGGCACAAGCATGGCTGCAAAGTAGCTACGACGCAGCCCAGGCATAAGCCAAGGGTGACAATCTCTGCTTAATGCAACTGCAAGGGGTAGGAAACCCTGCTACAGTTTCTTCCAGCTCTTTCTTAAACTCTGAGGCCAGTTGAGGCTTCTCAAAGTCTTATCTGTCAGAGCTATCCTCCCAGGAGCAGGGAGGATTGTTCTCCTAACTCACCCTCAGCCTTGCAGGAGACTTCTGCCATGGGGTATACTGACGCCCCAGAGGAAAGTCTGAGCAGGGGAGATTTCTCATAGCAGCCCATGGTTCACTTTGGCAGCTTCTAAAGGAGACCTGCTCTTTCCAAGGGCAGCTTCCCGCTTCCTCCCTTTCCCTACATGTAGTCTTAACCCTAGACCTGGTCTCCAAGGTTTTAGTACACTTTTTATTAAGTCTTTTTTCTAGTCCTTGAAATATGACTATGCTTTTAAAAACATAACTGAAAGACTCTGTTTTTCCTTACCTAAATTATCTTTTATTACTGTTTTAAATGAAACATTATCGATGTATACGGTATATGTGTGTCATACGTGAGCTTTATTTCCCGGTAGGTTATACTATACTTCTGTCATTGTTTTTCCCTCAGAGGGAGCGATAGAGTGTTCTTTATGAGATCTCAGTTTTCAGAATAACACAAATTTTCTGCTGTGATTCGTAGTCTAATGTAAAGAGCATAATATTGATCTGATTATTTTTAACTGCTTCTGCACAATGATGAGGTAGTTAGTGAAAAATAGTTGTTTAATTACATAAAGCTATATTTCTAATTTGAATTTTGCAATGTCTGTTTATACTTTATTTTAGGTTTACTTGTTTGTCGTTATCATGGTGTTTCTTTAATCCTTTATTCTAATTATCTTATCATTGTAAATAATTTCCAAACAATAATTTACTCTGTTTTTCACTACAAGAACAGAATAAATCTGATCCAAAGCCATGAAAATTAAATGAAAAATCCAAAATTAGGACCAATTAGAAATTATAATTTAACTTTGTCACTATTTTTGCAATGCTGCAAATTGATCCCAAATCATTTTCCTGGACATTTTTGAAACTATATGTAAAATGGAATTTAATTGTGCTAATTGCTGTTGGTTTACTAAGTGACAAGGCATTGTTTTTGTGATAAGTATTCTGATAGAATAAAACTGTTAACATGTTTTACAAACACTTCTCTGAATTTCATATTTAACTTCAGCAAACATTAATGCCAGTGAAGCTCGGTTGCCTTAGCGTCTGCAGAAATGAACATAAAAGAGCTGTGAATATCTCCCAATCCAGCTCATTTTAGAACTAGTATGAATAATGTACAGATAGCTTTTTATACAAATGATCGACTCTAAACGTGATTTTTTTTTCCTCAGTAAGAGCTGGCACCCACAGCCTCAAGAAACATTCTATTTTTAAATCTTGGTTAAACACCTTAAACACCTGAGTAGTCTTACACTAATAATTCAGCTGATTTCATTTTGATCTCAGGAGGACTACTGTTTAGAGTAAAGTTGCTCAAGTATAAGCACTTGAAAGAAAGAAATATTTATAGAAACACATACAGAAAAGACAAATAGGAAAAGAAACAGTTTAATTCCTGATTTTACCTTATACATGCTAAAGGAAAACTTAGTGAAAATAATACATTTTCAATCAAAATATTATTACCAACACTGCTTTGTTCTTTTTTTAACTAATAGATGGATTTTATAACACATATATAATGAATTAGAATGTATTTTTATATAAAATACTTGTAGAAATCTAGAAAAAATATAGACTATACTGAATATAAAAGTTCTGTAATTGCTAAGATTACTGAGTAGAGAATGACAGAAATCCTCAAAGCATTCTTTTGACAGTGTCAGGTGAATACATGGAACAAAGCATATAATTTTGTATGACTTACTCCTGATGTGAGGGAAAAGAAAAATACATCAATATCAGTAACAATATTTGTAATAATCTCACTTGCTTCAGGATTAAGTCCTAAATAGCAAGCTTTTAATTAAAAATAGGTGCAAGAGGGTTTTCTTTTCTCATCTGGGATGCCTCATGGAGCAGTCAGGGAGAAAAAAGTGTCTTCCAGAAGAGAAAAATAAAGTAAAACTATTTCTCTTATGTTAGTAAACAGTGATTTTAGAAAGGATGTTACAGAGTATGAAGGGAGAAATTATACAATGGAATTCCACAAAGAAAGAAACAAATGATAAAGAGACATTAAAGACAACTTCATTCATTCCCTGCTAATGAGAATCTGAGACATGGACTGATGTTCACAGATAAATTTCAAACCTATTTAATTACCACACACATATCCAGACCTCACTTTCAGAGAAGACAGTGACATCAGCAGTATGCACACATACAAAAACACATCTGTTAGTAATACACTAATTATTTTTCACAGTGTGTTTCTACTGCTGGACCCTTACTGCCTACATTCAGTTGACATCTCAGTGTGAGATGCACAAGCTGAGAGTCAGACCCCCAAAAGGTACCTGTTCGGAAGACATACATACAGTGGTTACCTTGGCAACAGACACACGTGAAAGCTCTCAGAACAGCTTTTTTTCTCACATATTCATTTTTTTCTTCTCAGAGTTTTGGTTTGTATGTATATGTAGGTTCAGGCTACAAACTTTGTCAATCAAACTACAGCTGCACAGTTTCAACTCTGACTTTTATTCTTTCCTGCTTTCCAGAAGCTTACGATGAACATTTGCTGATGAATGGAAAGAGTGATATCTGGCAGAGCATGCTGCTCCACTAGAAATATACAAGTCTCTGCTGAAACTTCACAGATCATTTACACGAACTTTTGAAGTAAAAAAGGTTTCTAGTACTAGCAAAGAGACACTTATATACGATTGCACGTGGAGAACTGCCTGAATAAGAATCTGCAGATTGAATCTTCCCAAACTTTTTGACTTAATATACTTGTACATGCATGCTTAATATCCGTAGACATACTAGAATTTACACTATTAGTTGCTAAAGTCAAAGTACTTTATATTTGTTAAGTATTGGTATCTCTGTTTCACAGCACAGAAAATTAACCCAAACATGTAATTTAAATTATATTACTTGAAGTCTCCTTATTTTGGAATCAGTCTCATTCAGAATCAATTTGGAATGTTGTAAATTGCTGCCTTATTACAGCAAAAATGTATCTCATCTGCAAATATCACATAAGCAGTCTCTTTTAAATGTGGCTTGTATATCTTACCATGTATTAATATTAGTATAACCAGAAATTATGAGATAGAAGAAATGTGTTCATTATGCTCCATCCAAAGTTCAATTAGGTACAACTTTGGAAGGTCGCTTTTGTTTTCCTTTAGGCTTCTTATAGTTCTTCTTCCAGCTTAGCTCAGGCTAGACTTGGTTGGACACAATGGTGCTCTTCAGCACATTTTACACCCACATAGCTATTTCATTTTCACTGGTATAATAATTGGTCTAGGAGCAAATCTAAAGGCCATTGCATTTATTTGGCCATTTTATCAGTGTCCTCAGTGACTGAAGAATCAGTCCTACCTACTGATACCTACTCCCACTGTTTCATCCCCCTAACAGAAACAATACCCTGAGATTCTAGTAGCTTTTTCAGCTTTGGAAGGGACTTGTATATATATTTTAGAAAAAGAATCAGGAGCTCTTTGTGTGCCTTCACCTTTGGGCTGCTGATGCGGGCAGTTGATGGTGCTAGTAGACCTCATCCTATGTGGGACATTAAAACATTATCTCCCACCAATTCTCATATAAGACCACTGAAGGTGTAAACCTGGACCTGTCGTATTAGTGGAAAGGTTTCTGTATTTTAGCTGGCTTTGACATAAGTTTTCTACTTCTTCAGTTTCTACTCATTCGTTACAGTAACCAGGATGCTCTGTGTGTGTGTGTGTATGTCAGTACAGGTAAAAATATAGAAAAAATAATACTCTCTTCCTTATAAGTTAGTAGTATTTATAATGGAAATTAACAGAAATGCAAAATCGTTTTTATAAATAACAAGCATTTGATAGGGTTGTTCTGCAACTATTCACTTTGTTTTGAATGCTTAGTTCTCTCCCTGTCTCCTTCTGTATATTTTTTTTTAAGGACTCATTACTAAGTTGTAAATCTGGCCTCTATTTCTGCTCTGTTTTATTTTCCAGCACAATACCCATGCAACTGTACAGTAAGGCTAAATGTGAAGGATAGGTAATAATTTGTCAGTGTTTCAAGCAGAATTCAGGGACATTTCAAAATGTTTCTTGTGATTTGGGCTTCCAACTTTAAAATGTGATGTATAATTGACATTTTGATACTTCGAGGCCATGGTGTATTCTCACACTTCCATGAAAAAAAACCCAACTTGCTGACACAATCAGGAAACAGATGGTGACAAAGATCTTGTATTTAATATGCCAATCATGATGCTTTACTTGCATATTATCATCTCATTCATGAGGCCACTATATGAAGGAATTTTGCTATGTCTCTGCAAATCAATCAAGAAGCCTTTTAATACTTTTTTTAAAATATAATTTGGGTCTTTCTTATCCTTTCCATGCTTCATTATATTTGGGGTGGAGTGTTTATGCAAATTTATTACACATGAATAAATGCTTTGACAATTCTATGGCTGGGATAGATGTCAGCAATGAAATATTCACTATAGATAGCTTCAATAGAGAGACCAAGAAATGACTTGGCAACTGAAGTATCCACACTTTGCATACTTGCTGTGGTCCTTAATCCAAAGGCAGTGACATAGTAAGTCACTATGAAGGATGATGTCAAGTAGGAGGATGGATTTTGTAATGTGGCCTCATATCTACTAAGACCTGGACTTCAGTCAAAATTTCTGCTCAAGAAAACCACAGATGGCAGATTACCAATATATTTCAGTTAAAGCTAGCACTAGATTTGAAATCACTGAGTATCTGAGCCAAGCAAAGCTCTTCTTTAGCTCTGAAAATAGGCATTTTCCTTGGAGAGTGTCTGACTCAGAGTCCCATCACATAGGAGTGAGTTCATCCACTCACAAACTGAGCAAGGACCCTTCTTGGACAGCCTGAGGTTCTCTGAAGATGCTTTGGCCCATTACTAGTAGTGGTGAGAAAAGGCTCTTTCTCCTTTATTTCTATCCTGCAATGTCCAGAGAAAGTTTCTTTCTTCATAAGTGCCACTCATTCACTTTTAGAGGGAGCTGGGGTATAGTTAGAACCATTCTTTTTTTCTGTCTCACTCCTACCATCTATCTATAGTTTCCCCAGCTTCTAAAACGTATATCTTTCTATTTAAAGAAGTAAAAATATCTCCAGTTCTCTGCAGAAGGCACAACGCAAGCAAGAGGACACAGCATGTAGCTTGACTACTTACAAGTGCCTCGTTTCCTGGGACAGAACACGCCTCTGACCTGTGTATAGTTAGGTAATTATTTGAAAACTTGCATATCCCTCCTGAAGTAGGTGGAATATACATGGGTTTTCAGCTTGTGTAAGATGTGGGGAAGAGATGGAGAATGGTTTTATGCTGAAACTTAGAAAAATGTATTTCTGGAAGAGAAAAGGGAATTTTACACCATTATTCAAAGCAATCCAATGCCATTCCAGGCACAGAACACTGCGGTAGTTATTTTGAAGAGAGAAGTCTCATAAGAGGCAAGGTGGTCCTAAGTGCAAGAAAAGCGAGCCTATATTTCTTCCATACCTGTCACAATACAGAGTTTGTGGTAGCCTTTCAGAATATTTCTTTTCCTCTCCAATTCCCCTTTCCCAGTCTCCAGCTATTTCAGACACCTTGCAGTGTGCTCTGTTAGACCAGATCTTCGCTGACTTGTAACTGGGAGTTCTGCCATCCCTATTTTGTTCTATTCCCTCGCTTGCGCAGCATTCTTCGTTTAGCTTCTCCAAGCAGGTTCATGGTTTACAACTACAGAAATCCTCAAAGTTGCAATTCTGTTTTCCTTTTAATTGGACATGTAGAAAAAATCAACAAACCCAGAACCTCACCAAGCCAAATACAGCATTGTGTAAAAGTTGAGCTGTTCTTAAAAACAGGGTCAGATTTATTGTTTGTTTCATTACTTATCAAAGACAGTAGCTTACACACCTTGCACTATCTTGACAGCGGTCTCTTGGGATGTCAAAACTCAAGGCTACATCAGCTCTTGACTTTATCCAGGCTCTGTGATGTACAATGTCACTGTAACAGAGCACTTCCTCTTTGTTCTGGGGGAACTTGATTCATAATGAGCCCATCTAGGGTGTACTCAGATTGCGATAAATAGCTCTACACAGAGGCTCCTATTTTAGAGAAACAGGTGTTGGCTTTGATTAGAGAAAAATGACATCATCCAAGGGAGAAGAGGAAAAAAAAAAAGCAAAGGGAAAGGAAGGCAAAAATAGAAAAAAGTGGCAACCAGACACAAATACATTTGCACATATAAAGCTGTTCTAATGAGAGCCAAATTGATTTGACATTCAGTGGCAGTTTGAAGCCAAAAAAAGCAAAGCAGCCTACAAAAGGCCCAGCTCATTGTTTATGGAGTGTCATACTTCATCATCTGTGAAACCAATAACAGTGATGGCAAGACCTTTAAAAGCAGGGAGTTTGCACAGAATGGCTGCATGGATACCGCTGGTGTCAGATCCAATAGAACGACTGTGAGCTATTTCCTGAATTGAAATCATGTTTGTCAGATGAAGTAGATGCTCTCTACAGATTATATCTTTGAGAAGAGGATTTGGTACATTGCTAGAATTCTTGGCTGATTCCTCCTAGGCAGACACAGCCACAATACTTAGCCTATGATGGGTACTGATCATCAAACTGTCCTGAAGAAAAAGCATATAAGAGAAAAAATTACATAACATGCAAATGCAGCTTCCAGTACATGAAAATTAATCCTTTAATGAAAAAGTGCTTTGCACAAAATCATGTAAATTAATGTAGGCACCCCATTCATCATCCTTATTTTCACAGACAACTTTGCAAATGTTTTTGCAAACACAGTTTTTACATTTTCATGGAAGTAGCGGACCCCTGTCATTAGTAGACTGTAGAATATATTTCGTCCATCTCTGCTTTCAGTTAGAACACCTGGTGAGGAGTGACATGTTTATCAAATGTTGGAGAATGCCAACATGAATTAAATAAGCCTTCAAAAAAACGTGAGATGCTATAGCCTTGTACAGGAAAGGATATGTGTAGAAAGCAGTCTCTCTGCCTCCTAGCTATAAGCTCAATCTAGTTATCATAATATTGATATTAAATTCTGATACTAATGTTTTTGTTTAGATTTCAGTGGAAAATCTGTTTATTTCTTGGGGGGAAAATCAGGGATTTCAGCCTCCTGGGTCTCAATTCTCTAATGACTCATTGGAATACAAATAGAAATTGATCTCAAATTAGCATGTCCTTAATCACATTTTACATATTGTATCTAGTGTGGCTTCATAACTCAAAATGTACTATCAGGGTGACCAAACTTAAAATGGACGGCACAAAAAAAATTGAGAGAAAAAAAATACATGGAGGTAGGTCTAAGTGAATAAATGAAACATTCTGTTTTATTTACATTAAGAACAAAAATCAGTTTAACCTTTTTTTTTTTTGTGAGCCTTCCATTCTGTTTCCTGTTAATATTTGAGTCTGTGAGTTTATTAGTGTGACCACTCACCAAAATAAATAGATCAGTAGGCCAAAATGTTGAAATATTCACAGAAAGCCAACAATTCATGAGAAATGGGGCTGCTCTGTGTCTAACGCCCACTGGTATAATAGTCAGTCTGAAGTCCCGCAGTCATGCCATTTAATTCTATTGAATTAAATATTAAAATGTAGTCAGCATGATAAGCCCTTCAACAAGTGGATTTTACTTTTCTCAGGCTCTAAGTGTTCTCATGGTTAATTGTGTTGTAGAAAAAGTAAACAGGAAATCAGTTACTAAAGACTGAAGAAATGCATAGCTACCAAATTCTGTTAACACATTTAAAACGTTACCTTTTAGGATTCAGTGTCAGAATTATAACACCACAGAAGTGAATGCGGGCAATTTACATTTCCCTTAGAGCTATTGTTTCACACTGTCTGAAGATGCAGGCTATGTCTTTCACTGCTGAGAAACGATGTATTTTACATCAAGCAATGTAAACTTTTATAAATTAGTGAAAACAAGGAAAAGACAAATTTCACTTTAATGTAGCTAGTCAAGGTTAACCTGAGGCCCACAACTGACATTATACTGAAAAAATATAAAGAGAAATCACATTGTTAACACTGAAAACACAGCCTTTGCAAGAGAATGCTATATTAACTACCTGCTGCTCAAATTAGAATCTTCCCACTGCAATTCTACACTCACAAAATATGAAAAAACTGCTTTTTGGTTTGGTATTTCCTTCCACATCTGTGAAAAGTGTCAGCTTTTTACATTAAATTCTTCTTATACACAAAAGAGAGAATCAAAGTTAGTTGGCTTAATATATAAATTTTTACACATACATTAAAAATAATAATTTATTGGTACAAAATTCACTGAATTATTTATATTAGTTACAGTTAAAATATTTTTTTCACTTAGTCACTGTCTGCTTTCTGTCCTATAACAAGACCAAATATTATTTGTAGTCAAAAATCATAATTTATCTTGAAGAGCAAATATATTCAATTTCTTGTCTGGTCATGGACAATTTATGTATTAAAAAAGTGACATTCGGAAAACATTTTTTCAGTTTGGTTTTTCCTACCAGCTAACCAGGTGTAATTAAACTGCAAAACTGTTTTCAGGTAGTAGACTTAGGCAGCTGATTCTTCTTAATTCATCAAAAGGATTGAGGACACCAGATTTAAATGTGTGATTACCAGGTATGAAACAGCTGTTTCATCTAGCAGAAACAGCAGAACCAAGACACTAGAAGCCAAGAAATAAAGATTGTAGTTGTGGTTTGTTTGCTTTTTTACCACTGAGGGTTATTAACTCCTGGAACAAATTAGTTTAGCAAGTGGTAATTTCTCCATTGCCTGTAGTATCTGCAGCAGAAACGGATTTCTCTTTCCCTGAAAGACACACATAACTAATCCAAAGTTGGCACAAAACTTGTTGCCAGAGATAAAGGTGCGGGAACTCCCCTTGTCTGATTACTAAGTGTGGAACTTTGCATAGCACTTCCTTGGCGGTAGGGTTTGGATAATTCAGGTAGATTGCTCCTGAGTGCTGCCTGACCCAAGTTACTTGCTCAGAAAAAAGACATAAGACAAAATGTTATGTGCTAGTGTTATATGAAGATCTAATAGCCTGAATAACCTAGCGATTTCTTTAGTCTTAAAATTGACAAGTTTCTTCTAGTATCTCTAGAACATACACAAGGAACAGAATGAAACCCTACAGGAGTGAAAATATTCCTCTGCTCTATTCCAAAAGTGGCTTTTTGGATTGTTAGTCCCTCAACATATTCAATCTTACGTGCAATATTGTAGTGAAAATAATTTTATTTTTATTCTTTTTACTTCCAGTGTTTACAATCTGTTTACTTCCATTCCATGCAGCTAAGTCTTACTGTACCACATTTTATTCCATGTATCCAGATCCAGCTGAATTGCCTGCTACTCCTTTCACAGCTCAGTAGAGTCCCTGAGCCTGCACAGGTGCTGCTAAACACGCTCTGAAAAAGACTAGGTTAAACAGGTGTACTGAAAGCCTCATTGACACAGCTAATCTTTGCTGCTGATGGCAAAAAAGACTATAGGATGGCATTAAAAAAAACAAGGTAGGATTTACACTTAGGTAACAAAGAGAATTGATGCTGGGTTTGTAAACAGGACAGGTTAAATACAGACACTAAAATAACAGCAAGCAGTTATACTCATTTTCAGAATAAACCTTCACTGTAAAAAAAATCTCTTTTCAAGGAAGCGTGACTGCTGACCACAAACTCTGCTCCTTACAGACTGGTTATTTTTTTAAAGAGGAAATTTTCTCCTGCTTGTGAGTCCAGTAAGAAATTGTTTTCAAGAGGATGGAAAGAAAGACAATAGAGTTCTCCTGGAAGAAAACTAAAATGCGAGTCCTTCTTTTCCTTGTCTTTCCCACCACTCTGCATGCCACTCTCTTGTTACAGTGGGATATTTGGTGGCATATTTTCTAAAATAGTTCCCAGCCAGATAACCTTCATTCATGCCAAACTGTTCATTTTGAAGCTGTGAGCTCCCTAACTGAGGCTAGACTTAGCCATCTTTGCACAAAACTCTGGGAGGCTCCAAGATGTCTCCTGTATGTCATTAAACCCACCAGTTCACTTAAAGCAGCAATACGGGGTCTAACTGTGCAGCTGGAAAGATCAAACCATGCTGCAGCAACTTGCAAAAGCTGAAAACGAGAAGCTCTGAGGAAGTTATGCTGCAGAAAGTTCACGTGACATCTGTTTCCAAGAGATACACAGCCACAGTCCATGCACCGTTACAAACCCATCAGGTTCTTGAAAGGCAGGAACACCCACAGCACAGCACATGCATCTTCTGGGCAGGCTTTCACTACCAGAAAGCAGTTTGCATACATATCTCCAAAACTATGGTTTTAACATGACATCTTAAGGTGTTTAACTATGATGTAAGAAGTCAATACCGTTCAGTGGCTATTCTCTGCAGTTCAGAGTGGACACCTCAGATGCCCTGAAACAGCTCATATTTCTGGATATGGCTAAAGTTGGATGAATGTGGCTACCTTTTGGAGTAATAAAAGGGGAAAATCAATTAAGACAATGGGAGAAAACATATTTTAATCTCAAAATTATTAATTGCATGCCATACTTTGAGTAATGCAGAACTTTTCTTGTCCTGAAAACCAAGTGATTTTTGTTTAGTAGTCATCCTAAATGCAACTGTTAAAAGAAAAAGCTTAAAACCAGGCATGTCAAATCTCTTTTCATAAGGAACCAGCATGCACAGAAAATTTTGCATCAGATGTATTAAAGAATGAATCTGCAAAGTGTAAGAATATCTTTTGGCACTATACCTGAACTATAATAAAACTGTTCTCTGCGAGGAAATGTTCCACAACAGTAGGGGCCAGTGAGAAGAGCTATTTTATTCGTGGCACTGCCTGTACAAAGATGAGTAGTATTCTCAGACGTATGAAAGCACAAAACAGGAAACAAAGAGAAAACAACCCTGCACTTTTAACAGAATCAGCTTCTTGAATTTTAACAGCAGCAACAACTATTCAACAATTGGGTTGTAGTTAATCATTTAATTAGTAAACAACCCCCCCAAATATCTTCAAACTAGATAAAGATAGATTGCTCTTTATGGAGCAGTTTCTGGTGCTAATAGAAGCAAAACAGTGTGGTTTTGCTTTACAGCTTCTTTCATCCATTGCATTATTTCAGCCACTGAAGTAAGAGGATATGAACAGGAATATATGTGGAAAGAGACTGGTTCAGTAAAAAGCTGTTTTCTTATGCAGCTTCTCTTTTCATGTAGGAGTACACTAAAAAACTGAAATGGAAAATAAGGCAGTTTTGCAGTAGGTATTGTAAAAGGAAACATACTTTTATTTTCGGCATAGTACGTGAAAGCAAATTGAGTGTCTTTTGGTCAACTGTGAAATGCCATTTGTAAATGGAAGTAACTTGGGTTCATTAGGATTTCTTTTCCCCTCCAATTCATTGCAAGTTTGCTTTTGTTTATGAAAATAGAGTTGATCAGCTAATCAGAGTGTAGAGGTAGCATTCTCATTCCGCAATATTCGGCAGGTTTTACTCACTTTTATACTTCATTGCATTTTCACTCTTGGAAACTCATTTACATAATCTCCGTATGGTCATTTCACAGTAACTGCATGTGACTCTGGATATGCCAGCTAATAATTACCCTAAGCTATCTGAGAATACCTAACTACAGAGCGACTATGCAGTTGTTTCTTAATACTCAAACTCTAGATTGAAAGCCCTCTGACTGGTCCAATACTATGAAATGTCAAGCTGTTTACCAACAACAAAGACTGTGCCTCTGCTTCTCAGCCCCTGCAGCTGAAGCAGAAAATACCAGCGTTTACTTAAAGAAGATGGGGAGAAAAACCCCTCTCCTTCCTCTGTGCTTCGTCCTGTGGCTGTTGGAGTGAATAGTAGTTTTTTGCATTGATTTCAATGGGAATTCAATCTGACTCTCTTTCTCGTCCTTTTTATGGCCTGTCCTCTTGCACTTCAGGAAGATACTTTATTTACATAGTAATTGTCATAAAATTATATTTTGTGTAGATGAGATTTTGCCGTATGTGCTCATCTACTGCCCTAGGTTAGGTTTCCCATCACGTCTTATGCAGAGTCATGATGTACACATCTGTATACAACACATAATTCTACTAGAAAAATAAGAAAGGGAGCAAGAATTTTCCCCTGAAACTTTTGTAGGCCAAAATCTGCAGGTATTTTTCCCTTACCATCCCCAAACTTTTGCCACTACTTTCCATCGTTACTGTGACACAGGATGGCTTGTCATAACACTGCTTCCTTTTTGTCAGAGCAGAGTTTATTAAATGACTATGGAAAGGGGCAAAGACAAATTATGAAAGGCGGGACTTTCCTCCCCTTCCTCCTTAGCAATTGAATTAAAAAACTGCCACTGAATTTAATCACCAGTACAGGGTTTTAGAATTTGGCAGTAGAGTTGAAAAAATTCTGAATGGGGATAAAGGAAAACACAGAAAAGCCTATACAAAAATGCAGGGGAAAAAAACTGGTTTCTTTGATATTTTACAGAATACACAGAAATAACATTTGGATAATGATTAAATAATACTGAGAAAGTCTACTGTGCAAACAAGGAATTTCTCAGGGTTGTGTATGTGTGTGCTATTTAATTGTTTTGGATTTTTGGTTGAGATTTCTTTTCTTTTCAAAAAGAATGATGTGATCTAAAAAGAGAGGACAAGCTTGGTTCAGTTATAGCTTTCATATAATTACTACAAACTAATGCAAATTAGACTGTAGGTCTGCTCAATGTACATTTCTGTGCTTGCCAAATTATGTTTGGCAGTGTGGTCAAGCAATAACAGATGCACACTGTGCCTAGTTTTCTCGGGCTGTTCAATAATTAGGAGGGCCATGTATTATAATAAACCACATCCCCTTGGCTGAGATTTGGATGCAAATTGCACACTAATTCACTTCCAAGTTTTTTGGAAGCATACCAAAAGACATGAAAATTAGGGAAATATACTATTTACTTCGGGAAATGTGTTTAAAACTAAATAAGGCTCATTTGTAAGCAGTATTCATCTATTCCATCTTTGTAAAATAAATTAACAATAAGTTCCCTTTCCTTTACCCTATTTAGTTCAGCTCTAGCACAGAGCAGCTAATGTGACACCTCTGCAACGTTCATGGCATCTCTATTATTCTTGCACTGAGAGAGTACAATATAAAAGACAGTTACTCTGCTTTGTATTTCTCTAAGGTATTGCTGAGGTTGAGTGGATGATATCAGTTCAATGAAAGACTTGAATCACACTGCAAACCAAATTCTTTGCAATCAGTTGAGGTGTAATGGCATGCTGTTTATAGCAGAAAATTCGTCTTTTGAAAAGGCTGAAGATTCTTTACCCTTAGCTATTATACAAAGGCTGAATGGACAGATTTAATGAAAAGAATAATACTTGAAGAAGGAAATTCCAGGACATCCAGCAATGTAATATAGTTACACACGTAGATGGAACTACACCTGTCTCCAAATTCTGTAGAAACAGAAAATTAACATAATTGAACTTATTGCTACGCGAATTAACAGGGAGTTAGGTTGTTCTAAAAATCATTTAACAGTCAGCTGCCTTGCAGTAACAGCTAACACTCTTAAACAGAGAAATAGAATGCAGCCTAAAAGTGGCATAATAAGAGATACATCTCTTGTGTTTATTGCCTGTTAATTGTACTGTGATTGCACTGAAGAGACAAGCTCACAGATTAAGACTCCTCTGTACATGCTCTAGAAAAATAGATTTTAAAAGGCAGTGAAAATAGCAGAAATTGGAACAGTCTCATGCAGTATTATTTTAGGTTTTTTTGTTTTAAGAAGAGATATCATGGAACCGAATTCCACGTATTTTAAATGTTACAGTGATGTTCAAGTAGTTCTTTGCAAGAAGACAATGAGGCAAAAAAACATTGCTTGCCAAAAATATAAACCCCCCATTCAACATATTCTACACTTCCAGCACAGTTTTAGTGATTCCAATGTAGTTTTGACATGGGTGACTTTCAGTTCTAAACTAATTCACATGAGCACCAGCAGAAATAGTAAAGCAAAAGTCAGTAAATTACCGAAGGAGACTTAACTATTAAAAATTGTATAATACAGAAATGTAGCTACTATGTTAGTAATCAAGATTAAAACTGTTTTTTTAGGAGGACAAATCAATGCTGTGACATGCAGCCATGGTTAGACTGCTATGCATGTCAGGTTTATGGAAATTTATAGCAGGTGGTTTTTAGGTCTTTCTTAGGTGTTTATCCTATTTGGTGGCTGTTGGTCTTGTGACTGTATCATCATAAACTAACAGAACAGCGACAAAATTTTTCTTTCCAGCACGACGAACACAGAGCTAACTACCTAAAAGCAGTTTTGGCAAAAGTACTGTTCACTCGGTATGTTGAAATAAAAAACAGGCTAAAGACTAAATGTGGAAAAGCAGCTGAAATTGTAAACTTGTTTGAATCATATAACTTAAGGGAGCTTTAGGTGAATTTTGCAAAAATAACTGGTTGAACAACTTAGCAGCAGATAAGCCTCAACACAGCTAAGACCTCCCTAAAACACATTAGTGGAAAGAGTCTAAAGTATTTATACATAATGATGTCTCCTGAATTAGTTGTAACCTCTCAGGAAAAAAAGATCTAGGCATTACTGTAGACAGCTCAATGAAGAGACTTGTTCAGTGGTGATTAAAAAAGCAAATAAGATGTTAAATTGTGTTAAGAAGGGAAAAGAGAATAGAAAAGAGAAGATTACAATTCCATTATATAAATCGATGGCACATTGATTACTGTATTCAGTTAGACATCTTATTTTAAAAAGACGCAAATGAGAAGGTGAAATGAAGTACAATGAAAATGACAAAGGTGTTACTTTCATAGTCACTAAATTATGTCAGCCTCTCCAGAAGCATAAGGGACTAAGTGGAAAATGTTAATCCCAATTTGATAGAACCATCCCCAGAAAACTATCCCTTTTTCTAACATTTATCAGATGCAAACCAACCCGGGTTTTAACATTTATGAGAGACTGCTTCAGCACGCTGCCATGTCAGACTCAGGAAAATGCAATGATGGTATAGACGTTTTTGGACTCCAGTCATTCTGTTCTGTGCTTACTCATTGTGGATGCAAAGCCCATCTAAATCCAAACCAACACTTGAGAAATAATGTAATTTCCATTTTTAATGAAGAATCTTACTTCAAAATTATTCTTTCTACTTAAACTTCTGGGTATACCTAGCTTATCGCAGTTTCTTGCAACAGGAAGCTAGGGGGGAACCTGAGGTTTTTTGGGCTTAAGAGTGGTGGTGGCAGGTATTATTAGTGCTTTTATGAGGATTTTGCTATTCTTTTTATAGAAACAAATTCATTGAGGTCAGTTAGAATTCATCAATAGTTAGTATATTGTTGTAAAGTGATGAGGGTTTTCACATCTTGCCTGAACTGTTCAAGACAGTGGAATATATATGTAGTAGCTTCCTCAGACTTGGAGAAGACCTCTGAAAACGTCAAGTTTGTGCATATCCATGTCTGGTGAAACAATATGTGTACATGTTAAACATTGAAAATAGTCCAAGAGCTGCCATTAATTTGAATTGATCTGAAATCATTATCTAAAACTGCCAGAAAACTGAAAAATGAGTTATTTCCATAACTCTTAACAGACATACTCTGCATCTTTTGGGGAACATACAAGAATGTCATCGTCATCACTGCTGCTAACTTCAACAGAACATTAATTCATTAAATACAGAAGCAAGTACTGAAGACAGGGTGCCTCTCCACTCAGAAGAGATTTTGTTAATACACCCATATCCAGTTATGCTCCTCCTCTCCTGTATATGAAGGCAATACATGAAGAAGTCTCTCTGGAGTGTTACTGAGTAGAATAGACTTCTAATAATATTAAGTAAACTGTACATCAAGTTGTGTAGACTCATATAATGATACATGTATAGAACACTTTTGTTCTGGGGCAGACCAAACACATTGTCAATTGTCTTGGTCTTGCCAGCTATGTGCCTTCAGCAGTTGACAGATTTTGTGGTTTTTCCGTCTTTTGTACTAGATGTGACAGGGTTACACTGGCATGTATTCTTAATCTATTACATGGCTGCCTGCATTTAAAGCTCAGGAATCTCTGCAGATTCCTTCTAGTCAGTACTTTCACGGTCTTTATCAGAATTTTCCTAGAATAACATCACCTCTACTGCAGTGTCAGGTGAAAGCCAAGATAAACAAATGAATTTCTCTACATTTGATTCATTGTATGACATGTTGACACCATTAAAATGATCATTATGACTTACTGATTTCCTTATCAGAGTCTCCCTCAATAGCTCTGGCAAGTTAGATAGAACTGAAACCGAGCAATAATTTTTGATTAATTGACTGTAAGTAATCTTTTCAAAGTTCATAGCACTCAAAATTTTCAAATAATGATGGGAACATTTATTGTCAAGCATTTTCAGTTGGAAATGACCCATTTTACCATTACTCCACTGAAAAATTCAGATTCTAAAGTGTTTTGCTGAAAAAATGTAGATATATGTTTGTTGTAGTAGTACGTATATGTATATTCCTGTTTACTTTCCTGTTCATTTATTTTTAAAGCTAGAGCTCAAATTTTCAAAGGTAGGTAGTTGAGTTAGGTGGCTGAATACTTCCATACATGTGACAATAACCCTCAGTCAGATCAAGGTTTAAAATGTGTTTTCTGCTGCAGAATATTGTGAACAACCTCTGTAGAATATTCTGTTTTAATCACTCATTTTTTACTCTTTTTTAAAAGCCTTTGGGAAACTTGGCATCTCTGTTCACTAGGGTGATGGCAAGTATGCTTCCTTCAAACCTGGGAATGCTCTAGGAATGGTATAACAACTCAGGATAAATCATTCTCTTGCAAGATGATGTCAGCAGTGTGATCTGTTTCCACTCAGCAAAAAAGTATCAATTCTTCAATATTGCTTAGGAAATCTCTTCAGTCTAGTGACCCTTATTTGTCATATCATATCACAGGGGGGTTGGAACTCAATGATCTTTAAGCTCCCTTCCAACTCTTAAACATTCTATGATTCTACAGAGCTCATACTGGTAGCCTGTTTTGTGCAGATATGAATATAATTTCTGTATTTACCAGGCTGCTTCTGACCACGTTACTCAGACTACGATTCTATAGTTATCCTGCAGGTCCCTGGAAGAACCAAAATCCACCCTCTTGAGACTGTCATCTGGTAGTTACGGAACCAGTTGAAAAAGAGTTTCTCATCAGTTGTTCCTGGGTAATACGGACCGTGGGGCAAGATCAGAGCCAAGTGGGAGGGACATTTAAATATAAATTACTCACTGGAGGAATGGTATGACATTTGTGAAGAAACTGAAATGATTACTGTGAGATGTAGGCTGGTTCTCTTTCATCGTTTCACAGAGTAAAGAGACAAGCTGCTCTTGCACCGTTCTTTGCACACTGGCATTTTATCACTGGTATTTTCAAGACATGGTGTCTCCCCTTTTTTCTCTGAGTTTAATCTCTCTATTCCAGGAGAACCGTTTTATGACAAAGTGTCAGGGCCGCTCCAGACTCTCCTACAACTGAGCAGCCACAACATTTATCTGTAAGAAAAGGCCACTAGACTCACATCTGCCATACCCTCAGCAGATGTTGTAGCAAAAAATCTACCTGGCATGGGATGGGAAGAAAATCATCCTTTACTCCTATTTACTGCTACTTCACATTTCCTCTGTGAAAAAGATGACTTTAAGGAGCAGTTTTAGGGCAATGAATCTTATTGTCATAGGTTGTCTCCCTGCAACCTAGACATGTAAATACTACCCCCCAGAGACTTATGAGAAATCTCTGGTTTTAGTATTTCCCATGAGCTATTTTAGGGAACTTCTGGTCTGTGTTATGTTTGTATGGATGCCATTGTCAGCTTTCTTTCCCCATAGATTTCATGTAGGGAAACAAAGCACCTGGATTCCAATAAGTGGTAGGTTTGGTGCTGCAACAACCAGTCAATGTTTTGATGCCCAAAAGTGTTTTGCAGTAAAATTTTATACCCTCAAGATTTTGACAACCTTTGCAATTATAAAGAAGTAGGATAAAACTATCTCAGAAGTAGTTACGAAAGCTGGGGACACTTTTGTTAACTGAGATGTCATTTTGGCATGGTATCAAGTCCATGGCAGATTCACTGAAAAAAAATATTGCATCATAAAATAGACCGTGTTACAGAATCTTAGCGTGGAATATATATAAGAATATGAGGTCAACCTGTGCTTGTTGTCTCATAGAGATCAAAAAAATAAACCCAAACAACCAAAATTCCCAACCTAGCAGAGGGTTAATTTAAAACTAAGAAGAATCTACTTCAGGCAGTAACATTTTTTAAACCTTCCTTTATAATTTTTGCTTATCAAGGAGTGCCCTTCTGGTATATCAACTGAGCCAAGACTGAGTTCTCAAATACTATGATGGCTTCTGTTAATTAGATAGTTTATCTGTGATGAGTTGTTGACACTGAGATGATTTGTGTTAAATAATTTTAAAATATTCTGTGGGGCACTAACTTAGATGCATTGTTTGTTCATATTCCAGGCCCCAGCTTCAATCTTTTTTACAACCCTCGACAGAAATGAAGTTGATGCTTCAGCAAACTTCTTTAAGTCAGAACAAGTAACATTGGAAAGATATTTTGGAGTAACTGGAAATCTCTGTAATAATTTTGTCTTTTTATACTCTTGGTTTTAGTTTAATGCCATAAAATATGAATAACATTTTTTGAAATATTATTTAAATACGCTCAGCATTGCTAGCTTAGCATTTCTTAAGTATTTCTTTTGTGATGTTTTCCCGCTCATAAATCCATCTCCAGTCCTGCATTCATTTGGCCCAATTCAGATAAAATGCAGGAAAGACAGCACTTTCTACTGGGGCGCTGTATTTTTATACATGCTTTATCGTTCAGTGGCCTTTACTTTCACAGAAAAGGTGGACAGGCTGAGTTTTAATTGTGAAATACACTATTTGTTACAAAAATCCCACACACTGTACTTCAGTGATGTGTACTAGGTATTACACTGTTTGAAATTAAAAACGTTTTAAGGCTACATGTGGATGAACCAACGGTAAAAACAAGTAGGAAGCACTCTGGCACCAAAAGAGCAGGAGTACATCATTATTTGTTCTTCTTGTTCTACTCCACAAACCAGTTCTCCCCTCATGTCTTGTTTGTCTGTTCTTACATGTTTCCACCTTCCCACTTCTATTTTTTTCCCACTTCCCCTTTCAACAAAAATTATGCCCTTGTTTCTAACTGGTTTTATCCACTTTTCTCCTGTTTGCCTCCACTCTCTCTCTAGTCTATAAGCCCCAAATGCTCCCTTTTCCTTCTCAGCGCCCCATCCTTCCTGAGTGGGAGTGCTGCCCATGCCGCTATAACACCTCAGACTCTGTTGTGATCTCCATTCTGCATTTGCACATGGATACAGTCCCCTAATTGAGAGACTTTTTTTTTTTTTTTTATTAAAAGCATTAGACATTTATATGTAGGAATAACACTTGCAGAGACATTCTCTAGGTTAAAAGTTAAAAGGGATGTCAATCATCATACTTCAGAACATAAACAGATTGCCAGCGTGGGTTGAAAAGGAATTTTCCCCACATAAATTCATAGAAGTTTGCAATAGAAAAGAACTAATAGGTCAGCTAATCCATCTACCTGCCAATTCAAGCTTCTTCTCCACCATGTATTTTACTGTTCCTTTGCCCTCTCAAAAATCTCAAGCGATTGGACTGTTAATGCCTCCCCATAGAGATTATAAAGTCATTTAGTGCAACTAGTTTGCTCTCCAGATTTTTTCAGGTAGTCAGTCTAAACTTTCTTTTATTACCTTCATCTCATTAGTCTTAATGGAATTCTCATCTATCATATTAAATAACATTTCTCTCCTGGCTTATATTTTACAGTTTGCCAGTAAATATAAATTGCTGCCACAGCCTGTTTGATGATTCTTACCTACCAGTTGCCTTTAGCTAAGAAAAAAAATATTTTCAGTATCAACTCTGCTTATAATGATACTTCTGTAACTATAACACACATGAGAAGAATCACCTATACTACAACTGCAGGCAGGCTACAGTTTCTGAAAATATATACAATTACACATAAATAGATTTGTTAACAAGAATATCCACATATGTGGTATGCTTACACACATGCAAAATTAATGTACCGCTAACTATAATTCCATAGCTCTTTCAGCCACGTGAAAGTTTCTGTTGTACACAGTTCTGTCATGATATTCTTTGTTCAGGAAGGAAGACAGTTTTCCAAATAAAGTCTCTGTCTCTTCAGTGGTAAAAATTTTGTTTGGGGATTTAGAATAATGATGAATTTTTGATGAAATAAAAAGCTTGTCAGAGATGTTAAAGAGGTGAAAAAAGTGCTGTATGTTCCTTCCTGGGCTACTTAAAAATGCACAGGTAGCCCTGAAACAGGCAGGGAAATATTTTGCCTGGATCTTAAAGGGACACATAGTCTTGCACATGTGACAGAGGACAGGGTAAGAGAGCACTGAATTGCTGTCTAAAGGTATCACAGATGAGTCTTCTGTTATTTGTGGGATTAGTACAATGCCAGAATGTGTACGAAGGTGTAACTCTTCTTTGACTCTGCATTGTTATAATACCTGGGAGTCAGAAAAACAACAGAGAGAACATCAACCCCTGCCACAACCAGCTTTCAACTACTACCTCCAGTCTCCACTCTTCTAGACCTCATTATCATAATTTTTTTCTTGAGCTATGGCTTTTGCAAGTCTAAGGTCTTACTATGGAGACATTTTGAAAGTCTCATGGTCGAATTCTAAGCAGCTGTTATCAGATTAAAGCAGCTAGTGACCTTCACTGCACTCCCTAGCCCTCCAGATACTTTCAAACTCCCTTAACCTGAGGAGAGCAGTGGTCTAGCCTGCTCACATACCAAAAGCAAAAGCGGTCCTCCTGTAAAAGTAAGCTGAAAAGTACAATATGAAACTTTCTATAGTAGTAGGTCAATTTCTAGCATAATTCTAGACAGTGAGGAGGTAATATACTTAAAATACAGGTGATGAAATGGTTACTACAAAGTAACCTAACTAGACACATTTCTGTAACTCTGTTTTTATATTTCTTTACAGCCTTTGTAGATTAGCGTAAACACAATTAATTAATCATAAAAAGCAACTCCTACAGAGTAGAAGTAGGATTTTAGCTTCCAAAGCAAGCTCCCTGCCAGACCTGAAAAATCTTATTCATTGTCAAGCGGTGTCACTCTTCTTAGCCAGCCTTTGATACCATGAGGTGCAGCAACCAAGAATTGCAGCAGTCTGCCTGTTTTTTGACATGGATACAGGATTGAAATATACTGGGCTATTTGCACCATCTGGTACATGCATTTCAGTTGAATGAAAGCAGATGAACTCCTGGGCACTTTGGTGATGAAACACCAGGAGAAAAGGAAACAAAACCCAAGAGACAAAAAAGTGTTAGCAAGGAAATGAAGGCTGAATTGATCTCATTTCTGGACTATGGAAGGCCATCTTCTAGGTTTCCTCACACTCGACATAGCACTACACATTTGACTCCTTGCACGTTTGGAATAGGAACGCGTTAGATTAAGCAGAATGTTCTAATGATCCTTTTTAGTTTCAAAATCTAGGGATCTATAAATATGTATATATCAGTGTTGCTGTGACTATGATTTGCAGCTGTCAATCACTTTGCCTTTATGGCTGTAAATTTTCATTTCACTCGATTTTTTAGTGTAGTCTTCTAAAAAGAATAAAAGTCTACTCCACATCTCCACATTTCAGACAGAAGAGTAATGCATGATTAACAGTATGCTGAGAGGTGTCACATTCACATTAACACTGATGTGTGAACCAGTGGTCAAATGGCAGATTACATGTCTGTCACAACACATCAGGGCAGTGTTCCAGTCTGCCAGCTTTACCCTGCCCAGCTTCTTCAAACAAAGAGTTCTTCCGAAAACTGTAGCACAAAAAGAATGTTGAGCCTTTGGGGGAAAAAAAAAGTCTGTCTCACGGTCAAGCTTTTTGAAGTCTTAGTAACATCAAATGGCAAAAGGGGTTACTCACAGTCACATAACCTTGTAGGTTCATGCGTGTCTATAACACAAATGTTGCATATGTGGCCTTATCAAAGATTTTCTGCATGATAACTATATTACTGAAAAAGTACTACGGCTGGCATATTTCGATTTGGAGAAAGGATGCCAATTCTATCAAGGCTAGAAAAACTCTGACCCAGTTCCAAGAGAAAAAGCAAGTTTTTGGAATATCATTTGAAGTAAGAAGTTCCAGTTCATTGGAAATGTCATGAAAAGTGCCCTTCTCCTTTTGTCGCAAGGCCAGAAATTTATTTTTAAAGTAGATAATTAACTAGCTGCTTGATTTCTTACATAGGAAATAGTCACACCTGGAACAGAAGTGACTTTTAGTGGGTAATGATGTCTGAAGCCAATACATATAATGAAGGGGAACATATTTTCAGTCCTTTGGGATGTTTTCATATATTAGAGGCAAAAATTTAGACAATAATTGTAATATTGTTTGCAAAATCAAAAATACTTTCTCAGGGTTTAAAAATGCTTTCTAGGGGGTTGTGAATATCATGCTTACTTGAACAGTGCCTGACTTAAATGTTCTAAGTCCCAAAGATCTGCTGAACTTTCATGTAAGTTAAGCTGTTGTTCCCGCAGTGCTCTCACTGCCCTGGAAGCATAAAATGGATGGTATCAAGTCTAAAAAGTTAAAAACACTTAAATAACATAAAAGTTAAGATCTATTCTCAAGAATATCCAGGTTACATAGGTCTTATTTACAACATAAAAAAATGTCTGCTGAAGAATCTAATCAAAATACTATACTTGTGAGTAGTTAGTTAGCATATGAGCAAGTATTTGGACAGAGCCCAAAGTGAGTATTTAAGTATTGTTTTGGCTAATTTCTTAAATATTAATATGTGTTTATTATATATAATGGACTTGATGATAACCTCTTACAAGATTTTAAGCACTGACTATTGGAATCACTCCTGATTTACACAAAAACAAGAAGTGAAAGACATATAGATGTACAGATAGGATGCGGAAATAAATTTATATACATACTATGTGTTTATCTTAACTATGCTCTCTCGATATAATAATACAGAATACATATTCTACATTTGATAAAATATCACATATTAATACATAGAAATATTGTACTCCTTGTGCAGTGATTATTTGGATTTTTTACATCGATTCTCCATGGATACACATTTTCCCATGCAAATTATTGCAAAATACAGTCTTTCATACCATCATTTAGCTTTTACTAAAATCCTCTTTGCTCCCAATTTAAAGTATTGAAGAACACCAGTACAATTGTGAAGATCTATAAATTTATACAGTGTATACACATTTATTTTAAAACTAGCATATTGTGGTGATAAGAAGGAACTTTTATAATTTTCCTTTCTTTTATCTGTAAATTATTATTTTATGCAAAAAAACCCAAAACACTGCTCTGTTAGTGAAACGAAGTTCAACAACATTCAGAGGAGCCACAATTCAGTTTGTCAGGCTTGGCTTCCTTTCATCATGTATTTTTTCTTCCTGACACTATGAACCTGCTGCTACTGTCATAAGATGTGAAGTTTATTTCTGTACACATTTTGCTTCTCATTTCTGTATGAATGGCTCCTATGTCTTGAGGCACAGAAATGTTATTTTCTGTGGACTGAATTTAGGCTTCTCAGGAATAACATAGGTACGGCATGTTACAAGCAGAAAGAATAGCTACAGGGTCTGAATTCCACCTTTAGCTATCTTTCTAATTCACTTAAAGTCATTAAATAATTATTCTTAAGCAAAGGTCTCGCTCTATGTCACAGCACTGTACATAAAAAGCAACTATAGTTGTGCAGCATAGCATGGTGTTATAAATGATACAGCAGTATTATATTTTACATTCAGAAAGTAGATAAAAAGCTGCACAACAAATTAAATGCTTTCACTGCTATTCATTAATTTTATTATAATCTTAATGAAATGTATTTTAAGCTCTCATAAATTCATACTTGAGCAATGTAAAGAAGTATTAGAAAAGTGTCTAGTATTATTCTGATAGAAAGAAATAATATATACTTGTATGAAAATATTCTGAAGAAAATCTGAACTGATACATGGAGTTTGTTACCAGCAAAGAACTCTAGTACTTACAAGTGGAATTTTCATAAGCATTTATTATTTGTCAGCTCTGTGTCTTTTAAGTTTCATGCACATTCTCAATAATTTCTGCTGAGGCAGAGGTTCTTGCACTCTAGGACAAGATTCGTGGGGAGAAATATGTTCTTAGAGTAGCAGTTAGGTGTGTCAATAAAGTAACACTATTTTACTTTGTAGCAATCACAAAATCCTTACTGAACTGATGTCTCTAAGTGTCTAGAGCCGCTCAGCATCTACATTTTTTGCAAACGGTATTCCTGTAAAGTCTTGTTAGGCACATGCTGAACAACCTATACTTTCAAAACACCAGGATAAGTATCATCTACTAACACTCTAACCCCAGTGTAATTCACAGATTAATTTCACAACCCTGTCTGTGAGTCCTAAAGTATTGCCTATACTTAGCTGTCAATTACAGATTGAAGTAATTGAAATCATCCTTGTTAGAGGTTTGGTTTTGCTTCCGTAGTTCATTCAAAAATTGATTTACACACATGGTATTATTATACTATAATGAGTCATCTGTTAATTACTTTTGACATCCAGGATAATACAAATATACTAATGTTGCAGTTATTAATAGCATTGGCCTATCTTTATGAAACTCAAATATACCACGCTGCCACGACTGTTGGAAAAATTGACACCAACTCACATTTTCAGCTTTAAAACTATGCAGGTATTTTTTGTATCTAACTTCTGGGAAGACAAGTACAACCTGCAAGTCTGTCTTTACATAACTGCAGATAAACGGTGTTTAACCTACCTTAGTTTAAAAGCCTTTCAGCAAAATGCACGATGACTACACACGTTATCAAAAATAATCTTCAACCGACCACATGCTGTGTGAGGGTACCAGCAAAATACTTCATAAACAGACAGAATGCAAACATGCACAAACACACCAACCACTAATACCATAAACAACCTCAAGCACAGTACAAACAAAACGCATGCCAAGAAACCTGCTTGAAAAATTGTATTATAGGAAAATACATTTTTAATGTCTGAAAATGTATTTGACCACTTACTGTACAACAAACAAAACTATGCAAAGTGCATGATCGCCCTTGAATGAAACTTCTGCCAAGCTCCGGTGATTGTTTATTATTCACTGACCCTGGATATATATGTGTTATGCATGACCTTTAGGGTAGCTCTTCTTGTCCTCCATTCTTAAGTCACCTAACAAAAAATAGGCAACATGTACATGATATATGATAAAGTGTCCTCTATATGCTTACCACATCTATTAAAAAAACCCAGCAATTATTAAGCAAGTATTTGGCTACTCAGCAAATACAACAATCTAAATCACATAACCAATTTACTCCTGATATAAATCCACTTCAACACCACTTTGCATCTGTAGTTAAATTCCTTTCTAGAATAGAATTTAAAGATAGAGTTCTGTTCTTATGGGACTGGCTTCAGTGCATATGAGAACCACAACCATGCTTTGGAAAATACCTAAGGCCTCACAATGGCATCACCAAGCCCCCAGCCCATGCTTGGCAGGCAGACTGGCTGCAGAAAAATCTGAAAAACAGTCATTTTAGTGAAAAACAGAGGAAGTTGCTGTTAAGTAGAAAATGCAGAGAAGAAAGTCAGAGCCCAGAACCTGTCCCTCAGAAGGAGTTAGGTCTATCAGTTTGATCTGTATGCTGGAGTTTAGTCTGAGGTTCCCCCTCTCCAATGTCTTCTGGGGGAAGCTGTGAGTTAGGACTGATTTAGTCCTCAGCTTTAAGAAAGGAACAATGAAAGATGTAATTTCATAAAAATTTCTCCTGGATTCTTCATATATCCTTTTACTACTGATGTGACAAACAGCAGGCCCTGCACTGCACGTTTAATGGATGGCCAAATACGTAACTACTAACTATAGTCTTTTTCTTGCTGGAGCTCTGGCTGATTTTTTTTCTTCTCACACAGGTATTTATGTTCACAAAACCTGCAGGAACGTTGGGATCTTCAGCCCTTTGAAAATATTCAGTTACACTGACCAAATGTTGCCAGAAAACACTGTGGCAGAAGTGGGCAGATAAAAAGACAGACTGGAAGAACCCATCTGGTTTCTTAAGACGAAACCCACTCTATGTCAATAGTTAAAAGGCTTAGCTGGACACAGGACATCCAGGCTGGAGTGCATTAAGAATCAGAACTGAATCGGAGAGTGAGTTGATCAGTAACTGGTTCTGAGAAAAAGAGGGGAAGTCCAGGGGGAACACAAATCCAAGCATAGGTTTGCTGTGCTTCTGAATCAATGGCTACTAAAAAATACTGAGGTAAATCTTTCAGGGCATTTATAAGCTGTCACCTCAACACAAGAAGGTTTAAGGAGCACAGTGGAAAAATGTCAATGGTCTCAAAGTAAGCTAGTGTCAGAAAACAACTAAATTAAACCAAATAAATTTCACTGCTGACTAAACACACTACCATGTGGGCACTGATTTATCAGTTCTGATGACTTCTACTGGAGCAATTTACCCAGCTGTCCATCCAGGCAGGAGAAGTCACTATCCCCATGGCAGAGACAGGATGTGTGTTCTCTAGATGCTGCTGTTATAACTAAGTATAGCTGCTGTTAATAACTAAGTATATTAAAATAAGTGCAATTAGTGGTCTTGCAAAGTAATACAAAATTTCATATCCCAGATTGGCTGAAAGGTGATACGTCACCTCTTCATCCATACTGTTCAGCAGATGCCCCAGGAAAATGATCATTTAAATTCAACAAATATCATGAATCTTCATTACCAGATTGCACTGATTAAACTAGTCAAATTCTAAATTAATTCAATTAAATGGGCATAACTTTTGCACTACAGCTCAGTCCTCAGAAAAGAACTACTTGTTAATTAGATTATTTACTGTTCTTTGTTTTTATTAACACTTGTTTCATTTGAAACTGAATAAACAGTAAGAAGTAAAGACCTTTTGTGAATTTTCATTAAAGGAATCAGTGTGTGCCAAAAACATGTTTCTGAATACTCTTCAGGAGTAGGGAAGACTTCAGGAGAAGGTGGCAAACTAAGCTATCACTGATATTCTAGAATTTAGGGATAAACACACATAGAAAAAATATTTAACCAGGTGGACATGGAAAGAAGTGGGAGCTCCTGAGGGTATTTTTTTCAGACCTTTTCCTAAATCAAAATGGAGTAACAGGATAGTTATTTTCCTTTTCTTTACCCTTCAGATCTTGCTTATACACAGCTTTAAATGTTCTCCTTTATTATCTATGCATTCATATTCTCTCTGTGTCTTTTCCCTGGTGATTGTCTGCCTCTGAAGAATACTGATTAAGATGAACTGTGTTCCTGCCCAATCTCAGCAGAAGCAATTTTTTTTTTCAATTTTTCACTCCAAGTAAAGATCAGCTTGGGACAATCAACACTACTGCATGTTTTCAAATTGAGATTTGAGAATTTTCTGGCTATTACAAAATGTAACATTATGCTTTTCTAAATTTAGAAAGAACTTTCTCCTCTTCGTAGTAGAATTCTGACACATAGTTTTTGGGGGTCTTTTTTCCTCGGATATAATATAAGGAAGTTGCTGGAGATACGGTTACTGCATTCCTTGCTTTTTTTTTAAGTAGCAACCTACTTGCCCAGATTCTTTAGTAGCAACAATCCGCTCTTGTTGCAATGAAGTAACTTCAGTTTCTATTAAAAATATAGAGCCGCTAAAGCTTTGGTTTTGGCATGGATGAGTACTTGCTGCCTGAAACCATGCTTGATTTGGAAGGTTTTGGCTATGGTGCTGCAAATCCCTTGACACAACCTCAGACTTTAGGTCAGTAGGGGATATTCAAGTTCTCTTGTGATAACCGGGCATGACTCAATGATTAAAGATGTCGGGTGACCCGACATCTCTGGAGCTCTGCTACAGAAAATAAAGTCGCGGCCAGAAGCCTTTAAACCCACACACTTGTCTGTGTGTTTATTAATGTCATTCCTAGTGGCAAATGCAATATATAGTTTAAAATAATAATGCTCTATTTTTTTAAACTGGATTTATAAAGTCCAAATGTTTGCTTAGAAATTAAACATTTTGGTACTGGGGCCTCTAGGATATGTTGGCAGTGGAAAAACTAACCTACACCAGATGGCAGAGGTTAAAGAAATACTATAAAATATGGCTTCTATTCATACAGTTCTCAGACAAACAGAACCCCAAGCAGAAAAAAACTGTGAAAGTGGAAAACCTTTTCATTTGCTTACATTTCTCTTTGCTACTCGGCAAACCTGAGAGGTATTGTATCATCACGTATCAAGAAAGTAATATGCCAGATTGTTGTAACAGGTGGAATATGTTTGTTTGTAACACGTTGAATCTGAAATAAAGAAAGGACCAAAGTTACTAAAGGTTCTACAAAAACATTTACAAAATGTAAGTACCTAGGTTTAGTACCTGCAAAGCTGACTGCATAAATGAGAATTTGGGACAATAGCTCCAGTTTGAACACAAAATATAAAAATTAAAATCTCATTTTTTTACAGATTCACTTAATTTAGCTACATGAACATGTATGCTGAGGTAATTTTGCATTAGCATTTTTAATTAACCATTTCATAAATATAAAGGGGAGTAATTTTGATCTAGACTTTCACCTATTTTATCTAAAGCATATCATCTCTATACTATATCTTTAGTTTTTGTATTTATCTCTAAAGCTTCTTAAAATCACAACTCTTTTGTAACTTTAATGTGCTTGACTTATTGGATGCAGCTATGATTTCTATAAATATAAATTCATCCTTATAATAGAAATACTTCTTGGATACTTTTTGTCATTTCAAAAAATCCACTTTGAACCCCAATCTGTAAAGCAAAACACGTGATATAACCCATATATGGGTTCTCTGACCATAGACGTAGTCATGTGATGTTTAAAAAAAAAAAGAGGAAAAAAACTGATGTGAACTTGGGCACAATGGACCATGCTGTCAAAAACATTCAGTTGTCAAAAATGCAGATGGCATAAAAGCACAGAAACAGATCAGTTACTGAAGTTTTTTGTTTTTTTTAATAGGAGCTATTGTGTAGATTTTAAAAATTGATTAGGTGCCTAAAATCGCATGTGGGTGGCCAGGAAGGTCTTCAAGGATACCTATATAATGTCTTGAAAATCCTGTTTATGTGAACAGTTAGGTAATTAATATTTTGAGAGACAGTCCAATGTCTGAGATAGAAATAAATGCTCTCCCATATAAACAGTGGTTAAAAGAGAAAACAGCAAGGTGTCTGAGGATGGAAAACCTGCTTGAAGTCTTGTCCTTTTCCCTTAAAAAGAAAAAAAAAAAAAGCTGAAGCAAATGGAAAGCACTGCACAATGAAAACAACTATTGAGCAGCTCTTGCGAATATTCTGTAAAGATTTTATGTATTTGAATTTTTTAAGCCACAAGCTCATTACTAATGAAACGGCACTACTAAGGGCATTCAAAACGACAATTAAGATCCTAACAAGCTACCTGGCCAATCTCAAGAGTTCGGCTAGAGACAGGCTCTGCCTTTTCCTTCCTGAGTGTTCCCAAGAGACAGAGAGGAATCTTGAAATTCAGAAAGTGCTTGCAACTACTACGACTGTTTCCTCCTTCTGCCCACTCTATTTTTGCCCCTTTTGCCTGTAAGAGTAGTGGCATTTTGGTGTGAATACAAAGCCCCTTTGCGATGGATAGAGTCAGTGTTCATAATAAACTCATCTCTTATTGCTAGGCAACACTGAGCAATGTGAATTTGTCACTTCTGTTTGGTGCAACTTTCGATTTCACCTCCAACTGTAACAATATAGCCTGCTATATTTTAGATGCCACTGTGGTTGGATGCCATCCCAGGAAAGATGTGAACTACTACTGACAGGGAGTGAATGACTGGCAATGGGCATAAGCAGTTTTTTGATTCTTAAGCCTTGACATATAATTAATTGTTAGATTTATTCTTCTGTGAAACTCGTACTTCATGATTCCTACTTACTGACTGCCTTTTAGAAAAGGCAAATGAAACATACAAATTTCCAGTGAGGTGAAGTTCTGTTTGGCTGTTTACCTTTTTTCATGTGGTATTTGCTCTGTTCATATTTTTCTGCATGGGCTGTCTTTTTGAGGTTTGGCTACGTGTAATATTCAGATCCTAAGTACCCTCAATCGAGTGTATGTCAGTATTTCTAAGGAATATACAATTATTCTTTTGAATAAATATATTCCTTACCTTAAGCAAATAGGGTTCAGATTATAACAGATACTGAGCAACTCCTCAGCACTGCCGAATACCCCTAGCACCCAACACTCTCAGTTGTTGAGGAGTTCAAATTACTGCAAAATGAATACTGTAGTCACAATTTTTTCAATCTGAAATTAAATTCCCCATTCAGAACAAAGTAAGTTAAATGCTATTACATGCTGCGTAGGCTTTTTTGATTAGAGGACTGATAATTTCATTTTTGAAATTTGTGTGTGATTGTCTAACCTGACTACTAGGTCTCTGCTCCTTGATCTTTGAAGAATTAGGTCTGTTTGGGGGTAAAAAAGGGAAAACTGAAAACCTATATTGTTTCGCTACCTTGGGCTAAGACATAGCTAGGAAGAGGGACAAATTTATACTTCAAATAAAATATACATCTTCTAAAAAATCATCGTCCTGATCACCAGTAATTTCCCTAAATGTTTAAAAACATTTCACAACCACATTAATCACAGAAATATGCCAAAAACCCCGAGAATCTTAGTAATATTTTAGTCTTTGCATATTTTCACTGACTCACTGAAAACAAAAGGAGTTTCTGTAACTGTATGAATGAACCATGGCATGTGCGTGTTCTTTTAAGAAAGGCCAAGGGTGCAGTTCTATTTTCTTAGCTCTGCTTTCATATTTATGTGTCTCATTTCCAGCTCATTGCTGATGCCTTAGTTGCACTATCCATCAACACTTTTATCCTCCTTGTTCCTCAAAAAGAACATAAAATCCTTTTTTATGTGGTGGTAATATTATTGCAAATAAAAGCAAATACCAAAATCTTTATTAGTCTGCCAAAATAATAAACTATTTAATAAAAGCATGCTGTAAAAATAAGGTCATTTGCATCACTCAAGTTTCTTGCAGGAAATACAGAGAATTATTGGTCAAAAAGTACAAACTGACAGCAATTATTTCTGTTGTTGATCTAATGCTGCCTGAAAATGGGTTAAAAAATGCACTGAGGTTTTGCAACTTTGCTGTCTTTAAATGTTTGTTTTTAATGCTGTTGTATACAGAGGAGCCTGGGAGAATCCAATTTTTCAAAGCTCTGCTTTTTTACCGGTCTTCTCCATAATGAAAAAGAGACTGGATAGACCCTATTAGAAATCTTTACTGCAAAGCTCATAGTAACCTTCTGACTCCCATACTGCCACAAGATTTATCATCCAAATATTTACCATTTTTACATTCTGCATTAATTGTATTTGTTTATGATTTGTGTCAGCTTTAGCTATATGATTTTTTTTCACCTTTTTCTTTTGTCATTCTTGCAGACAGATCAATGCAAAGCTTTTATTTAAGAAGTTTGTTAAATGTTTAAAGTTAGTCAAAATATGCTTTTAAAATCATGCATTTAATGTCTGATCCTTTCTTCTTGTTGTACTACAAACCTGACCATTATTTTCTCACTGCAGTTTCTCTCCCCATCTGGCAGTTCTGCAAATATGTTATTGATAGAGCACAGAAAAATCAGTTGCCGTGGTGAGATTTAAACACTGCTTGCAATGTCCCTGCACATTTCCCTGAAAGAGCCTGCACATAAACATTAAAAATAAGCTAAACTTATAAATTGATAAGACTAGAAATGATCTTATTCATCAGACACAAAGTATTTACCTTAATTGCATAAATGTTAGGGACTGACTCTGGAACAACTGAGTTAAAAGGTTTCTGAAAAGACTTTTTTTTGGTGCTTATTTCAATGATGTTTTGGAACCTAAGCATTGCAAACGCCTATAAATCTCGAAATACTCCACAGGCTATAGCTATGCCCAGTTTACAGGCAAAGAAACTGAAACAAAGAGCAGTTGAAGTCACATGAATGATCACGCAACAATCAACAAGTTTCTGACCACAGAATAAAATTCCAAGATTCAGATCACTGGTGCTGTCCTGGTATTTTTGGGCTCTATTACCTCTGCTTCTTAAGCACAATAGAGATGCTCCACTTACTTAAAGGATGAGACCTGTATAGAGATGAAATATTTTTTAAATACATTATATAGATTGAAATGAATACTTCATGGAGCCCTGTTAGTATATTCAATCATGCTCTAAACCATAAACCAGGCAGCAGTTATTCTCCTCGCTTCACAGACTGCAGACTGCTGAAAGCTGAATTAACTCTTCTGTGAAATAATGTTTAGGGTGCCATGTGATATGCGCAGGGCAGATAGTAAAGCATGTATGTTAGGAACAGCTCTTTTTTAATTCTGATATTGTGGAAATTTACTATTTGCCTGTATCAACAGGTTCGACAACTGCAAGTTTTTGTCTTGCAAACACCGGACCTGGGTTACACACCCTGGTAAAGTCACCCATCTATAGCTAAATCAGTAGTTTCCAAAGTTACCTGGTTTGGATACTGCACATAGTAACAGCAGTTACTGGAGTAACAGCTCGCAGAAATGCAGGATTGTGTAATTCAGCAGGAGGGTGTTAGAGCCCTAAGACAGCTGTACAATTGAAATATAGAACGTGTACAGCAGTTTCAGAATACTCCATCATTAATAGGTGGTACGATTTAAATTAAAAGCACTTGCATTGTATGTGCTTGGTATTTATTGGGATTGCTATGCTATATATACATCATTAAGACAAACTGTACAGATGGGATTTTAAAAGACAGATAATTTTATGAATGTTAATTACATCTTTGTCTACTCAGGCTAAGATATGTAATAAAGATATCATCAAATAACATTTTTAATAATATTATAGCTTCTATTCCCCGTAAACCTCAGCAGATTTGCAAGGGTCTTTTAAGGATTATTTCTGAGCTGCATTGCTTAGGTGCAAGAGAATGCAATAAATTGTCAACAGTGAAACAAATTGGTGGAAGGTTCCTCAAGATGACAATTTGTGACTGAAAAGATTATTAAAATTCCTTTCAGCTTTTACAAAAAAAACCCCACCCTCCCAACCAACCAAATAAACAATCCAAAGCAGGCAACAGCAACCAGCAAATCTGTGAAATGAACTCATGTTTCACAACCTGGCCTTTCAAGTAAATCTCTGCAGATGGATGGTAAACTTCTGCTCTTCTCTCAGCTCTTTTTCCTCAAGTTGTAACAATTCTGTAATGCCATTGCAGTAATACAATGAATGCAAACCCCTATGTTTTTGAAAATCATAATGCTTACACTAAGGTCAGAGACCAGGTGTCCTGGTTTCTGTCTTTGCCCAATTTCTCAGGCATTATAGAACCAATGGGACAACTAGAAGAGATCTTTTTGTTCAAAACCATTTCATATCGATACAGTAATTGGAAGCATCTTTCAGACTCTTCCAAAATATTTCTTTACTTCAAAGCTCCCACAACATCAAAGAAAGCATTCAGACAAAGCACTGTTGGAAAGGAAGGAACATGCCCTTATTTTTAGCACTTGCCCACTTGTCACTCTTAAACTCTCATCTGCCTTTCAAATGTAGTGTAATCTAATTTTTATGCATACTGTATGCTCATACAGACAATTTCCTCATTTCAGAGTATGTCGAGTTTGGTAAAGGCTTTTGTACTTTTCCTTAACCTGTTTCAGAAATAGCACTGTCACCATTTGTCTCAGTAATATACAGGATGATGGAAATTGACATTTTTCTATATAGAAGTGAAAAGAATATTAGTTTTATCAAAGACTAGATCCCCTCTTCCCCTCCAGTTAGATTTGAATTTGGTCACTTCAGGGCTTACTGTGTAGGATGATTTTAAGCAATGGCCCCTGTGGTTGCAGGCTCTATCACCTAATAATTGACCATGACAGGAATTATATGTCCAAAGCCAAGGGGTAGAGTGAATAGCATATGTCAGGGTCAATTATAAGGTGGAAGACCCTGCAACAAAAAAGACTGTACTGATTAGAGCATGATGTTGACATGGGAGCTGATGCTTCAGTGTTATTTCAAAGGGCACTGTCACAGCCACCCTTCCTTGAGGTCTCAAAATCAGAGGCGGATTATGTCAGTGGTTTATACTACACATGATGTAATAAAGTTCAACAGGACATTGAAAGTTACAATTGATTTGTTGCTTTTTTTCAGTGATAAAATCCTTTATCTGTATCACTCAAAATTAAGCCTGCTGCTCTGCTAATTAGGTCAAAACAGCTCCATACTTACTGGATTCTCTCTTGAAAAATCTGACTGTGAGATGAAAAGAGTATTAAATACGACATAGTTAAAAACTGTTTTGATTGTCAAAGTTATTAACATTATTTGTACTGGCAAAATTCAACAGAATAGGAACAATGGAATAGAGAGAAAATAGTCCTTTCTATTACTTAAAGCTATGTTATAAATATTTTATGATAAGGGAAGATTTTTGCAGTGAAACAAATGGGCCAAAAATGTTGCTGTTTGCTTATTCCCCTGAAACTTCAGCAGGTTTAACCTACTCCAATGTTCTTAATCAGCGACAAACTGCAGAACCATTTAGTAAGTGAGTAATGGTTCCAAATTACATACCACCACAGTAAGATAGCATATTTTTACATTTTCATCGCACTGGTTCAATCTTCTAACTCTTTTCTTTGAAAGCCATTTCTCCATATTTCTGCATCTCTCTAAAAATATCCCAGTCATTTCTGCCTACAAGATCCCAGTGGTTTAGCTCATGATGATGGAGAAGATCCTGTAGCTTAACCCCATTAACTATATAGCTAATTTCTCACTGTTCTCATGGGTTGTTATCCATGACCACATTTTTCCTGAGTGTTTTGCAGCCATCAAATAGATGGATAACTCCCAATAAATTAAGCCTAGAGTGGTAGACTCAAAGTTGTTGTATGCTGAACATGTAAGGATTACAGAGTCTAAAGGACCTTTTTCTTACCTGGAATGGTTAATAGGAGATCATAGTCTCTAACGCACAGAAATGCTCCAAAATTTCTATTTTCAGAGTCTTCACCAGCAGTTAATAGATCTTCACAAGAAACATGTCAGATAGCAGGGACTTGGTTTTGAATCTTGTATATGTACTTTATGATAAACTCATTTCTGATATACATTTGTTTCAATATAACAGCGGAATAGCTCACATTTGTTTTGCATTTAAAACATACAAATTTAAAAATTGAAATGCTAGTTTCTAAAAATCCCACCTTTTTCTTACAAAGTAAGAAAAAACCAGAAGGATATAAAAGTTCTTTAACCTGTAAATACAACATCCACACCTAACTCTTCCATTACAATCAAAATAGATACAGATAGAAGAGTACTGGTACTCTTCAGTGTTACTGGGTTTCTGGTGAGTTGAAGGTGCTCAGAATTTCTTTTTCCCTCTTGAAAGTACAGAAGGACTTCCCAGGGAGAAAAACACATTAAAGTCCCACGGATTAAGCTGAACAGAAAGAAGACAAATTAAGGAATTTGCCAGTCATACTTGACAGTTTCTCTTGGTAGTAATTCTTATTAGTGCTTTTACTAACAAAGTAAAAATTTCAAACACTGAAAACTGATCTACTCAAGTGAAGAAATTGTTCAGCTGCCAGTGAATATTAATTTTAGCTTGCACTAGAGCCTGCTGGAAATGGAAAGAGACGGGTCATTTTGACAGAGGTGTGACCTTATAAGGTTAATTTTATATTTTTGACTCACTGAAGATTGGTAGATTAATGAAAATTAAGTTGATTGATTGAAAGATTAGAAAAATTGGCATCCTACAAGGAGCCTTACCTATCATCAAGAACTTATATAATGCTATCTTAGGGTAAATTCTATTTCTGTTGCAGTGGTTAATAGAGGTCTAAGAGTCTTCCTGAATGTTAAACAGAGGGCAAAGTAAAGTTGCTGCAGAAATAAGTCAAACCACCAGTGAGAATTACTAGCTATGTCTTATCACAACTAAGAACTATAGAATTAGGTGCATATATATTTTTAGTAGTGTTTATATGGAACCCTTAAAAGCAAGAAGCCCATAGGCCTGGTAAGTCGTCCCTCACAGCACTGATCACTGGGGCCATATCTGTGTGAGTGGCTGGAGACAGACCCGCACTCACTGCATGCTTCTGTTTGTCTCAAAAGAGGTGAACAGTGTGACAAGGTGTTCAAGCTAATCTTAGTAGGCTGTATTACCTTGGGCATAATGCACTGTTAGCATGGTTATGCAGCATTCAGAGCAAAGCTCTTCAGATCTGCCGAGCTTGAAATGTAGACAGAATGACCTTGAGTCCTTCTACACCCAGGTGGGGAGATACGCCTCATTCAGTTTTTAGTAGTATGTCAATGCATCTCATGCTTCCAAACCAGAAGATTTTTTCCCAAAATTTGTATGTCTCATGGAAGAGTTGATAATATCCTGTTTACTGTGAAGTACGTGAAAATACAGGGAAGCTGTCAATGACAGGCAGCTAAAGGAGATCCACAGCCAGTTTCTCAGTTAAAAAGACAGAAGTGTCCTCGTGTAGAATCTCCAATCATTTCTTTGTACATAAACAGAATTGGGTATTAACAGCAACAGCGGCAAAAATTCTGCCACCTGTTAGATGAGGAAAACACCTCTGACTGCAGGAGAATGAAAGCAGGACACTACCAAGGGGCAATAGTGGCACATTGCCAGCTGCAGCCATGAAAACCAGAACATTACTGTTTCGGACTTAGCCCTGGTAAGCAAAGGAGACGATTTTCAAAACAGAAATATTCTTCTAACATTATATCTGCTTTATATATGCAACATTCCATTACTTACTGGTGATTATAATAGGAAATCTTTTAATTAAGAACTTCAGCAGTTCACCTTTAACTGCCAATCACTGGATAATTGGCCCTTTTCTAATAGGCACTGCAGCTCAGGTATGCTAAAGTGACTGTTTCTCAGAATAACTTACTGAAAGTAAGTTATTTTTGGAACTCATTTATAGGAGAACTTAATTAACTATTCCAGATCGTTAGGGATACTGCATTGCGTTTTTTAATCCTCTGACAGGTTCCTCCAGTTATATTAATTCATTATAATTATTTTCAACTTTCTAGGCAGAAAAGGGTGAGAAAGAAGGGCTGAGCCGTTGCTGGCTTTCTGTACAAAGTAGCCAGTACTTCCCCGAGAAGAAAGGCAGCTTTGGTGATCTGTATTGTTTCAGCTGCTGCAGCAGAATGTCTCGGGGCAATCAGCTTGAGAGATGATGCACTGTCTTTTGTCCACTGTCGTGTGGCAGAACCTTTTAAAAGCAGTGACACTATACCAGTTATTTCATCAGGTGAGTGAGAGAGAACAGATTTTCTCACTGAATATATTCCAATTAATTCGAAAACAGCGTCTTTTTGGGCAAAATGCAGATTTGTTTTGAAACCCCACTTTACTAATTCAATTTTGACATATTTCACAAATTCTGGGAGCCAAATCCCACTTTTGTATTTGTGCAAATAACTACTGATGTCTTCATCAGAAGGAAGCAAAAATTCCAGTCTCACCAGCAATTGAAGCAGACTTTGGTCCTGCAGTGTCATATGTAACTTCTACTTCAAACAAGTCTGACTTGTAAGTGGAAATTTGTTCTTTGCAAGCTGTAAAACTGAACGCAGTAGAACCATCTGCTGAAAAAACCAGCAACATTGTATCAGAGCAGATTAATAACAACAAGACCTTTGTGAAAATAGAGGACCTCAGAATTATTCTCTTTTCCAGATCTTCTAACAATGCTACTTAGAAGAGAGCTTCACAAGTCTCCGAATATTTTTTATAAAGCTGTGTGAAAAAAAAAGCTACTGTTTTTATGCCCCTCCATTTTCCAAAGTAGAATAACTTATGTACATGATTTTTAGACTTCCCTTGTATCACTGCTAATTATTGTAAATTAAGTGTTCTTTGTGAATTATTCTTTGTGATAATAAAAAATAAAAATATTTCATTCAAACACAAAAAAGATAAAGGTGATTATAAAATACACACACACCCTNCCTTTGTTCTCCCTTTCTTTACAGTTCTTCACAAGTGTGGTCATGTTCTACCAGTTCAGGTACTATGCAGTATTTATTCATTCAATTTAGTAATCTCTGTTAAAATCTCTGAGTACACAGGTTTTATAGTCTTAATTCAAAACAGGCCTCCAGTACCTTTCTGAGTGAAAAGAAGCTCCAACCCCTCACCAAAATCCCTGCCCTTTCATCAGAATTTCACATCTAAGTAACCCTCTTTCAGATCATCCAAGATGTTCTGAAGAGCAGAAAAAGTTAAGAACTGTGCATTAAGTCATCATCACTAAACTAGAAGAAAATCTGACTGTCCAATTCTGTGTAATTCCAATCTATCTCAAATATTTTGTCTTATAACTGCTGGCCTGTGATGGCCAAAACATGAACTGAGGATTTAAAAAAAAAAAAAAAAGACAACTAACTTGCTTTTTGAAATTATTCCAATGCAGATAAAACCATGATTACTGTCTCTTCACAACTATTTATCAAGGAAGTTTTATACTGATTGTCACTTCTTACCTTTTCAAAAGTTTATTTAGGAAGGCATCATCACCTTCATATCATTATCCACTCCTATTTTACAAGTTCCAGTGACTTAATGTACAAATCACATGCAGACTCATATAATCTAAAACAACAACAAAAACGTGTTCTTTGAAACTGTTTCATCAGCTGTGAATAAAAATCTTATATATTTGTCTCACTGGGGATTTATTTTGGCATGTTTAATGCTATAAACAAAATGCTTTTTCTTAGAATATTTTATTCTGTTTCTTCCATCCTTTCTCTTCCCAAGACCTTCACACCCAACAATTTGTGTACAAGGAACTTGTTTTTTAGAGGCTTGTGCAAAGCTCGATTGGTACAGATTGTTATAAAGCATTATGTAATATTGGGGATTACAGGGGAGTAATAAATTAGCACTCACAATGTATAAAGCACACCCTTTCATCCCAGACCTGGGCAGCAAAGCCCTTTATGATAGTTGTACTGATTACTACAACTAAATTCAATAGGAACTATGGATTGGCATTTCTGGTTTGGATTGTGGACACCACTGGGACACCACAGAGGAAGACACTTAGTGGGGCAGCATCAAGGCTCACCCTGAGGCACCGCACTTGTCCCTGGTGACCCTGCGCACCAAGCTCCAGTCAGGGTGAGCAACTCCCAGCACACCAGTGGTTTCTTCTCCCGTTTTGGACCCACAGGCCCTTTGAATCAAAGCCTGGAGTACCATGGTCCCTCAGACCACTGCTTGAAACACTGCCACAACATCCCCAGCAATAGCTTTATCTGGTGGTACAAGGCTCTAAGTCTAGTAATATGGTTTCATCAGCAGAACTAACCCACAGGTTTCTTCTGTGACTTGGAACAAATAAAATTGTGTCTGGACTGGGGCTCTGGACTGGGCATCCAGGTAAGCTTTTTGTTGACTTTACCTGCAAACATACAGTGGTGTCTGCCGTATGCATTAACGGCAGGATTGCTCAGAAAATTGGCCTAAGATGGGCATCACACCACAATTAGATTCTTGGTCTGCAGAATCTGAGCCCGAGGGTGCAGATGGACATTTTGTGCTCGCAGGCCAGCGTAGAGGCCTTCACCGCGGCAACCGGGAGGGTGAAGCCTGCTCTGCTCTGCCCTGCCTTTCCTCTCCGCTCCGGCCCCTCGATATGGGCTGCTGGGGGGGGCACACCGGCCACTCGGAACCGTTCCCCTCCATCAGTCCCCGCAAAGGACGAGTTGCGGGGCTGAGGGAGTGTCGCTCTCTCATCCACGGCCCTGCAAGCAGACGGCCGGTCACTCGCCGCCCTGTTTGCCCGGCTGCTTCTCGGGGCGGCTGCGAGCACCCACGCCGGGCTCCGGCTCCCGCAGCCGCAATTAGGGCTGTCCCGCGGCATTTCCTCCCCTCACAGCAGGCCCTCCCGGCCTCCCTGCCCCGGGCCGTGGTGAAGCCGGGCTGCGACAACGCTCCGCTCTTCCCTCAGCAGCCACCGGAGGGGACGGATCGGCCGCCTCGCTCGGCTGTTCACGTTGCACAGCAATCCCTTAGAAAGGATCCGCGTCTGTTCGCTGTAGACAAGCAGGAAAAAGGCGGGCAGGGGAGCTGACTTACGCAGCAGCACCGGCAGCGGGCGGCTCGCCCGGGCCTACCAGCGCGGCCGCCCTGCTCTCCATAGGCGTCCCCCGCGCTGCCTCCGCGGCCGCGCCCTTCACGCCGCCTTCCCCAGGCCGCGCCCGGCCCCCGCCGCCCCAGCAGGCTCGCAGGGCCGCGGCAGAATCAAGGTTCCTCTCCCCTGCACGGCGAGACGGCGACCTGCCGCGCCTCTCGCTTGCTCAGGCACTCTCCCGGCCTGCCCCGGGAGGCGGCTCTACTGAGGGGAGGCGGCCAAGCGGCAGCAAGAAACGAGCCGGCGGCGTGTACGGCCCGAGCTGGCCACGCTCATTCCCCGCTGCATTTCGCAGCTGTCACGCACCTCCCCGTTAGCGTTACCGCCCCTCGGGCCCGCAAGCAGCATGAGAGTAGTGGCTTTAATCAGGTAACGGGCTGAGGGAGCGCCCGTGCGGGCGAGCGAGGGGCGGCTCGCCGGCAGAGGGAGGGCGCGGGGAAGAGGCTGTGCCCACCCGGCAGCAGCTCCCGGGGTCGCGCTCCACCCAGCGCTGCCTGGGAGACCCGCCTGCTCCGGCTCTTCCTGCCCGTGCCTTTCCCGCCGTCCTTCTGCTCCTTTCCTGCGCGGAGTGGTTGGGGCTCAGGCGGTGTCTGTGCTCCCCGTCGGCTGCCGGCTCTCCGGCTGCCGCCCGGGGGCGGTCAGGCGGGCCGCCTTACCCTCTAGGCAGGGTAAAGCCGTAAGAGTTTCCCTTCTGCTTTCACCTTGTTCCCGGGACGCTTAAGAACTGCTAGTGTCTGGTTTAAAAATCAAACCCCCAAACCCCCAGAAGACAACATCCAAAATTATTCCCCCGCCCCGTTATCCGGAGTTATCCCGTCTCCAGCGTGGAGGGGCTGCAGGGCCTGAGCCGCTTGCCCTGCAGGTAGCCGGAGTTCTGCTCATTTGCAGTTGGATTTCCCCGTGCTTTTCCTTTCCAAATACCTTAAGGTCTCTGAGGATAAGTTTTCTGAAATCTCAACAATAGATTTTTGTAGTGTGTCTTTTGGGAGAGATTTCATTTTGCTCTTTTTTTAAAGAGACGAAGCTCACTCATTTAAGTAGTTGCAGCTGGTCACAGCCCTACCTGTGTCAAGGGCTGCTGTGTGTGCTTCTCCCCACGCTCCTGCCATTTCTTGTCAGTTTCTGCAGTTATTGTACTGTAAATGGCTTTTGTGTATATGTTTTCGAAACAGATTAATGTTTTCTAACAAGGACAGGTGTGTTCTTTTCCTGAGAAATAATAGGTAATTAAAAAACAACAAGCTAGGAAACCTGTAAATGGAAGAGGGTTGTGTGGATATGAGCAGTGTATTTTTGGTTTTGGGTGCAGTAACTGTATACTGGAATCTTAACGTTTAATGTATTAAATTCTCTCAGGCAACGTCTAATATCAAACTTTGTTGAAAGTGGGTTTAGCTGCAACACTTGCAAATCACTCCAAACATCATCCAGGGAGGAAAAAATACTGCAAATATTATCAATGTTGTTCAAGATTTGCTTCAATAGAGAGTAGGAAAATTTGCTTCCCTGCTTTTTCTTGTTTTATAGATAAGATTTTGTCTTCCAGCCTATTTATTTTGATATTCTGTAAGCAGAGGAATGTGTTAAAAGGCAGGATAAAATAAAATCCTAAAAACAGGTTTGTTTCTGACACAATTGCTATTTTAATGGGCAATTTTACAAGGATGGATTTAGTTTCAGTAATAGTTTTAAGAAGAGTTTTAAAGAGACATCAAAGTGTCTGAAATCTTTGTAACAGAGCTAGCCTCAAAGATCAGAGAGGGAAAAAAAAAGTATTTGAAAAGTGCTTCTTAGTTTTGAAAAGGTCAGGATTATATATAAAACTACTTTAACCTGTTTCTTTTTCTTCTAAAATGTTGGCCACGCTTCAAGTTGATAGTCTTACTTTAAGTTGGTATTTATAGGGTAAACCGTGTATTGTGTTTTGTGCTAAATCACAGACATTTTAAAACCAGTCTTCTACCTGAAATACAGTGTTTTTCGCCTCTGTAATTCTTCTGGAGTTTTCTTACTGTAAATGGTTACACTTGTTAATAGAATGGAATTTTGCACAGAAGTCTTTCATAGACTTGTGTCTTTATGGTTACCATGCAGGGTTTTTTTCCTGGTACTTTATGTGCTTATAAGCCTACCTCATAACATACTTGCAACATTGTCAAAAAAGAGTCCTGACTGTGGCCTGACTTCCTACAGTTTTCTGCAAAAAGGCTTTGCGATCCTTTCTGTGTTGAGAATTGAGAACGGTCCCCAGGCTACAGCTAGAGTAGAAGGCCTTGTAGGTAGGCACCATTTTGATTTGTTTCTTGGAATGGTTAGTTTTTAAGGCCATGGTAGCAGTAATATAGAAAATATAGAAAATAAATAGCAGCATGATCCAGTGAGCACACTACCAATTTTGACCAAGTAATCAGTGGTCAAATGTAGGCCTCATTTTAACATTATTTTTTTAAAATCTAAATTAAGTGAAAAGATCAAAAGATTTATTCTAGTGTCCTTTTAATTTTTTTATTAAAAATATTAATATTGGAATGCTGTAAGCAGCATAGGCAATTATCTCCTGTCATATAATTTTCTGAAGTTGCGGTTGGAGTTGAAATCAGAGCTAGTGGGAGGCTTTTATTGTTTAGAATGAAGTCATTCAGAAAGAAAAGAGCCTTTGTCTCATTAAGATTCTGTTAAGCCTGGAATTTCACATTATGAAGTGAATACTATCTGCGTTTTCAAGCCATCAGGCACAGTATTCAGAATTAATGAACGTGATTTTTTAATTCTTTTTTTTGTCCATATATAGGTTATAAGAAAGTTGTAGGTATGCATGAGAATGTCAGGTAGAGATGGAACCTTGAATTAGAAATCTATTTATTACCATATTTATATTTATAGCATTGAAACATAAGCAACAAGCAACTGCTTTATGAAAATCTGTTAAGTACAAAAGGATGCCATGTTATGTATACCACTTCTACTTTAGGTTTGAGTTATACAGCAGGTTAAGGTCAGCGTACAGAATTTTAGCTTGGAAAAAAGCAGAAATTGAGGGGAATAGCTGTACGGTTACATTTGTGTAACACACTTTCAAGTTCTTGCATAGAGGACTAGATGAAAGTGGGGACTTCACATTGTATATGCTGAAGTTTGTTGGTAATATTGTGGTCAGGAGGAAACTGGCAGTCAGTTGTAGCAAGGAAAGCTTGTACTATCTCTTCTCCTGCCCATGTCTCAGAGATTCTAAGACAAGATGCAGTTTTACAGAGCTGGTCTAGATCTCTGTTCCAGTTCCAGCCCTGGACTGGATCTCGTCCCTTGGCATTTAAAGAAGCTACATGGAATCCCCACCTGCAGCTGTAGTTTGAAGGTTGTGAGTCTGAATGTGGTTTTTGTAGGCAGTGTATATTCTAGAGCACTCTTAGTTTTATTGTTAGACTATAATATTTCTTTTAATACTGATTGAAATCCACAAAAAATACTGTATTTCAGTTACACTAGCAGTGCAGGGTTCTTTACTCACTAGTAGTGGGAAAAGTTCCAGTAGACCTTGAATGAATGTCAAAATTTATTGTTTTCTCTATGTTTGAGTATCATCTCTTGGGCTCAGAGAATAATACTGTTCCGTTTGTTTTTCTATTTTATTTTTAATCAGCAGTAATTATTTTTATTTGCAGTTTTTTTGCAAAAAAAAATTCTGTATTCAATGTAGCATCAACTGAACCTACTGCCTGCAATGATTGCAGCTTTAGAGAATGGGTAGTACGTTTAAAATGTACTTTGGGCAAAGTATCCCCTGAAAGATAAATGTTATTGCTAGCATAACAGTCTTCATTTTAAAAAGGTTGCTAATACTGGCAATCTCTGGAGCAGATATTGGGGTTTTTTTAATCCAAATTAGCTAGTAATGAGTACAGAGTAATTCGTCTCTGGAGTAAAAGGCAGTCCTTGTTCTGAAGGGATGCCAGTGTAAGTGGCTGTTCTTCGTGGAATCTCTTAGATGAGTACTAAGATACAGAACTGGATATGTGCTTTAAGGATACTGTAGATAGGCGCTACACATATATAGGAAACTTTGTTTCACGTTGTATGGTGAAATTATCCTTTTCCTAATGCTAATATTTTGCAATCTTTTTTTTAATTCCAAAACTAGCTCTGACAATATTAATTTTTAGGTAGTTAGACAGAAGTCATTAGGGGCTAAACCTTTTATCTGTACTTTTAATTGCCACTATTTTCTTTTTCTTACAGTGGTGGGAAGGACAGCTGTTACAATATGATGCAGTGTGTTGCTGCTGGGCATCAGATTGTTGCTCTAGCCAATTTAAGACCTGCTGAAAACACAGGTATGAAAGCCACATTTCTTACAGGATTTTGTTTTGGTTTTGTTATTATATTAGAAACAATGTAGGCACAGCTGTGCCTGAATTAAGTCCCTTTATGTGTTTTTATATAGTTTTGCATATTGAAGGGCAATCTAGAAGTCTTAAAAGAGGTAGAAAAAAAATGCTATGGAGAGGTATTAAATATATTTTTCCTCAAAGGGGAAAAAAGCCAAAAGAGGATGAAGACCATTAAAAGAAAAGCTTACATAGTTTGAAAAAAAGAAGAGAATATTCCTGGTGGTAAACAAAGGGATTCTGTAGCACCAGTAGTAAAAAGTGGTGGAGCATGTCATTAAACAAAAGAAACACTCTATTTCTAGAAAAGCTTTAAACTATCATAAACCATTCCATCTGCCAAACACGCAGTTTTGCTGCTGGTCATTAATTTTTAGCTTTGTGTATCTTCCCCCACTATTCTAGCCTAGCGTTTGTGAACTGGATTGAGGTACCCTTCTGGGTTGGAACTGACAATGATGCACTTCTTTTTGCTGCCTTTTTCATTCCTTTTAGCTTGGATCAGTTTTCTGATCAGTTCCTCCCAGGCTGCACTGAGAATTGTTTCTGTGTAAGAGTACAGCAGAAACTCAGTATAAGCCAGTGGTGAGGTGAGAGGGTGAGCCAAGTACTTCTGTCTTGGACAAGAGTAAAAATTGAACTTCAACTGAGATTTGAAAAGGAAGTGAGCTGTTTCCTAGTTGGTAGGGGAGAGTGTTAAAGTATGTTAATATAGGTTAACTGTACAATTTATGTTAAACAATAAAGTATGATATCTGGTAACTGGTAGGAAGATATACAGAAAGTGAAGGAAAAAGGGAACTGCCATCACAAATGAGTCATGGATGGAACTGGCAAATGCTAGGGAATACAGGAACAATTTTTTTGCTGGGTAGCTAGCACATAATCATCTCTAATCTTGTTGAAATATGTTGTCTTTAAACTAATTTATCCACATCAGAAATGTAGAATACTGTCATTAAAATCATAAAATTCTCTCTTTAAGTGTGTAGTTGGAAATTCTGTGGAAAGTTAATTGAGGTGCTTCAGGCAATAGCTGATTCTATGCCTTTCGTTTTATTTTATCTTGTACCACTGTTGCCTGGAGAGTCTCAATTAATAAAAAACCTGTGTATTCCGTACTGAGTATCAGTTTAAAGAGCTTGTCATATTCATGTATGTTGAAAAACACTGGCTTTCCTTTTAATTCAACTCTTCTGGTCTAGGTTAGTTAGTTGTGATTATTGGTTTGGATTTGCCCGTTTTAAGCAAAAGTATAGCTGTTGTATGGTATCAAATGCGACTTGACATCATTGTTACATCACAATTTAGTTATCTTGATCAATGTTACAGACCTTTCTTTTTGGAAGACGTGCTACACAGGTATACAGCAGAGATCCTTGATGTGTCTGTGTACATTAAGAGAAGTTCCAGTATTACAAATTAGCATTAAAATAGTGAACTGTGTTAGTTCATAATAAATAAAGTTGAGCATGTTTGTGCCAGATGTCTGCCTTTCCGTATATCTGTTGGCTGGAGAAATGTTGTTTGTTTTTTTTCTTTCCATCATTATAGAGATATTATCACCAAACATCAGCTTATGAACAAAAAAAAAATAAAATTTAGGTTTTCTCTGTGCTTTGTAGTACTGTGATTACCTGTAATTGTTGATATAATGTACCTAATATGATTGTTCCTTCATTGTGGCAGGGCAAACTGATGAATTGGACAGCTATATGTATCAGACAGTAGGACACCATGCCATTGACCTATATGCTGATGCGTTGGATTTGCCGCTGTATCGTGGTTTCATAAAGGGTACCAGTGTAAATACTGGGAAAGTGTATACCATATGTCAGGAAGATGAGGTTGAAGACCTTTACCACCTCTTGAAACTTGTTAAGGTATGCTAAATGAAAAGAATTAAGTAATCGGAGACAGTTATATTGCTTAACTCATTTATGAATTTAAGTAAATGATCACTTAGGTATTTAAGGAAAGCTTTGAGAAAAAAATTGAACACTTTTACTCTTGCAAGTTTTATTTCTATTCTTTTGATCTTCCTGGCATTATAAACATATAAAGTGTAACTTTATTTCCCTTTCCCCAATGTAAATCAGACTTACTAATCCACATTTCAAGCCAAAACCTTGCTCATATTTAATAAAAACACCTGTAACAGGGGCTTGGCATATACTACAAAAAAAGTAATTGTAAAAATTATCTATAAATAAAACGTTTATGTAGTTTCATATTTGAAACAATGAATTACTTGATTACTGGAATGAGAGATCTTTTATGTTTTGTGAGTTATCAATGTATGGAAATTAATGTCTAGACATTTCCATTTGTGCAAACTTCTGGTCTGTAAACCAGAATCTGTTATTTATTTGCATGTTGCAGATCATTCGAAAGTATTGCAGAATATTTTACAATGACAGTTTTGATTCTGGTAGTCCTGTAGCTATATTCTATTACATAATAGCAATAACATTTATCAATTCTTTTTTAGCTATAAAACCAATTAAAGGGAGATAGTGAGCTTATTTGCTAAAAGACTTGAAATGTATTCTGTGGCCTTTTCCAAAATGTTTCATGTGGTACTATATTTTCCACTGGGATTAAATCAGATCTTATTGAAACATATAGGAGACCCCCATTGACTCCAGAGGTTTTACACTGTTTCAGTGAACATACTAGGTCTTTTCCAGTTAAATGAGTTGATGACTGCAGTGCCGGTTACTAAAATAATACAGTGTTCAGATAATCATATGAATTGCTATTTTTAAAAATGTAAATGCACATTTAATTTTATTGATAAAACCGGTAGATGACTTTCTGAAATGTCAGCTAAAAATATTTGTAGTCTTCAGTTCATGTACTGAACATTTCCTAGCCCACTTTCTTCCATTGAAATGAGAATTGAGATTTGTGAACATAAAAGCTTTAGGCTTATTCTTTATTCAGTTATAAAAGACCCTCAAACTTGCAGATAAGACTTTAGAATGTGGTTTGAATACAGAGTGATTCCTGAACCATGTTGTAGTCAAATGTTACATCTTCTAAACATTTTGGCAGGGAAATTGTGTTCCTCTAAAGTAAATGCAAGATCATACACCTGTGTTGGAGTATGAGACTACGAAACAGAACAGTACATGAAAGCTGTATGGCCTCAAGTTGTGCCAGGGGAGGTTTAGATTGGGTATTAGGAAAAAATTCTTCACTGAGAGGATTGTCAAGCATTGGAACAGGCTGCCCAGGGAAGTGGTTGAGTCGCACTCCCTGGAGGTATTTAAAAGACACGTAGATGTGGTGCTTAGGTACATGGTTTAATGGTGGACTTGGCAGCGCTCAATAGTTGGACTCAATGATCTTAAGCATCTTTTCTAACCTAAATGGTTCTATGATTCTATGATTATGCTCTGGAGTGCTTCGCAGAGGTTTTAAATGGAATGTGTGTACCATGCAGTACAGGAATTACAGGAAATACGGTACAGCGGTTTTAAATTATTTTTGAACCATGATAGTATCAGAAATTAGAGGGACTAGTATATTCTGTCTCTTAAAGCTGCATACTAACAGCTTTCTGCCGCTGGGTAAGATAATAAATTACTGATCAATTTAATTAAAAATGGGCAGATTAGTGGCAATTAAGATGATACTTCCTTTTCGATTCTTGCTGTCTTTGGAGAAATGGATGCCTGACATAAATTAATGCTAATGTTAAATCTTGACGACTTCTGCTTGGGAAGTTTGTACATGATAATTATAACTATAGCTGAAAGAGATGTTATCAAGTTGTCTGGAACTAAATAACTATTTCTTTCCTGTAGAGAAATATTAATTCAACTATATGGTATTTTAAAGATGTAAATATTAACAATATACTGCCTTTATCTTGGACTTTGGATAACCATGTCTTTACAGTCAAACCTATCTATGAAATTCCGGTGCAAAAGTTTCAGTAGAAGTCCTGCATATTCTTGTTAAATTCTTGTCCTGCAGTTATTGTTGAAGAATTGCAACATTATCAGGAGGACATAAACTACAGCAGCTGAGTCTTTGAGGGTTTTTTGTTTTTGTTTTTAGAAAAATAAATTAAAATTTTTCTTTTGTGTGTTAACAGTGACTTTGAAAGCTTTCTGGTTTTATTTTTTCTCATTTTTTTTATAACTTCAGTTTTGTATCTTTCCTATGTAAGTTTTAATCGTTGAGAACTTTGCTTCAGTTTTGGGTTGGTTTTGTTTATTTTTTTTTCTCCAGATGTTAATAGTTTTAAACAGAGAGCTCAATTTGCATTCTGTTGAAGGGAGGAGAGGAATTCTGCAGAAGCCATGTCAAAACGCATCCTTGAGTGGACATAATTTCAAAACACTGGTCAAACTAACATAGCTCTGTCTTTCTGTCACGTGGTTTGGGCCCAAGAATACAGGAAAGGTGTGTCTAGATTAAAATCACATAGTGCACCTCACTTTCCATTTGTAAAGAACACTTGCATTGCAAGTGCTTTAGTAAAAAATTAAACCAAAGCACACATGAAAATCTAGTATATATTTGAAAGTATTTGATGTTTTTAAAAACAATATTATGAGAACAAGATTTCTATAAAGTTAAATATTACCCTACAGTGCTAGGAAATCCAGGACAATAGTCCTCTTCTAGCTCTCAGGACTCAGAAAGTGGTATTGACTGCTGATGACTGTAAACCTGTTAATTTTATTGTTATAAACCCAGATGATTGATAGGTAGAAAGCAAATTTATGTTTATTTTTTAGTTGCCTAATGCCCTGGTTTAGAGTCCGTATCAAATATATATTGTGAAACATCTCAGAGTATGTGGTGTCTAAAAGTATGTTACTGTGTAGTCCTCACTTGATAGTACAATATCAACTTTGTGAGACATACAAATCCAGAACTCTAAGGAATAATTTAACCTACTGTCCATGTTATTGAATAGGGATTACTGATACTCTTGTTTGTTCACGTTTGTCGCTTTGCATATTGGAGATTTTTCCAACAAAGCATGTAAACACTAGAGTTTCTTAGTTCTCTGGATTATCCTTCAGGGTTGTACCATGACGCTGTCTGTTAAACCAGGAAATGTGGGGGAAAATTGTGTTTCTTTCCTTTTAGTGGTTGGAAAGACTGGAGCACGGAGGTGTTTTTATGAAACTTTCCTACAACGTACATCTCAATCTAGGCATATTTAACTGCTTTCTCCCCTTTTTAATATAATTATGATCTTGACAAAATAATACTTTGATGTTGTATATATGCACATACAGAAGTGGTGTTAGGTGGTTTGAATGTTGGGGTTTTTTCTGTCTCATGGAACTATGGCTAACCTTTTGTTTAGGGCAGTGGTTGGAGCAGCTTCTAGACTATAAAAAGATAATGTGTTTCAGTTCTGGGTTTCAGCACACGGTTCTTTCCTCATCTTCTCTGCTCTGTGAAGGCTTTACTTTTTGATAAGTTTCCACTGCTGGAGTAATTTGTAGAAATTTTAACTTGATAAAAATGTTTTTTCTTCTAGCTATTTTTTTCACTTTTTGAGTTTTTTTGAAATTAGTATTTAAAAAACTGATTCTATTTGTATTTTCTTTGACATGTCTTTCCTGTGTTCATTATAAAACATGCAAGTTGATTTTCAGTGAATTTGTAGTTTTAACATGTTATTTCTGTCAGAGTTCTTTTCATGGTACACTTCGTGCATTCAGAACATGCAAGCTTACAAAAAACAACAGAGTACACTTGAAAGAAATTAATATATTGGATCTCAGGACTGAACGATTATTAATTATAATATCATCCATTGATCATCAGCTGAAAAATAAGAATTGATGTTGGATATATTGGATGTATGAAACATTTGAATAATAATAGCCTTTATTTGTGGCATTATTTTGTTTAATCAGTAATGTGGAAGGAGAAGGAAAGAAAATTTATTTTCTAAAACACTGTCACATTCTGTATCACTCAGTAAGTCACTAAGTCCCTAAGAATGTGTTTTTTAGTTATAGCAACAAAGATCTTATTAATGCAGTGATTGCTGATTTAATAGTTATTTTTTAAGGACAGGATCGTGAATTTTGAAATGGACACAGATCGATGTTTACTGAAGACAGAAAGTTTTCTTGGCTGAGAGTTGAACTTGCAATAGCTGTGTGATTTTAGATGTTACTTAAGATGATATTTTATCTCAAAGTGCTTTGGCTGTGCAGATTCGAGTGGAATACAGGTAAATTAGTTCCTATCATTATTCAATGGAGCTCCCAAAGACTTGGAGTTCTTCAGGAAACAATTCTTCAGGGTTTGAGAAGAATGGATGACATGCAAGGTTACTCTGCGGCCTTTGGATAGGGATTAATTCCCTCACAGGAGATAAAGCTTTCAGTTCCTCATTATTGCTAATCTACTAATCTGCTAGACGTCCATGCTAAGGAAACAGTCTTCCTTCCACCCTTCTCCAGAATATAGCTGCTGTTGCCAATGGGTGAAATGAGTTCTCAGTTTCAGTCTGATGACTGACTTTCTGTGGCTTTTGTACACCCAAAGGTCTAGATGCTCTCATCATGACTAGATTTTTATTTGTGAGAATTTTAATTGCCCTTTTGCACTCATCATGTGCAACAATTTTTTTTTTTAATCGACTTGTTATTTTTTCTTTTAATTAATTCTGGAGTGGAGCTGTGTAGCTTCCTCCAGCTAGGGGATGACCATTGTCATCAGCAGTGAATAAGAGTGTGAATTAAGGGAAGAGAGTAAGAAGTAATTGCATAGTTGGCAGTGCTTTAAGCAGTGTAAAAATAATTATGTGTCTTGTTCTATTCACAAGACAGCTTTTGTTTAGTTTTTGGTTTGGGTTTGTTTTTTTTTTTCCTAGTTTGAATTTTAAAATAAGATGGGAACAAGGAAATTTTTTAATCAACAGGATGCCTGTCGTTCTCCATCTCTCATCTGAACTGTTCAGGAAGGGTCAATTTTTTTTCCAGAAGGGAATCTTGAGCAACATCTCTGAGGTAGTTTCGTACCGTGAGAAAAGTTGAGCTTTATGTAAACAAAAAAGGCACTGTATTTCTCCCTGTTAGGTGTGTGGGGTTGTTTTCACTCACTCTCAGTCTTGTTGTGTTAATATCGAATAAGCAGAGACAGTCAGGCTGGTGGTGAAAGATGGTAAGCAAGCCCGAGGGCTTGTTCTGGTCAGCTTTAAACCTCTGATTGCCAGGTTTTCCTAATTTCCCATTTCCAGGGCATCTCTAGTGTGACCTTGCCTGCTGAATATGATGATCTGGGTTGCAAGATTCTCACATGTATTTGGAACTGGGCAGGCAGGCATTGTTTACAGGACGGCAAATGAACCGTGCACTCACAGCAAGTTTGATAAACACACATTTCCTCCTTTTATCAGTGAGATTGCAGAACGTGAAGTATGAGTTTCCAGTTTTACTCATTCCCTTCAAACCTTTTCCTGTTTAAAAACTGAATCTCACTAATTGGATGATGATACATCCTTAGATTTTGTTTTGCTTTTTTGTTATTGTTGTTTTGAATTCAGCTTGCTGGTCACTGACACTATTTCAGTGTCTACCTTGACCAGGTTTGGCAGACTTTCAGATAAAAGCTTTCCATTTGTTCAGCACAGAAAAGGTTCATCCCTATCAATGTAAAGTGAATGCTAATTAACAGTAATGACTTCTAATCACTTTGCTTTTATACTCCTTTAGGAGCACTGCTATTATCCAATGTAGTTAAGTGAAACGCTTGTATATGAATCAACAATGCTGTATTTCTTCTTGCAGCTATTGCTCATAATCAAGCTTTGAATAACTGACGATAGTGAAATTGGTTTTAATGTGCTGTATTGCATGGGGAGAAAGAAACCTCAAATATATTGTTAAATATCTTGAATGTTTAGAGAGTTATCTATTAACATTTTGGCATTCAGTATTGTAGTTAAGTGGAAAAATACATTAAGATGTTTAAGTCAGTTTTGTAAATGTTATCAAAACCTTTTTCATTATTTGAATTTTATTTAAGTGACATGCATAGACTCAACAGCCTCAGTAACAGCCCCATTTGGATCCAATTGCTCATCTGTAGAAATGAGCTACAACATTTCTCAGTTAAAATCAAATTAACTTTTATATAGAATAAACATGTATCAAACTTGAAGACTTCACCTATTTTTAATCTAGTGTTATAGTGTATATTTAGTAGGTTAATGTGCATTTCTTTTATTAATACTGTGTATCTAACAAATTGTTAGATCTGTTTGCATGTGCACAACGTGCCTGTCTGCCTGCAATCATATACACTTCAAAATGAGTATAAAAGTAATACTAGTGAAATGTTGTTAATTCTTGGAAAAAATAAAATAAGATGAAACTTTATTTTAGCAAAACTAGACTGTTAGAAACAACACTAGCAAGAAATAAGAGCTAAACAGATTACTAAACTGGTAGTACACCCAGCAATTTGAAAATAATCCTAATTTAGGGACAGAATTAGGCTAAAGACAGAATATAATCTGGCCTGTTTGGAAGCCCAAGAGGTAAAACCGGATGAACCGCATTTCTGACATGCATATTGGGTTTTGGGTTTATTTATATTTTATTAACAAGTTGCTTGAAACAATTCCTTAAATCATGTAGAAGGAATTCCAGGTGAATTGTGAAGGAACTGGGGTCTTGCTCGATAAATATATTTGTGTTATCTTGTTTTGCAATTAAAAAAAAATACTGGATTTTAATTTTCTGTGGCAGTTTCCTTTCAGTAGTACCTTTGTTTTTGCATGCTTAGAGACACAATTCCTCCACAGTTCCCATCACAGTTCTTACGCATGTGGATGTGAGTGAGTATCCACAGGCGTCGTCTGTGGTTTTGATTTTGCTTGTTTTGTTCATTCAGTCACATAGCTGTAGACAATTTTCTGGTACATGTTTTGTTTGCTCAAGCATCTTCTCTGTTAACATTTACTCTTTGGTTTATTATGAAATTGTTGCCTGACTTAGCTTGAACATATCTTCTATGTAGCTTTTCCTCTTTGAATGAGAATTTGAGTCAATGTTCATAAAAGATGGTTTGTTTTTTTGCTGTAGCACCGTAAAACATGCTGGTTGTGTGTTTTGCCACCACATTGTTGAAGAAGAGCAAAACTGCTCTTCCCCATAGTTTCATTTAAATGAATGGTATTATCCATATCTTATCTCAGCACTCTGCTTTCTTACTTGGCACCTTCATCGTGCTTTTTAAGGATAGAAATGAAAAATATACAAAATAAATTCTTATTCTGTGCTGAGGTAACTGACTGCTTTATGTTATTTACACTTCTCATTAAGCAGCAGTAATACATGTTTTAAAATTTATTAGTACTTAATGAAATGTAATTGGGGTTAGTTCTAATAAAATACAATCGAGGACAGGCAAGCTTTTGTATAAATGAACAATAAAGCATTTCTCAAATTTGTCTTCATAAATATTTTTATCTCTGAAGCTCATTCTTTGTGTAAAAAACATTTTGCTTTCTTATACAATTACTAAGTTATTTAAGCTGACTTATTTAACAGACACCCCCTTTTCATATGAATGTCATCCATACGGCAATTGCAGAGTTGTATTATATTCAGCTGGACATTTACTGTTTCTGATCAGTATATTTGAAGGTAATTCTTCTGGAAAGGCTGGGACTTCATTTGGTTTACATTGCACCAGTGTTACCGTTTTCCAAACAGAAATGATTGATATGTAACTGTCATTACGAAAGGAATAAAACGGAACTGGCCTTTTACACTGTAAAAGGACTGTTCAGCGTGGGAGATACTCTTTCTGTTGATAAATTCTGCCTGAGGAACAATTGCATAACAGTCATCACTCATTTTCATATTGATTATGAGTGGGATTCCAGTAATAGGTTGCTGTTTGCAGAGGATAAGGCGGCACTATGATTAGTTACCTTTTCCGTGGAAAGTACTACAAAGGAAAATGCCAAAGTGTGCACTGCAGTTTTCCTATCAGCCTGACAGTCTGTTATGTGAACTTTTTTTTCAGTCCATTTTCCTTCAGAAATACAGCTTCAGTCTTTTTGCCTTGTTATTGGTTTAGGTTTAGTGCATTTGCATGCTCTCCTAAGTCCGGATTCTTTCTTTAGGTAGTTAGTTATTTTTCTGACAGTCTTCTGTTCTTGGGCCCTGTCACCATTGTAATTCTTGAAAACTGATACAACAGTGCCCTCTGTAGTTTCTCCCTACGTGGTTACTACCTACAGCTGGTTTTCAGCATTCAGGTAAAGAACAGGATGTTTAGACTTATTTTTAGCTCAAAGAAAAGCACTTTTTTTCTTAAGGAAACATTTTGATTTTTCACTGTCTGTTTTACATGCAAGAAAGGGAACAAAAGAGACTGTTCTGAGTCATCTTTCGAGTATAAGCTCCCTTGTCATTATCTAGTGAAAATCTGAAATTTTATCAGGCATTCAGGGTATTCATTAAAACTGGATGGGATTTTCTGAGTTATGCAGGCTTTCTTGAAGTTTTTGTTTGAAGTGGAGCTACAAAACAAAATAATTTTAAACTTACTTTCTTTGTGCTTGCTGCTTTTCCTAAACTAGGTCTTGTTACGTGATCTACCAGGGACGAAAGGCATGCTCACCAGCAGAACACCTAAGCTTTATTAATAGTGTTGTTTTAATTCACACAGTGACTGAAGTAATTGTTGTTCATTAGCATTGATTTGTCTCCAAAACTCATTTACAATTTACATTTCACCTCATTATAGCTTAATACCCAAATAACTTTTTTATTTTCTTTTCTGCAGAACTTGTTAAACTGATTTAAGTATTGAACACACGTTCCCCACATTGACATCCGTGCGCATTCACACTCGTACGCCACCATTTAAATATTATAAACTACAATAAAAAGGCATGACCTTTAAAAAAAATAAATGCTTTAACTACAATTAGTTTCTTCTGTAACAGCATCATAAAAGTCACTCTGTGAAAAGTTAAATGGCGTTATTTTATGATGGGGAGTGTTAATGTATGTGTAGAACACACTCTTAATGCACTTCTATGAAATGAAAATCATAAGTCATTGCAATAAATTATAGTTAATGATGTAACCATTGATGGCTATTCAAAACATTCCTGTATCTCTAATGATTTGTGTAAAACACATGACTGCCCACATGCCTCACTTCGTTTGGAAAAGCAGATAGCACCAGCTTTCTACTTCTGAAGACCGTTTTTTCTGCATAACAAGCAATAAGAATTTTAGTGGAGTAAATAGGACATCACAAACCACTTCTTGCAGTATTTGAGATCTGGTAATAAATGATGAAGAGTAATCTAAAATTAAATTAAGAGGTGAGATGCTTCAGGAGCATAGTGTGTCAAAGCTTTGATTTTTGCCTGGTTTATGGGCAATATCTAGCCTCTAGTTGTATGACATCTTTACTTTTTACCTTGAAATTTTATATACTGAAATGTTGCTGGAGAAAGCAACTATTGTGGCATAATATGCACTGGCTAATCCAAAAAATATCCCATATTGACTATACCTTAACATAAAATTATTACATAAGTTAAAAAGGTGAGCCATTTTTCAGTAAAGCAACTGTTATTTTACTGGCAAAAAAAGTAATGTTAAATTTGGTTGAAATTACGTTACTTCACTGCAAATTTAACTGAAACTATGAATTAAGCTTAATTCTTGCACTGATTAATTAATTATTGTTAATCTTAACAGATTAATAGAGAGGAGGGTGTTTAATTTTGGTTAATGAGCTTTTTCAGGCATGTGGAGTTTTTTATGGTAAAGCAAATATTACTTTTTTTTTTTTCTACAATAAGGTCAAACCATCAATTGTTATAATTTTTACTTTAAAGTAAATAGCTGCTTAGATATGTTTTTAATCTTTTCAATTTAACATCATCACAGTTCAATCTCTTTGCCTGCCATTCAGGTCAGTGGGAATTTTGCTTAGAAAATGAATTCTTAATTAAAATAACATTTTAATGAACAAAACAAATACAAGTGATTTGATATAAGTGTGATCTGGTTGGCAATGAGGAAAGGATTTAATTTTGAACTGCAACCTTTGAGACAGATAAGATGCTGTCTATTTGGAAAAATGGATAAGGTGTATTTTCTTGCAATGAAAATAGCAAATTAAGATTCAATGTAATTAAAATGGAGATAAATATAGATTAGATTATAGGAGACGATGAGTTCCAGCTTTTCTTTCTACTGAGAGTTGTCATAATTTACCAAAACCAGGCAAAGAAGTGACAGAGCAGCCACTGCAGATACTTATGGGAAGTGTCCCATTCAGGCCACATACTTTCTTCTTTTTAGTTTAAATGTCAATGAGAATTTTACCCCATCCTACAATCATTACTCCCCTCATAATACCACACTTCTTTTCATCTAGATGGATTATGTGATCCCTGTCTGGTATCTTTAATGAAGGAGAATATATGTTTAAGGTAAATCTGTAGTTGAAAAAGACTTGTTTTCAAATAACTTGCTTAAAAATGATCACTGAATAATTTTCAAATGTCCTTTCATAAAATGTGAGCTGATGCAGGGTAGTTAAGGGTATTTCTGAAGATCATCTTAATTTTAATTTCCAGTATTTCTTTGACTCTGAAATGCCAAAAGATGTGGAAACTGAATGTTGGTGATATCTTTTGTGTTGAAAATAATAAATATCTTTTCCAATTTAGTTGGTTAACAGTTGCCTATACTATAGCAGTATTTATAAGAAGAAAAATAAATATTGCAATCCAAAAAGGAGCATTATTTGATGTAACAAAAGAATTACTGAATAGCCTCACTGGAGACACTTGTAAGAAACTTTGTTCATGACCCCAGAGTGCTCCTTATGGTTAAATTTCAGTTTGAAGACCTCCTAATTTTAGGGTTTTCTTTTAAAGACATTTTTTCTTCCACTTTTTTAAACACACTCTTTCTGTGGAACTTGATCAGATGGGAGTCGATCTTTGACGGCATAACATTTTAAATAAAAAAATTTAGTATTTAGGTTTTACTTAGTTACTTGATGGCCTGTATGCTTTTTTAACTACAGGAAGTAGAAATAATAAGCACAAAATGACTGTGAAGTTTCAGTAGATACTGAGGAGTTAGGGACTAAAGACAAATGAACACTCTTCCTTTGAAGTATTTTCTTATGGACCTGTTTGTTCTGTATTCCTTAGGCATCTTGTTTTGCTGTCTTCTCTGTTATCCACGGCTCACTTTTTTTTTTTTTTTTCTTCTGTTGTTCTACTTACACAGTGACTTGAAGTTGTACTGCATACTATATTTGATGGCTTTTGGCCTTTTGGTATCCAATACCATTGTATTTCAGCAAGACACAGTTTATTACAGAATGTCATACAAATCGGTGCATTAAACTGCCTGGCTTTCTTCAGCTTCTGTGTTTCCTGGCTGATTTACCAGCACAAAGAAAGGATAAATGTGTAGATATATTTTGTAGAACTTGAGTTTAACTTGTAATGTTTTTGATTTTACAGAGCTATATAACTCTTGGTTTATAATTGCTGGGATTAATTTATTAGTCTTACCTGAATATGTAGACACGTTTCATTCTGCTACAGTTTGTTTTATAAAGTCCAGTAATACTTTTTTCTTTCACCTTCTTTAACTTTCTTTAGAACTCTACAGTTTTCCAGTAATTCTAATGGTATAGTGCTATAATAACCCTTTTTGCCACCTTTAGGATTATCCTTATCCTTTGGAGCCCAGTCCTGTGCTCTTAGGGAAAGTCTGTCATTATTTACTACCCACTTGTCATTGTGACTTATTCATTGCTTACATCACCATTCTCAAAAGTATTGCTGTACAGAAATGGTGAATGGTGCTGTGAAGGAAAGATCAATAAATGCTTTCAAAGGAAGATTTAGCTTGAGACTTAGATCTTTTTAATACTAAATGTGTTCTGTTAGTTACGAGATGGTTTTAATATTTTGATATCAAGTAACCTGTTTCTCAAAACAAAATGATGCTGTTGTATTAACTAACTTTTGTGGAGCAGCACAGCTTCAACAATTAAATTGTACAATGTCTAATTTTCCAATTTTCAGTACTTAGTGCGTATTCCTGAATGCTTATCTTCTCAGCTGAAAATACACAGTTTCATTCCCTAAGAAAAAGTGATAGATTATTTATATAAAAAGCACTTGAAAAAATATATTTGAATTTTAGTGATATTGTCATATGTAGCTGCACAAAGAGAGGGGAACGCTTGTTTGAAATCATCAGTTGGAAAAAAAGAAAAAAATTCTACTTCTCTGTGTGCCTATTTAAATTGTTCTGAGAGCTTGATGACCTGTGCTGTCTTTCCAGAGCACCCAATTCCACGTGATAAGGTGATTATTGACACCGTTTGAAAGGTGGGTGCTCTAAAAAGCTATGTGAATATGTATAAAATATATGGTATTAGTTGCAAATTCAGGCAGCTGAGAGTTGAAAATGGCAAATGCATAGTTTCGTGCTCTCCTTTGTACTTCCTTTGTACTCTCCTGTGTAGTTTCATGCTTCTCCTTCAATTAAGCTGGAAAAGCAGATTGTAATCATGTTATATTAAAGATTATATCATGAAACCCACTGGAAGGAAACAAAAGGTTTCATGAGTATGTGATATTTCCTAATTTTTTATTTCTTGGTTCTGCAATGTTAATTTTTTCTAGTATTTTTGAAGTGAAGATAAGAAGATCTAAAACAGATGTGCATGCACACACACGCTTTGGACCAGACATGTGAGAAAGCAGGGAAATGAGTCTCTGTTTGCAGTAGAAACTTCTGCAAGATGAAATGAGTGACTCCCACATGTAGTTGGCAGTCTGCTGCTATTTCATAGGTAGGTGACAGGTTTCACGGGCTAGATTTTTATGTTCATGAGACGATTGAGGGTTTCATTGGGAATTTTTGTTCGGTCGATTCATTTGTTCTTTTACCTTATAGTCGCTGCTCCATCAGCTGGTATGTATTCTTAGCACTATGTTATCAGCTGCTCCCAATACAGTTCTATCAGTGTCATTCCAGCCCCAGAATATTCATGTTCTCAGTAATTATTTTCCCAGTCTGTCAGACTCTTAGCTGCCAGAATATTCCTGAGAAATAGAAACTGAAGAGAGGGTTTGCCACGTTACAGAATATCCATATAGTGCATTATTGAATAGGAACAACTCTTTCCTTGGCCATTGTTGCAGTAGAAATGCAAAGTATATAGTTGAGTATTTTCAAAGATGTGTGTAGTCTTCTCCACTGTTTAAAGTGTACGTTAGGCAGTGCTGGTAGATAGTGTCACGTACTGCGCGTTAGCAGACTATTAGAGTAGCCTGCTCTACTATTTCTCTTTTCTATGTCAGTAGTTAACCTACTTCAAACTTAAGCATGAAGTCAAATTTACAAAAACATAGGAAGTTTTCCAGGTATTAGTCTTTCTGTATTTTGATCAAAGCAATATGTCCTATTAAAGAAAATAATCCTTAAACTTATAAGAAATTCAAAAGCTGGAGGATCCTTGCTTTCAGGCTTATTTTCAATCAGTGGTCTGGCATGTTGGTTTGTAGCAAGTGATGTTCAACTCCCTTCCATTGCTTCTGAGTCTGTAAGATTTTTTTCCCTACTCCACTTAGCAATCTCTGAGCATGTATTTGTGATATTCTAAGAGGATAGCACAGATGCAGCGTATTTGTACAATACTTTAAATGAAGAAATGAGGAGTTATGTTTAAGTGATTTATGTTAAGTTCATAAGTAAGCTTTTTCTCACCCTGCTTCCCATTCTCTCATTCTGCTAACTTGCAGTTTTCTGATAAGGTGGCCGTTAGGTTTTCAGTTTTTGTACATACATTATGCCTTTGATTGCATTTTTTTGAGGAAGTATATTTAACAAGTTCCATTGAAGAACTGAGACCTTCCTATATAGAAGTTTATCTCAATGTTGATCATTAGGTTTTAAGTTGTCTTGATTCCTTTTGGTGGAAAGTATAATCTTGTACAGTCTTCCCTTTGAACTGAAACCACACAGAATCCATCCAGATTTAGTTTTCTCCCAAGCCTTTTGTTGTTTGTTTCTTGTGCAGAAGGTACTTTAGAATGAAAGTTTTCACTTCCTTAATTTTGCAATTGTGTCTTTTTTAGGCAATGGTCATTTCTCATGCTTAACTTCTTACTTCAGCAAAGTCTAGAACTCATCTTTCTCTTTGCTCACTTGTTGGTATGTTTCAGTAGTTGGCATGTTTGACAGGATGCTGTGTTCTTGTTGGTATGTGCATCTAAAACATAACAAATTAGGTTTAAAGTACTTCTTACTTGTATCTTATTAACAACTCTTGACTGAGACCATACTTGAAAGTCTTATGTTATTTTAGTACTTCAAATGAAAATGGATTTGGGATCCTTGACCTCTTCCTCCCAAGCATACAAATCATGGTGTAACTGTATATTAGGATATGCAATGTTAACAAGTGACACTGGTTTAAAACATTGAGACCATTAAAAATTCTCAGTTAAAAAACTGACATCTGTCAATTAAATGGTAGCAATTCAGGTTGAAAGCCTGATGCAAATATTTTGCTTCTGTTAAATGAGACAAAAGTATTTGTGGGAGGGTAACACATTTTTTCTTCTATATAATGAGCAGGCAGCCCGTCATGCAAATGTCTGCTCTGAGAACTGGAAGTGGACTTAATGAACGTGAATGGCCCTGAACTTCCACCTTCTATAAACATTCTTAATGTCCTTGTCCCTATCTGGCTGATTTTTATTTTTTTTTTAAACTGTCTTGTTGTGTCACACAGTCAGTTTGTGTTGGACTAGACTCAGAGATTGTTCCTTGCCTGATAGATTCTTTGGTGAACAAAATGCATCTGCTCTTAATAAAAAGATGTTTTCCTTTTCCTCTTATCTTGTTACTACAGTCCACAGTCACTTATGCCAAGGGCACAGGTCATGATAAGTATGTATTTGCAATTTTAGATGTCTTGGTCCTCTGAAACTTCAATTTCTGCATTAAAAAAACCCCACCCAACAAAAAACCAACCAAAACCCAAAAAAAGCCAACATGTAGTAAATAATTGTAGTACCTGAATTAGAGAAGAGGCGTATGACAGAACTCATGGTATAAAATTAATGCATAAATCTTTCAACAATAAAGCATTCTGGAGATGCTTTTTTGGTTTAAACAACAATCAGTTGGGGAAATTCTGATTCAAGCAATATTGTCTTCTAAATTTAAATGGTCAGTTTGTTCTTTATCTCAGAGAATACCATAACAATCTGCCAGCAGTTGAGGAGTGATTGAGGAGAGATGATAAAGGAAGACGTGCACTCTTTTCTGTGTGATGCAGTTACGTACTGGCAATACCAGAAAACTTAAAGTTCAGCTTGCTTTGATACACCCTTGTAAAGATGTGGAATTTGGATGGTAAAGGAAATGCTGTTGGCTTTAGGCAGAGAAGGTACCAAAGGGGTCTTTGATGCTCTACAGAAGTGATTTTATCTTTCTTGCTAACAATTTCTTACTAAAATAGCACATGCAGTAATAATACCCTTCAACAAAATACTGTTTGGGTTGTACTGTAAATCTAAACTAATGATTTGCATTTTTTTAAAATCTGACTTAAAAAAAAGGAGAACAGAACTGACCAGAGGAACCGTGATCAAATGTATAACTTATCTTTACATATCTTTACATTTGTTGCATTTACTTGGCTTATTTTTTTAATGCTTACTCATGACTGGGATGGGAATGGAAGCACTAAGATAAAAGGTGGAGCGTTGGTTTTTTTTTGGTTTTTTTTTTTTTTGGTTTTTTAAAGGCATAGTTTGGACAGTATTGGAATTTGGAAAAAGAAGGTTAAAGGTATACCTTAATCTTTACTCCCTTCTTGCCCAATAACTTGACCCTACATCACCCATTCTTTTGTGTCTCAGGATCAATTTAGTTGATAATTATCTCTTGGGAGGGTTCCTAATTTTTCTTTGCAATGTTTTCTGCCCTACACCTTTTTCTGATATAATTTTTCTGCGTACTTTTCTCTGGTTTTACTCTGAAATTCCTCTCCCTACATTCTGTCTCCATTATTAAACATTCGCCTGCATTTAATCTTGATATCACCCAGCAAGCTGTATTTTTTTCTTATTCTCTAAGACATTGCTGACTTGCCAACCTGTCTCTTTTATTCACCTTGCCTTCATGTTCATGTACCCTTTCTGGCACTCTCAGGGTGTCTAAGGACATGTCTTCCATGAGGAAGGAAAGCCTCATTTTCACCCATTTAGAAGAAATATAAATTAATATTCCTCTCCCCCATATACAGACACACATTTGCTTTCCAGTTCTAAGGGGGCATAACGGCTGCCACTCAGAGAGCAACCTGAGACTACAGTCCTGTTGACAGTATGAGATGTCTGAACTTCACAGGATTGAAAATCTTTTGCCATTTCTTTGGCACATTATCATCTGCCTTTCCTTTCTGTTTCTTCCAGTCTCCTTCTAAAAATCCTTCTGTTATGTTTGTTATGGTTTGAGGAACCCACAACAATTTATTGTCATTTAGACAATTATTCTCTGACCTGATCACCCCTCCCCACCAGGGAAGGGAAATTGGGGCAAAACCGAAGAAACCCAAGGTTGAAATACAAACAGATTTAATAGAATAAGACTAGATAATTAACAATAATAACACTAAAGAGCCAATATTGATCCCAATACCAGTATAAAATATACAAGGATTATACTCACAATTCTAGCAGTAGGAAGCTGTGCACTCTCAGCAGGGGACAGCAAATGCGGGACACTGCGAGTGCTATGGCTTCTGGAGGAAGGGAAGGGCTCAGGGGTCCAGCACTGGGGCAAGAAGTTCTCAGGATCACAGCCATCAAGGAAGAGAGAACTCCTCAGCAAACTTTCTAATTTATATTGAATGTAACATTCGTGGTACGAAATAATCCTGTTGGCCAGCTTGGGTCAAGTGCCTGGGTCTTAATTCTCCTCATCCCTGCACATGTCTAACTCGAAAACACTGAGACTTTGAAACCCACACACCAGAGCTAGCTATGAAGTAAATATTTTCACATATTCAGACACCAGAGTCCTCTAAAAGTACAGTTTTCCCACGCATTAGAAGAAACATTATTGAAAAGTAAAATTACTGAAAGAGATATTAGTTCTGTGTTGCTCAAACCAGGGCAACATTTCTTCCTCAGGGCAGATCCTGAAGCTGCCCTTTCTTTTCTACTACCCAAATTCTTTCTACCCTAGAGTAATAAACTTGTAATTATCCCCTAAAGTGTGGTCTTGTCAGCTCAGGTTGGGGCAATGTTGCTGCATATATTGGCATTTCCTGAAGGCTTTCCACTTACAGCTTTACCTGGATTTAAAGTAAGTTAGACTTTACATGAATCTGATGTTTTAGGACGTGGATCATACTTTTCTCGTTCCTGGTATGAGACATATGGTATTTAATTTCAGAAGCATCAAGCCTGTTTAAAAGGTGAAAATTGGATCAGATTTGCCTAGACTACTTGTGCAAGAATAGATGATCTCAGGTATCGATTTTCAATGCAAAACCTTAATGAGGTTTTTGGGTTTTGGCCAACCATTTTTGTAGAAGGTGTCAGACTAGGGCCTTGTTGTGAAGTGTATTTGCAGTCAACTAACTGATATGTGGAATCTCCATTCTGTAGGAGAAAAGATTTCCAGAGGTTTTTGGTGGAAATCTGGAGGAAAATTAGATACTGAAATTTCCTGTGAGACAATAAAAAAAAAAAAAAAAATTTGTTTTTTTTTCCCCCTGAACTTGAACTGCTGGTTCTTCTGAGTGTGTTTCTGCTATTTTTTAGGTGGTTTATGCTATTTTTCCTGCATCCTGTCTGCAGGCTGGACAGGGCAGAACCACCTTGTCAGGTTGAAGCCAAATGTATAGGGAAAGTCTGTTCCTAAATTCCCACTGTGGGAAGCTGTTGTATTCAGGGCTGTGGACCACAGGAACCTAAACTCTGGTGTGGCCTCTCAGTTAAACTGACAGAAACCCGGGAAGAAAGCTAACTGGAGACTGGCCAAAACCACTCTCTTCTTATGAAACACTTCAGCTTTAATGGACTGGCATTTCTAATGAAAAACTATTCTTTTGGAAAATCACAGGCACATTTTAGCCTTGAAGTGCTACTCTATTACTGTTACTAAATAATAATGATAATAATAACTTTACCTTCTTCGGCCTCTTAGCCCCTAATGTGAAGCAAACCTGACATTGCTTATAAATGAAAGTACTATGTTTTCTCATTTTTACGTCCTGTACTTTAAGGAAGTGTTTTAAGGTGATGTTGACTGTAAATAGCTGAGGTGGCCCGCTGGAGGCGGGTGGTAAAAGTGCAGTGATGAATTGCACATTTTCATATTTCTCTTGCATTTATTCTGAAGTGTTTACATCACAACTCTTTTTCCAGTTTCTTACTCATAACAGGTTGTATTGCCACTAAATAACCTGATGACCCCTCTGATTGGATAATGTCAGTTATAGTGAAGTATGCATTCATTTTTAGACTGGAAAGGTAGTGGATCAGGCATAAACTGTACACTAAGAACCTGCCCACTGGAAGAATAATCAAAAGGAATGAGAGATTTTTCTGTGCACATCAAGTCTACTGGAAGAGACAAAGTAATCTGTTCTCTGCTCTTGCAGGAGGAACAGCCCTAGCAGATCCCAGAGAGCCTGGGGATGTTAATCCCTGGCCACGTTTACCACTGTACTTCAAAGTACAGCTCAGGATGCTCTTCTACCAGGAGTCATGGAGAGCCTTTAATTGCCCAGTCAGTTTGTAAGGGGTCGGCTTTTGTTGGGTGAACCCCGATAATGAAGATAAGACAAAGATAAATCTTTCCCAAATATCTGAATAACAGGTGTGCTGATGTACCCTTTTAAAACAACCCCACTCCTTAGAGGGTTGTGAGATTTGATTTTGGAGGGGGGGGTGTTATATGTAGTTTCTGTGAATCTGCCTGAATTCAGTAGAGGATGTTACCTTTTTCTGATGTTCGCTTTAGTAAACTGCTCAGACTAGGAAGCCTTTATGATGGGAATTTGATACCTTAAAAATACTGTGCTTTAATGGACAGATAATGCCATTGAGCTCTCAGCTAACACATAAAGCGGAATGATATAGAGGAGAATGGAATTTAGTGTTTGAACTGTTTTACAGCCTGGTCTTTAGCTTAGACTTCATGTGGAAATTAATTAATGGTATTTTGTGGCCTCTGTTATTCCACTTGATTACATTGCAGAATGATCCCTTTCTGACCTGGAATATCTAAAAATCTTTGTAACAAAAGCTGCAAAGAAAGTAGGAGTTCTGCTGAATGTTTTTGTTAGGTAAGCCCCTTTTCCTTAATCACAAGAAATTTTAAAGTGTACTATTTATTCAGTATTGTAAGTTATATTTATTAGAAAAAAAAATTATATACCACTGAAAGTTATTGAACATGCAGGTCAAACTAAGAAAAAAGCAGGGACATCTCATGGCTATACATTTTTGAAGCTTGGTTTTCTTGAAGTACTTTTTTATTTCATGTCTATGCAAGAAGAGAGAAAACTGAATCAAAAAGAGATTCCAAACAAAGAAAAAGAAACCACATTCAGTCATATCAGTTAGTGGTTGCCTATGTTTCAGTGTATATAGGTTTCCCTTAAAGTAGAATTCAGACCAAGTTTCAAAGTCTCAGCAGAAGCTGCAAAGGAATTCTTAGCTGTCATTGTTCCAGGTGTGTACACTTTGTGCAAGGCAAGTCATTAGGAGTCGGAGCATTTGCTTTGAAACAGATTTTCTGGTTAAGGTTAGAAGTAAATATAATTTCAAAGCAGTAGGCATTTCACTTTTAATTTGACTTAGTTTGCTGAACTCTTTTATAATGGATTAATAACTATTTTTTATATTTTATTTTCCAAAGTGCATATTGTTACAGTATTAACCACTATGTCTAGTTTTATTCTTAGATAGGGTTTGTGTCCTTGTGCATCAGTGCTAATTGCAGTATCTGCTATCTTTGAAGAATTTCCTTAAACACCTATTTAATCTTTCTAATAGGACACTTGCAGAAAGTCTTTTAGACAGAGGAGTTAGAAGAATCTATGGGCGAGAATCCTCTTTCAGTGTTTTACCTGCTAAGCTTTGATTTCTTGCGTAATTGACCATGCTACTGAATACAAAGTCAGATCAAATGCCTCTTTTTGAAGGCTTTATGATGGATCTCGTAAAGTGGGGTTCCTCTGGGAGGGGCCAGGGTATTGCCTGCAATGCTCCTCTAAACCCTTACCACCTCTTACCAATCTCGCTAAGGTTCTCTTCCTCTGCCATTGAAAATATGGAAGTTCTCAGTTAGAAAATGGTGGATAAGTTTGCCCGTGTTTGAATATATCTGCTTTCAGATTTGCCTGAGAGGATTAACATCATGTAGCCTTACATTTCTAGAATTAAATACTGCAAAATATCAAGATTGTTTTGAAAATGAACTCTCTTTTCCCAGGTAGCTTTTAAAGATCCCAATGATGTGGAATCGGGGTCGATTAACTGAACAGCAAATTAAAGAATAAGAAAATGTAGTTGTGAATTCACATATTATGAAAGAATAATGATAAAATCGCTAATATAGTCAGATAAATTAACTACTGTGCCATTGTCACTGTGGTTTATGGTAGCACTCTGCAGGGAAAGGAAGGAGAGGAGAGTGGTTGTGTTGTTTAAATTCTGCTTTTTATTCATACCTCACAAAGAACAGTAAATATTGACTCTAATGATGAAGTCGTCTGCATTGTAACAATAAATAATTAGCATAGCACTGATTTCAAAACGACTTTTTCATGTATTGACATACCACTGGTTTTTCAGTTTGATTAATGTTTACTGTTAACATAGTCTTCCATTAAAGACACAGATTTAGTAGTCATTGCAACTGATGACATCTTCCAAAATTCATCCCATAATTCATGTGCAGCATGGGTAGCAGTGATTACTTACCACATGTAAAGAAATCTATTTTATTTTATTTTATTTTATGGTAATATTGTTATTTTCAATACAGCATCCAATACCCAAGTAATTTGAAAGCTATTCCTGCTGTTTTATTGTATTGTAATATAAACATAAATGCAGTGTTAAAATCTATACCAATGGTGTCAGACTCCTCAAGGACTTGAGAAAACTGTCATAACTTCTAGAATAACTGATAATCGTTTGTGGGTCAAAAAGAGCAACATGCTGTATTGCTTAGCTTTCTGCTTTCTTTTTCTCAAGGTTTGTCTGAGATTTAATTTTATGTGAAGTACACAAAACACTGTCAGTGAAACATTATCACTTTGTAAAAGCTGTTTAGAATATGGTCTGGCACAAAATGTGCAGAAAATTAAAAAAGAATAGTTACAACTTTTTGCATAGAGCTGAGTTGTATGTATTATTTGAAATTGTGGCCAAAACCAGTATACGTGAATGTGACTGCATCTTGATATTTGCAAAATAAGCCTAGAGCTACAAACTTACCTTTTAAAATTTAAAATTATATACATAAATATATGGCTAGAGTTAAATAGATAAAAATGTGTAAATAAAATTTCATATATGTGGATTTGTGTGTGTACATGTATATGTATGTGTGTGCATATATATACGTAGTTCTTTCTAGATCTGAGGGATTTTTTTGTCCTATCTATTTCACAATATTTCCATTTAAATGCATATTTTGATTTTTCTTCTGGGACTTGGTGGAATGCCTTTCTATTACACTACTAAAAGAATAATCCACTTTAACACAATATTTCTCCCTAAAGGGATGATCTTTTCTAGTCATATGATAGTATTTTTCACAGTATGATATTAACATTCATGATGTAGTGATTTTATCTTGATTCAAAAGATGTTTTGTTCCAGTACTAAAAAGATTAAGGAGTGTCTTTTGTACCCTGCTGCTAAAAAATACCTCAAAATCAAGGAAATCTAAAAATCTCCCAAACCCGAGACTATCTGCATGGTCTCTGTTAAGGATTAGCTATTAGTAAAATTCAGAGTACAATTTAGAGGGGATAAAAATGCATGGCACATTTATAGAGTTTACAAGAAAGAAAACATTCTAAAAGAAAATTAGACATCAACCAATCTTTTAAAATTGCATTCATAAACACCCTTGTATACGAATGTATCTTTCAAAAAGATGCATTTAAGAAAGGGTATATGTTAATGTTTCTAGTGATGTGATTCCTTGGCATTTAAATCCATAAATTTTTAGTATGCAGTTCTCAGAAGAAGTTTATGCAAGATGCATTGATAATATGGAGTGATGGAGCTGCAAATTTTTGATCAGAATGCTACAGCTTTTAAGGTTATTAAATTTAAAGATGTTGAGAGCTCAAATTATGTTATGTTGCAATTGCAAAGGATGGGAGGAAGAGTGAAATCCCAGCCAGTTGTGCCAAGTCCTGCAGCGTGTTGTACAGTAGGTGCATAAGAAAGGGCATGGTGGGACACCCGTCAGGGGTGTGTGCTGTGCCCTGAGCACACTCACACTGTCATTCCACTGGCACATCAGTTCCCAGAGAGGTTCATCGAGTGCGCTTAAGGTTTTACAGTTGGCCCTTTCTTAGGACAGAAAATACAAGAAGGGGGTTTAAAACCTTTGAAGTAAAAAGAAAAGAAAGGCTGAGGGAGCTGGATCTCTTTAGCTTGGAGAAGAGGAGACTGAGGGGTGACCGTACTGATGTTTGTAAATTTGTAAAGGGTGAGTGTCAGGGAGATAGAGCCAGGCTCTTCTCAGTGATGGCCAATCATAGGACAAGGGGCAATGGGTGCAAGCTGGAACATAGGAGGTTCCACTTATATGAGAAAAAACTTCTTCACGGTGAGGGTGACGGAACACTGGAACAGGCTGCCCAGAGAGGTGGAGGAGTCTCCTTCTCTGGAGACATTCAAAACCGCCTGGATGTGTTCCTGTGTGACCTGATCTAGGTGTTCCTGCTCTGGCAGGGGGATTGGACTAGATGATCTTTCAAGGTCCCTTCCAATCCCTGAGATTCTGTGATTCTAAAATCGATTTGAGGAACAATAACATCTTTTTCCATATGTGATCAGGTATCCATTGTGTGTTGCATAAACAAGTTTTCTTAAATGTAAGCTTTTCCCTACCACGAAAGCAATACTTTCACAGCTTTTTTAAAAGGTTAATCAATTAATCATATTATACTCAGTAGTTTTTTCATAAAGAGTTTTATCTTTTCTCAGAGTTGTGATTAGTTAAAACCTTTAATTGAATGAAATTAATAATGGTAGCACATATTCTTTTATTCAGGTAGATTTCACTTTTCTTTGGCTAGGTGGTTTCGTGCTATTAACACTAGTTTTGTTCTTCGTCTTTTGCTTTTGTATTTTTAATATCCATAAATTTATTTTTTAATTGAGAGTATACAGTGACTGAAATGTCCAAAACCTTACCACACCCAGATTTATCAGAGCTGTTTATAATCACAAGGCCCTTGGTTTTAGTGTGTATCAAACTGGTTTATATTAGGAATGACTTAAAAAATGTTCATAAGCTGAACAGAGTCTTAATTTACAAAATACTTGATTTTTAATTCTAGTATATAATATAAGAAAGGAGGGTGCTTTCTCTCATTCTAGTGCATTATATAATGACCTTGTGCATTTTAGAGACTTTCTTCATAAACACATTTCTTACGGCTGCATACCAAAACTGCAAGGAAGTTAGCAAGGAACTGCATTAGTTTTCCATCAGTAAGAACAAATCCTGTAGTCCAGCTTTAGTACTCTATTTCTTCTTATTGTACTGTATTATCTTATGATAGTAAAGTTACTGTTTAGCAATTGGGTCTCTTCAGGTTTGGTGGTTTTTTGTTTTTTCATTCGCTTTTAACTCCAAAAAGCCCCGGCGTGAAATACAGGCAGCATCGTATGCAACTGTGTGTAGAAGTGCCTGAGGAATACAGAAACTTTACATGGCCCCCTGGGAGGGTCATATTTGCACCTTTTTTTGTCTTGAGCCATAGTCTTTGTGTCAGGGTTTTACACAACTGGAAAACTAGTTCTTAATGATTGGACAGAATTGGGATGGTAATTTTGAATTGCTTATCAGAATTTTGCTTTAGCAAATGGTCTGTTAATTTTTTATGTGTCTGAGATTTGCCAGAGATTTAATTTTACATTCTAAGTTGCATGGAATGCAACGATTTTACCTATATCACAGAAGTAATAGAAACTTTTTACTGCAATCTGATACTATTTTGTGTGTTATTTCATTGTTTCCTCCGATAGACAACTACAATATAGCTTAATATTTACCTTCCATGAATCGAATTGAATTTTGGATAGACTTAAGCAAAACCACGGACCTGTTTTGAGGTATTAGAAATCCTTCCGTGCAACGGGAACTCCATCACTGATAATTTTAATGCTCTTAAAAAAAAAAAAAGGAGAAGGAACAGAAGCTTTTCTTTTTTTATCTGCCCCTCCTGTAAATCCTGATTAAGTAATACACCCTTTTCAGTGCTCTTGCTCCTTACCCACAGAAGCGTGATTTGACAGCCAGCATGCTGCACTCTGGCATCTCGCATCCTGACACCCTTGCCCTTCTGTATGTGATCTGTGTGACTGGGAATGGCAACTTGCCCCATTCCAGGGCTTCAGCAGAAAAATCAGGCTGGATTGAATTGTTCTGTGGTCTAGTCCATTTGCACTTCTTGAATTACATTTGCACTCTTCTGGTAAAATGACTGCACTCTTCATCTATCTGAGCTCTATCTTCTGTGCAGACTATACCCACGCTTCTCTGCTATGTTTAGGATTTTTCAGGCTACTCAGTCTACTTCTGTTTTATTAGAAAAATTTGTTGCCATCAACAGATTGTTTTGATCTAGAACATCCAGTCAGGGCTGTACTCCCAGAATACTTGTTAGCTACAATGATACACAAGTGATTTAGAAATTAAAAGGCAATGTTCTGGAAAGGAAATGAGGATCTGTCAGTGGGAAATAGCCCCATGTCTTGTAATTAAAATGAGTGGCTTATTATATGGATCACATAAACTCTATTACAGCAGGCGGCAAGGCTTGGAATAAGTGAACTGCTGCCATGTTGCAGAAACATTACCAACTGTGAAATATTATATTTTCTACATATTAGAAAACAGAAATGTAAAATTTATGCAAACTTAATTCTATGCTGTTCTTTAATACAGTGAAACCTACATCCTGTTCTGTAAAAAGCGTTTGATATTTCCTGGTACCAATGTTTACATCAGAGTACTTAATAGTCTGCCAGGTACTGTGAGAGATGGCAATTTGAGTTTTCTTTCATTAAAATAAAGTGAAAGCCCTTAATGTTTGTGCAATTAAGTGGGTGTTTTGAAGCTTGGACCAGACTGGGAGCCTTTGAGATTTCTTTCAGAAATGAAGGAAATTCACAATCTCATTGTATATACCTCTGACTGCAAGGACTAATGTTAGTGTTGTGTTGTAAGTTTTTCTCTTCTCAAAGACCTGGCATTCAGTCATCCTCTGCTCTGTTTATTACAAGTATCTTGTTTATTGCAGTTCACTCGTTGAGTATAAAGTATAAAAAGGGAATTTGGAGGCAACGGGGACGTACTGTACTGAGTTCAGACATCTTGCAACACATCTAGCATGCATTTACCAAGGGGGAACATTGTTCAGGGTGTATTTTTAGTTCCTTACTTATATTAAAAGTTTTTTTTTTTAATTTATTCTCATTATTAAGCTCTAAATATCTGACGTAGAAATCTTTTTACGCTAAATGGGAGAATGTTTAGATACAGTAACTTGGCAGAACAATAACTTAATAATATGTTCTTAAGGATGGCAAAGGTAGACATGGACAACTTTAATAAAAGATTTGTGGCTACGTGGCTTCAGTAACTGAAGCATCTGAAACACTTTCCTTCATTAAATATATTTGGAACCGAGTTTGTGTAGAAACATACTTTTTTTGTGTGTGATAAGGAAGTGGGAAGAACCCTTGATTCTTGCTGCTAAGCAGTCCGATGAAGAGGAAAATTTGATTCTTCCTGTAAACTTTCTAAAGCTTGCCAGAGAGCATATTTTGATGTTGTTTTGGAATATTTCTCTTAAGCCTTGGAATCATTGCTGTCATTTCAGTAATGCTAGGTGACCTTGTCTTTTTGTCAAATACAGTGATGGAAAAATAATCCAAACACAAGCACTTTAAAAGAGAATCAAACCTGAAAATCGTAGTGCACTATTTTGTGCTTCACTGCAATCTAGGAAAAACTTTGTTGAAAGTTGCAATATTTTCATCGGTAAGAGTAAATGATGTCATAGATGAAAAGCATAAAACATGGGTTTTCACAAAGTATGCTCACAATTTTATTTTGCTCAAGGTGTTTCAGTCCTCAGTGAATTCTTACTGAGACATACAGAAGACACTGGAGTTCTGAAATAGTAATTATTGGGCAAAGGGACTGTGTATAAGCTTAAATCTGAAGAGGATTGTTGCATTAAAAATTCTAAAAAGTGATGGCTTTGTTTTTTAAGGAGTATTTTATCAAGATTGCTTTACATTTGTATAGACTATATATGAATTTGGCAATTTGGGGTGTGCCTTTATTTAATTCATTTTTGTTCAGTGGCATTTTCTTATCATTTTGACATAATGATTTTCAGGATCAGTGGTACTTAGATCCAAACAAATAAAGAACCTAGACATGCTAACTTGGTGTGATGGAACAAACCTCTGGTGTTGCATTGTTGATATTCCTAACAGTTTTAAAGAACTTCCAAACCCTGTTGACGTTTGGAGAAGTAACAAAAATTCTGTTGAAGATTAGAGGAGAGTTCACGAGGTTCCAAGTTGAAAGAGTCCTTTCTGTTAGACCTGTGTTCCAAACAGAACTATTTGCCTCCAGCATAATGTTTTAGAAAGTCTTGTGTTTTGTTTTTTGCATGAGGAAGTGATGATAAGATCAGAAGAGCTGACTATTGGCAGTGCAGATAAGGAGAATATTTCTGAGAGAGTTAATCTGAAATATGTTGTCTAGAAAAAATTGAAATTTGGAATATTTACTACAGATCTTGTATGAGATTTTGTATGTGGAACTTCGGAGTCCATCACAAGTTGATCTGCTCCTAGGAGTAATAGCAACTCAGTGATTTAGTAATTTGAAAATGTGTATAGGAAATCCAGAAGAAATTGTTGCAGTGATACAGTTTGCAAACATGCAATTGTAGCAGAACAACTGACATTGTTTCATGCAGAAAAGATTAAATACTTGCATACTTACAGAATAGGGTGGTTTCCTGGTGACAGCAATGGATCAGTATAATGTAAATGTTGCCTTTAACTCTCTTGCATGTCTGCAGGTGAAGAATAGACTTAATAAAGTCAGTGAAGTTGCACTATTAGTATCACAATAGGCCTGAGCTATCTTACTCCATTGTGCTATGCAAATATAATTAAATATAGGCTTGGGTTAGATTTCTCAAGTGTCTTTAAGTAGTGAGAAAGATGAAATTTGCCAAATAACCTTTAGAGAAAATGATCTTTAACTTTGATTATAATGCTTTATGACTTTTATGTGTATAAGCATATGCTTCTAGAATGTTTTCAGGTGAAAATTGGACAGCTTTTCTGCCAGCTGAGTTGTTTGTCCATAATGACCTACAGTTTCCCATTAGAGTAATAGCAAATAAGGTAAAGTAAATCTTACATCCTCAAGCATCCCTTTCTTCTTGTACATTCATTGTTGAATAACTTTGTATTCCAGTAACACGTGTCTCTACAGTCATCTTCAACATATTACTTGCTTCATATGTTGAGACTTTGAACCTTTGAGAGAACATATGGTTTTGAATTAAAAAGAACAAAAAAGCTATGGAGAAAGTGAAAGCAACAAGGTGTTTTGTAAATTTTTCATCAACAGTTAAAATTATTGAATTTACTAATCAGTCAATTACACATACTTCAGCATTATAGTTTTTGTGACAATTCAGGAATGAATGCAAATATTTTGAATCTGCATATTGTACACCAGTTATATAAATCACGTTCATTTTGTCAGAGGACATGACTCAGTGGTGATGCCGATGTGAATTAGCTATTTGTAAAAGTCTAGGTTAAGAATATTCATGAAATTTCATCTTTGTCTTCAAGGTACTATCAGGTTAAAGCTCTTTTTCGTGTCTATCATATTGGATGTTTTCATTTAAGTACTTCAATTACTGAATGTGATCAACATTTCAGGCAAGTAGTAATGAATGCTTTTGACAATGTTGGCACAACTTGTTCAAGTATCGCATTGAATAATTTTATATCTCAGTCAGCTGTAAGTGAAAGTTCATTTCCTCTTATTGAATGTGGTATTTTGTTTCAGTACAGTCTGCTCCAGATGCTGCTTCTTCAAGGCTAGTTGCTGTAATGCTAAGTTTGGCAGGTAAATTTTGGTGGAATTACTGAGTTATAAATACTTCTAGTAGCTTTTGCCTACAAATACTGGAAGTTACAAAGCTTTGAACATTTAGTATTATGAAAATATATTCTCTAAAAGGTAAAGTTTTTGTACAGTTCTTTGGAGTTTAAGTAATAAGAAAAATATAAGCAAATTGCCATATTATTAAAAGTCTTTTTTTCCTTATAAATAAACTAGAGTTCAGTGGTGATGTGAGAGTGCACGTCTATCTCTCTGTGTGTGTAAATGCACATTACATAGATTTCCTAAATACAGAGTGCACTTTTGAAAGATATTCTCAGCTGTAGTACATGGGAGAATGAGTTATCTAACTGTACATAAACATACCTATTTGTCATACTTGTTAGTGACAATAAAATTGAGTTATTTCATCTGAAATTCTTACATGATTTAGAATGTGTTATAATAAGCAGGCAACTGCTTTAATGTCACGCTATGGCATATGAGAGTTAATTTAGAAAAATAAAAATATTTTTAAATGTCTTTGCTGTCAGGAAGCTATATTCTTTTACAAAGAAACATAAGGAAGGAACAGAAGATTTCTTCCTACTAGACAAAATCGCTTCTTTTAATTTCAGAAATGTTTTTCTCTTATGAGTTCTGAGTCTTGTCCTGTTGCATGTGGTAAGAGGACAACAAAAGGAAAACTAAGGGTCTCATCCTGTCATGCCTACAGTTTTGTTTGCACAAAAAGAAGTGTGCTCGTAGAATTAGTAACATGAATGAAGGTACTTATGTGCCTCAGCATTTGCCAGTGTGGGTTGTGACATGATTCATTTAAATAACGTTGCTTTGACAATACTCATAGAGAAGTAAATGTGGCTGGACAGTTTGACATTTTTCTAGAGTAGCTTCCCTTAGTGGAAGTCTGTTAATGAGCTGAATTATCCAAACCATGCTGTGTACCTCAGGTAACCAGAGCAGGCTGTAGAGTCCGTTCAGAGTTTGGTTTGTAGGTGCTGTACTGGATCTGTGTCTTGTTGGTCTTCATTGTGGAGGGGTACATTGCCATTAGAATCTATAAGTCAGTCCATATGGAGACTATGTGGTTGAAAGCTAATACAGAGTAAGGAAGAAAAAGGTTTGTATCCATGTTCAAGATCTTAGTTTATCAAGGCTGGCTTTTGGCTGTCTTATGGTTTGTTAAAGATACTATTAAAAAAAAAGAAAACCAGGAGTGACATCTGCCTTGTCTGAAGTCAGAGAGTATGATGCACACATAATTGTGTAGGTTGTTATCTTAAAAAACTAGTTTTTTAATGTAAATCACAGTCATTGACTACTAATTCTGGATAAATGTGTAAGAATTAAATAAATTTGCTATCTTTCATGTTAAAGATGTTGATAAGATTGCTCTTGATTGCAATGGTTACACTTACAATCACCAACATTTAACAATATCCAATCTAGCACAGGAACAGAAAGTTGTATGTTTACTTGAGTGTGTCATAGTTGTTCACTGGCATCATGTTATTACAATGTAGTGTCTTTTATTCAATCTGAAGTTGACTGTTCATGCTAAATTTGGTTATCAAATTAAGTAATCAGTCTTTGTTGATGTAATTTTATAAATAAGATTTCCTGAAAGAGGTGTCTGCAGGCAAGTTTTCCCTGTAATTATTCAAGAGTTGGAAGTCCCAAAGGTGAAACATACATTTATGTGAAACCAAATCCCTGCACAAAATGCAATTTTGTAATATGGGTTTTTTTATTTTTCTTTTTATTCAGCTGCAGACTGTTGTCTCCCCATCAAAGACTATGTACCTTCTGTTGACGGCACGTAGGCCTCTTGTGCATTCAATTCACTTGTATAAAGAAAACAGAAAATTACAGTTTTGTAGCAAAGTCCTTAGGTAACCTTTGCAATAGTGGATAAGGCGGCTGATTTTGATTTTAGTATTCTAGGTTTTTTGATCAGTATGTCTAACTATATTAAATTATACTAAATGCATTGGTTTTAGCATGACATTTTCATTGGAAAAAAATGATTCAGTCCATCTAAATTAAATAATTTAGAAAAAAATTCTTGTTAAATAATATTGTATTGAAAAAGATATCTCAATTTGCTTGTATTCTGGGAATATAATTAATACGTGAGATAACATAAAGAGACGTAATAATTAATGAATGATTTGTAATTCCAAAGACTAATTTTTCACTTTGTAAAAGCAGGTAAATGGAGAATCAGTGTATTGGGAAAACCTCCATTTATGGTGTGATGTATGGCTTTAATGGAAATTTTCCTGGTTTTCTGTTTCTGCTATTTAGAATTTAATCTCGCCTTTGTAACTGCAGTATTTCAATATACTTCTGTTTTGATATGAGAGCTTTGAGAATGGTATTTCTGTCTCTTGCTCTCTTTTTTTGTTTACGGGGGTGGGGGAGGGTGTGTGTGTCCATGTGCTCATGTGCGTGCAAATGTATTCCGGCACTGTCTCCCTGAATCTGTGATGCTTATAAGTAGCAGGAGGACCATACAATAATTAAATGTGGTTGTTATGAGATTGCAATTAGACACTGAAAGTTATGACTGAGAGCTGATGAATACCCCCATGTGCTGAATTAATAGATTTTGTGTATGTGTGCGTGCATGCAGTATTTCAATAACTGCATTTGTAAAACTCTTAAAGTTAGGCCAACAGTTCTGCTTAAAGGTGGTGGTGTGTCTGTCCGTGCTCTATGCAGGGCATTCATGAAAATGAATCTAATTAACTTTTAAAGTGGATTAGTTTCATAATACTATCTCCTTGTATAGATATTATTATTCAAAAGTAATTTACTTTTAAAGTGAGCTAAGCCAAGCCCACTGAAGACTACTCAAGTTCTTAATGAGAGCGTTTACACAGGGATTTCATGTGAATCCACATTAAATTAATTTCCACCCATGTTTTTGGAACTACTTCTTTCTAAGCAATGAAGGTATGAGATTTCCCTGCTCTGAGGTCTCTAAGTGGAAGACAGGAAAGACCCAGGTGATGTGTAGTGATCCACAAGACTGCTAGGCTGCAGAAGCCTACAAACAGTAGTTTTTCAATGTGAGGTAGAGTTATTATATCCCTACTTCTCAGGGATATTTCCACACTGTCTTTGATTACTTGCAGCTGCCTCTGACAGACATATCAAAGCTTAGAAAATTCACATACTTCATTTCAAATCAGTAAAATCAGTGATCTTAGAATGCTCCACAAATTATAAGGCAAAACTCATATTTAAGAATTTTCCACTCAAATAATTGCAGAAGCCTAAAAGTCTTGTTATAATGAATATGTTGTCAATCACACCTGCAAATAGGTTCTGTTTTAATTTGAAGTTTTGCAAATGACTGATAATCATTATTTAGACACAACTGATTTAAGCTTTAATTTAAGCATGTGTAACAGTTTTGGGTTTTTTTTTTTTAACACACAACCTTCAAGGAGGATACTAATTGGAAAGACAATTTCATTTCAAGATAATCTATTTTATATCTTGGTCATAAAATGAACTCTATTGTATCAAAGCTGTAAAGCAAATGTTATAACTTAAACCTAGTTTAACCACTTTGCATCTATTTTTTCTTCAGTTTCTTAGATAGATCTGCCCTAAACAATGAATTTTTAGGGATATTCTGCATTTTCTAAAGGGGAGTGTTCACATTTTTTTGCAATAAACGTGAACAGGCATCTATAGGCACAGGTCTAGCACTTCCTTTGTATTTCTTTGGTATTATTTTGGCTGTTGTACGTGATATTTCATTTAAGCTAGACATTATTAAGGTGGTGAATAGTTCTATGCAGTGATATGCTTAGCATTAACCTTTACTCATAATGTGATATTGTCTGTATGTCTTATTTTGTTCAGCTTTCTCTGGCACTGATGAAGCCTAAGGCTGCTTTTTCTTTGAGTTGCTGATAATTTTTTATCTGATTAACTGACACATTTAGTTGAAATCAGACACAGCCCTTAGGCTGGGCATGGATTTAATTTAAAAAGTATCAAAGGTTTGCGCTGTGTGCTGTTTAATCATCATGTTTATCAGGCAAAGAAAAATTACCGGAAGGACCATAGGGGGAGGGTTATCTTAAGGAGCAGTAACTTGGGAAATTGATAATAACTCCGAGGTAATTTACAGCTAACTTTTACATTCATTAATACAACATTTCCCAGTAATAATTACAGTGCATGTAATATACTAATTAAATTGAAAACATTAGCACTAATTTTCTTTTTGCTGAACTCTGAGAGGGTCAGGTAAAGACATTAAAATTTGAAATTAAAGAAAATCTCTGTATCAATGCCACTGCAATGAATATTTTATTTATTAGTACAATACTTCTACCAGTTCTACGCTGCCATGCATATGTAGTCATTTCCTCAAATTACCATCACTATCCATAACTGAATTTCAGTCACTGAAATAAAACCAGAAAAAAGCAAAATTGAAATCACAGCGTGATAGCATAAATTACTCTTACAATTCTGTTTATATTTTACTTCAGCTGTTGACCATTGTATCATTATTGTACATGGGTATTACAGAGCTACCTTAATAGCAGCATAACAGTAAGAATACTTGTGGCACTGTTGTTTTGGAGCTCTCACAAAACTGTTTAATATTTTATACTATTTTCTGTTAGAAACTACAGCTAAGTAATTTGTGATACACGGAGAGCAGTTATTTTGAATTGTGTTATTCAGTAAATTGATTAAAAATAAATATAACTTTAAAACTGAAGCTTTAAACAAAATGTACATTTTAGTATAGTTACAGTTGCAAAGATCGATTTGCTGTTCTAACACAATTGTTCATGAAGATTATTCTTCATGAATGTTATGAACAGGAATAAATTATTATAACTAGACATGTAATGATGACTTCATTTCAGTTACAGTTAAAACAGCTAATAATTATCCTATGTACATAAAAGAATAATGCTGCTAAAAATTTGTATTATTTAGAGGCTTTTAAAAGTTGATTTTACTTGACTTTTAAAATGAGCAATTTTGGTAGTTTTGGTGGGGAAAAATAAGTTTTAAAAAGTCATATGGAAAATAAAAAATTGTTAGCATCTGTATACATCTATGTTTAGTAACTGGTTTTACGTATGAATTACATACTTTGCAATGTAGTACTTTGGGACAGAGTGTACTGTACTTGGTGTAGGTTCTCTCTGTATTATCCAGATATTTCGGAGAAGCAATTTGTTATTTTATATATCCATTAATGACATGTAGAAGTATATAAATTGAACAGTGATATAATTTTCAGATTATTCTAGCTATGAGTTTTGATAAATATGATGATTCTTAAATCAGAAGTTTAGATGGATGTGAATAATTTGGGAATTTGGTTGGGCAAATATGAGGTGAGAATTAATGTAAGGAAGATTAAGAAAATAGATTGAGGAAAGAACATCCAGAACAAACATAAACCAGACAAACCATAAACCAAAATTTTCCCCTAAATAAAACACCTTCTGTATCATTTTATTGATAGGAAATTGAAAATTAATTTTAAACTCGGTACCATGGCAGGCAAAGACTGCCTTGATTTCAGTCAAATTGGTATTAATATCTAGGTGTATATTTGACAACCTTACGTTAAAATCTTTCTGCAAACATCAGAGGATTGCTGAAGGTCCAGAAAATAAGTCATGCAATGTAGTTATGATCGATCAAAGTGCGTTAAAAGAGGAAAACATGTTGAGCTGGAGAAAATTCTAGGAAAAGAAAGTAAATTCAGCATGTTAATTGGGACTCAAGCAACTTAAAAAGGCAAGAGCTCATGAGATATTATAAGTATGTGCATTTTCAAATGTTACGTTCTCAATGTGTTTACAAGAAAGCAAACAAAGAACTGTTAGCTGAGGTAATTGAAATGAAACAGAGAAAATATGTCTTGGAAAACCTTTTTTTTGTAGCAGAATTTTAAAAAGATGATGTTGAGTCAGTTGCCTGCAAGTCTTCTTGTTGTGGTGGGAGGATTAAAAGGGTAATTTCACACCCTCTTCTGCTCCATATTGTGGCAAATACTAAAAGTTAAATTAATAGTCATGATTATGTGTTGCTGACATTTATTTGTAGGTGGGATAGCAAACACCTCAGTTACAGTGAAGAGCTGTAAATAATTTTCAGGATGTCAGGAAAACTTTAGGATAAACTGTTAAATTTGGCACTTTTTCACTTCTGCTGATTATTTTTTCTGCAAAATGCTACTCAACTCAAGTAGATTACTGTGTTAGAGCAATAATCACGTAGTAGATCAGCTGTGCTGCTCACTTCTATGCAAGATCTGCATTCCAGCCCATTCGGTTCCATGTACTGGGCACAGGAAAAAAGGTTTATTCTTGGTTGATTCTGCTAGTAGAGGTACTGAATCTCTACTGCTTAGGCCAGCATATACTGCTATCATTAGTATTTCTTGGTTTTTTTCAGGACAAAGAAGGAGTGGAGGCTGTATCTGTGGGAGCCATTCTTTCTGACTACCAGAGAGTTCGAGTTGAAGATGTGTAAGAAAATATTAATCTTTATTAATATACACACTCTGAAAAATGCTTTACTTGTTCATTTTCTAACTCAAGTTCTGGAGCAGAGTCTGTCGCCTTATTTCTCATGGTCTGTGATACCCAATTCATTCAGATTTTTACTGTAAGTACCATGTGTGGTTGTTGTAGTGTTTGGGGTTTTTTTCCTGAAATAATTAGTTTGGGGAAAAAAAATTATTAAAATCCAGTAGAGACTATACTGGATTTTTTGATTCCTCTTCAGGTCTGGCATGGATAGTTTCGATAGGAAAGTAGTTGAGTAGGTTCAGATCTTTGATTCCAACTGAAAGCTCACCCAGTTCTCTTGACTACAGTGTTGTGGTCAAGTATCTATTTCTCAACAGAGTTTTAATATAGAGGAACATTTTGTGACTTGTTAGGAATTCAATATAAGAGGATCCTTATGTGCATATCTTCCCTTACTTCCTTTAAAATGTAAAATCTGTTATAGTTAATCAGGAGTTTTCATTTGTCATTTCTACTGCGCACAGTCTTTAGATAGGTTGTGATGCTTTTAAGAGTCTTAATTTAAAAAAGGGTTATGTAATGGGAATTGTGCGTGTTAGGACAAGATTTGATTTGGGTCTGGAAAAAGTTTCACTGTATAGGTCACAAAACCACCTTGTGTTAAAAATTATTATTTATTTCATTAATTCATTAGTTATTTGTTGCTGATAAAAGTAAATATCAGGAATGCTTTATGAACTGTAAGAATAATAAAGTTAATGCATTGCCAGCTTGACTAACATTAGCAAGTTACATGGCATGAGTGTTTTCATTACACCTTAAATAGGCAAATTGCAATCAGAAACAGCTCTTTTCATGTTCTTTTCCCTTACATTTAAAACCTTTTAATGACCACCAGATCATGTTACTAGATATTTTAGAAAAGATTGCTTTTGTTGGTTGTGGGTTCCAGATCTTTTGCTACAGCCAAAAGATTGACAGGACATCCCAGTATGTCACACAGACCTGATTAATTCCAAGGTTGCTCAGTGCTAAAAAAATGTGACATTGATCCATAGATTTTCCCCTTGCAATAAAGTTGCTTCATATAAACCATCCCAGTTACTTGGACTCAGCTAATTTGTTAGCTAATGTTAGGCAACTAAATGAGTTTGTTATGAGTTCAAATATTGCTAAATATTTCTGTTAATTTCACAACTTAGTGCTCTGTTAAAATATATGAAAGTCATAATGAAACCAATCAAATTCTATGGATGCTAACTATGGATTTATGTGTCAACATTAGATATCCATTTAACTATGAAGTCTTGACATTAATACTAGTGGGTCTATCTAGCATATGGAAGAAAGCCACGTATTAGATAAACAATAATAATTGACAAATAAATGTAATTTTTGAGTGCTCTCAGCTAGTGCCATGGTTGAATATTTTTAAGTTTTTCAGGAACTAATTGTTACACATTTTATCATCAACTGATGGTACTTGACAATTTGCAGAAGGGTTACCTATCAGTAGTGCAAATTAGTGATTCTCTAATTTGATAAACAATCAAATGCTATCTAAATATGATATGTATCAAAACAAATAATTAAATTTACATTAACAGGTTGTTACTTTGTATCACAAGCTGTATACGTTTTCCTGAATTATTCTTTTCCTTGGGTGTTGATCCAAATCGCACGTTTGAGTGTAACAAGTTCAGCATATTGTACTTGTGACATGGGCCACATTTGTCACAGAGCAGTAACTCTTGCCTTAGCTGTGTTCATAAAAAGTGATCACTTCCTAAGGTGTTAAATGAGCTTGTTTGCCTAAATGTTGAGGAATGCATTTTCCTATGGTTTTACTTGTGTTCCCACGCAAATCTGTTTACATCAGTGAGATACGTCTTAATTACATAGATGAATTACAGTCAGAAGAAGCTTGTTTAATTTTTTTAATATTAGATATAATGTATGTACTGCAGTCTAGGAGTAGTAAAATACTGAAATTGTAGAAGGAAAATTATTTGAAAGTAGAAAATCAGAGAAATTAATTTTCTTTAATTGTATCAGAATCATAGAGCATAAGAGCATAATGATTGGCTTTATCCAATTTTTTGTTTGTTTTTAAGATGCAGAAGGCTTGATCTCCAGCCTTTAGCTTACCTTTGGCATCGGAACCAGGAAATATTGCTTAAAGAAATGATATCATCTAAGATTCAAGCAATAATCATAAAAGTGGCAGCTTTTGGTACGTATTCAGGTTCTGAACAATATTGTCTGCTGAAACTTCCCAAGGGAAAATCCACAATATAACAAACAAAACCAGATATTTTTTCCTATATTTTAGGATAAGAAATATTAATATGAAGCAAACGTTAACAAATTATACGTCTGAATAATAGTTATGAAGTCTGAATAATTAATTTACCTGTTTGCAATTCATTCTTAGAGTAGACATGGAAAAGCTGGAAAGTAATTCTTCCTAGCATAGTCATTAAATTCCCTTTGTGGTTTTTTTTTTTGTGTGTGTGTGTTCTACTTTGGTTTTGATTTGCAGTAAAGATGCATGCATAATTCAGTGCTTCACAGTATTGTCATTTATAGATGATGCACACTGGTGGATAGACAATATTATAAAACAACCGTGAAAGTTTTAATAGAAATACAACAAATTAACATTGAACAAGATGTAATTATATGAGGCCAAAACATTTTGTGTAAAAACAGCGTTTGAGTTGATAAAACATATAAGAAACAGAAGTAGTTTGTCACTGCCTTCAAAAAAGTGGTCTTTACGATATAGTTATTTACTGCACCAGAAAATCAACATGTCTTTTCATTACCAAGTATGTAAAAAGAGGTTTGTATACTGAAGCAAATCAATACGAAAGATAACCTATTAGTTTATTGTTGTAATGGAAAGAGAAGATGAAATGACATTTTATATGAAAGCTTATGGAATGATGTACTCTATAACCTGAAGCACATGAGAATCATGTTAATGGTGTTAATGGTACAATATATTCATTTTAGCCTCTGTGCAGTTTTTCATATAGGAGTAGTAAATGACATGTTAACCATAAAGTGTGACCACCCCTTTTCGGTTTGGGTGGACTATAGATTTGGGGGCCATTGGATCAACGAATGGCTAGTATAATACAAGAGGATTGGTGGCATTCGTGGCTAAAGAGCTAAAGCTGACTGTTTAAAAAAACACCATTGTATAACCTTGCATTAGAAGTCTGATGGCTGGTTTATCTGGGCAACTTTCACATCAAATTCCTAATGTCTGTCTTCTTTGAAAAATGCTTTATAACAAAGTAATTTCTCCTGAATGTTAACAAAGTATTGAATTATAATCCCTTTAGACTGGGTAAAGTCCATGTTTTTATTTATTATAATTAAGTTTTTCTGTATTTCTCTTTTGCTGATATAGTTTCTAAAAAATTTTACATTATCACTATGAGGGTCTTGCTGTATTGTTCCCTAGGATCTATTAGGGCTTCTAGTGAGATTAGAATATTTAGAAATACATCATTCCCTCATTCACTTAGAGGTATCAAGCGATGTAATTTAATAGCGTTTTCCTGAATTTTGGAAGCCCAATTATAAATACAGAGGAGCTGAATGCTGTGTTTTCTACTATAAAATACTTCTTTTTTAAATTTAAAAAATATAATTTTTTTCCAAAGAACATTTTTCAGGCCAGATAAAGTACATTTTTTATATTTATATTATTTTGCCATGAAATAGAATGCTTTAATTGCTTATGCTGACATGAAGAAAAAATAAAATTCCTCAAAGGTTATGTAGCATGCCTTTTCACATCAGAATTATTTTTCATCAAGTTTAGGTTGTTTTCACTAAAATTTGTACAACTGAAGGAGGTAAATTATGAAAGGGAAAAAAACCACCCAAATGAAACAGGTAAATACTATCATAATACTAGATAAAACTATTTCACAGGTAGACCTCATTGATGACCTGTCATATGCCTGAAGCAAGATAAGCTCGTCTTTTGTATTCTGAAGTCTTAAAAAAAAGTAAACCGCACTAGTTTGTGCACAAAGAGTGCTTTGTAGGCTATTCATTGAAGGAACAAATACCATAAATACTTGTAGATAGCAATTAGATAGAAAATCACTGCAATTTTTTTTCTTTCCTTTTTTTTTTTTTTGGCTACAGGTAAAAGAAAGATCTTATCAGAGTCAATTTCTCACCTGCCTCAGGCAGACATAATTAGATGTAAGCAAATTTAATGGAGCTTGTGTGCTCTGGGGCCATTCTGTAATGCTTTAATAATTGCATGCCTTATTAAAGTGGATTTAAGGTATGAAGGCTGTTTAACATATCAAGTGGCAAAGAAGATAAGATACAGTTTAACTTTTTGCCTCTTAGATTAATAATCAATGCTAAACTGCAATGAAAATATTTAAAATAACAGATTTGAGAGTCTGATGGGTAATGCATTAGGTAGTACATTGTACAGATGTTAATGCAAAAAACAAATCTGTAACTTAGCTTTCACATTCCTCACCGCTGGCATACTTGTACACCCGCCTTGTCCTGTTTTCCATTAACTCAGTGCCAGTATTGGCAAGGTAAAAGCCTGTTGTTTTATGTAGAAAACCCATAATTATGCAAGTAAATGAGCATTAGTTTACTACATTTCCCTAAATCCACCATTACAAATTAATACCATAAACTTTGCCAGTGGCAAGAGTTTTCTATCTCAGAGTGGTGTGCTTTTCCAGATGGGATAGCAATTGCTCTCACTTACATGCAAAAGAAGTATTGTTAGCAAGCCTTCTTCACGTGCCTTCTGTTGACCTATAAGTAGATCAGCTTTCATTCCTTTAGAGTGTTTCAAGGGCTTTAGTGATGAGAGAAAAACATTCCATGATCTAGGCTGAGGGAGCTGGGTCTCTTTAGCTTGGAGAAGAGGAGACTGAGGGGTGACGTTATTAATGTTTATAAATATGTAAAGGGTGTCAGGAAGATGGATCCAGGCTCTTCTCAGTGACGACCAGTCATAGGACAAAGGGCAATGGGTGCAAGCTGGAACATAAGAGGAACCAGTTAAATATGAGGAAAGGCTTCTTCACAGTGAGGGTGACAGAACACTGGAACAGGCTGCCCAGAGAGGTTGTGGAGTCTCCTTCTCTGGAGATATTCAAAACCCGCCTGGATGCGTTCCTGTGTGACCTGATCTAGGTGTTCCTGCTCTGGCAGGGGGATTGGACTCGATGATCTTTCAAGGTCCCTTCCAATCCCTGATATTCTGTGATAGCACAATCATAAGATATGTTTTTGATATCCTTTTGATATCCCCTGTAGTACAAGGGTGGAAGTGAGAGAAGCAGAAAGGTTACATTTGGAAGGAATCTTTGGTTCCTCACATTATGGTCTTCGGTAACAACTGAGCATTTAATTTTATTTAGTTTTACTTTACTTATATAGTTAACTATACCTAAATCCTGTTAAGAATTAACACTAAAAATTAACCCCCTGCTATACATTCTAATATATGACAAATTTCAGTTCTCATGTATATGAGACTATATTTGAAATTGAGGCTTGCCTCACAAGGTCAAGAAAATTGGTGTACTCCTGCTGTACAGGCAATGCTCTGAAAATCCAATAGTTTAGGCATGCCTGTGTTTTTGTATCTCAGCTTTTCATTTAGAAAGAGAGAATCTATAATGAAATCAATACCTGTAGCTTTTGTTTATTAAACCTAATTGCCTAGGTGTATGCATCATTGTTTATTATTTGCATCCCACTAGTGTAGAGAAGTCCTGACTGACTGACTGAAAGTGATAGCCAGATTCCCATTAATTTTAATGGCAGTAAGATTTATGTATAAAGGAGTATATTAGAAAAGAACTAGCACCACAGAGTTCCTGGCTAAGCTCCTGAGGTTGGAATTTATTGTTACAGATAAACCTGATAAAATATGATTGTGTGCTGCTGCCAAAAGGTTGATCTTCCCTTTCCCCTTCTAGCTGACTTCGAAACCACAAGTCTCTACTTGCTTCAGCCCCTGTAAAAGCATCAGTGTTTGTCTGGCTGCAACTGGTACTTGTACAGGAACTTGGTACAGACAGGAACTTGCTGTGTAGATGCCACGACCATGACTTTCTATCAGTAGAAAGCTCACCCCTAAATTGGTGAGGTGTAATGCCAGATCATCTCCTGAAGTAAAACTGATGGTTGCGTGAGTTTTGTCTGAGCACATCATCTGTGCAATGGAAAGGAACAGTGCTCTTTGAAAACGTGTCTCTAGTTTTTAATTCTGAGCAATTTTTAAGTCAATATTGGGGAAACTGAAGGAATTTGTTGTATCATCATCACAGGGGAACGTACTTCCTTCTTCTAAGTATTTTCAAAATACTCTCATACAGTTTACAAACATGACAGATGGAAAGGAGGAACATTTTGTTTAGAAATCAATTCAAGATCCCAGTGGTTTTCTTCCATATTGTATTGTAAGGATTTTTTCATTTACTTATTACTAAATAAACTAAACATTAGCATTATTCTTAACTAGTTCAGCTTATTTAGAGCTGATTGTTCCATTGCTTTTTCCTTCAGCAGTTACCAGACACTGGAGCTGTAATGGAATCTATGACTGTCTTTACAACCTTTGCTCTTGATAAGGTCTGGTTTTATTAATATGAAAAAGACTTCTTCTGTTTATCATAATTTGAAGTGGAACATAAAATGAACAGCAATATTTTTATAAGTAATGTCAAATTTTAATGACTGTTCATTTTGTTAGGAATAATGTATTCTAAAAAGTTGCCTTAAACTTTTATTAGAAATTTTATCCCTGAACAACGGTAAAGTATTATCTTGTATACAGATATGATAGCTTTCAATTTATTTTATTGTAATTTTTTTCACATTGTAAATTCAGTACATTTATATGCATTGTGTACTTTGAGAAAGATATTTTTATTAGTCTTTTCCCCCTTCTAATTCTTGTTTCCAAGCTAACACATGTTATTGTCATTGAATTTTCAAACAAAGCTTCTAAAGCGTAGTTGGTCCTTAGGCTTGCTCCCTAATATATTTGTCCACTACCTTGTTTATCTACATCATTCGTGTTATTTATGATAGAAGAAAAGGTACCATAGCAGATCTTGTATGAAAAGACTTGGGAAAGGTTATGAAAACAGAGGAGCCATTTTAGCTCAGGCTCTGTTTTTTTTTTTTTTTTTGTCTCTGAGGGAAAAGATTCACATGAAAAAAGATCAACATGGAAAAATGGCAATTGTGTGCAAGACCAGAAATCCATAAAACTAGCTTGGAATTTAAGAAGAGTGTGGTGCAAAAGAGATGAGTAAGAAAAGATATAACTTGGAATGGACTTCTAGTGAAGAAAAGTTTTGATTAAGAGCATAGCTGAAAGGTTAGAAAAATAAGATAAGAATATAATACTTACATTTGGAATGTTAGTTGCCTGGTGCTTGTGTATGAATGACAGATACTTTGTTACCAGTATAAAATGAGGTTTTGGAAAGAGATTTTAGAACATGGGTATAAATAAATATTTGAAAATAAAGTGTCTTAGACATAAAAAAGAAATTAGATTTTGTAACAGTTTGTGTAAGTGGATCTAGAAGCGGGTTAGAGGAAAGTATGATCCCCTCTTCCCTGTCTCTGTAGGTTGGAGGTTGGGAAGGATGTTGATGTTTTCAGTAGTAACAGGTGACAGGAGGTAGAAGGAAGAGTAGGAAAGTGAATGTATCCAAACAAAGAAAAATAATTAAAAGTTGACATTACTGAGTGCAGTGCTTCTTGAAGAGATGTCAGAGACCAACAAAATTGAAGAGAGATGGCTTAAATGTGGAAAGGTCACCTTGCAATTTGGCGAGATCAGATCATCTAAAGAAAAAGTGAAATGGAAGCAGCAGGCTAAGAATGGACTCTCAGGCAATTAAAGTGAAGGAATTAAGGGTTCTAGTGGTTCTAATAAAGGAAACAGAACAGAGAACTTTGAGCTGAAAAATGGTGGAAGAAAAGTGCTTAGTAAGAGATGTCAAAAGCAGAAATAATCTTAACAGAATGAAAATCAAGAGGGAGAAGTGGCATCTTGTTAATACTAGAATATTACTTGCTGCTCTGAAATGCTTGGTGTGATTTAAGTTCTGGATGCACATTCACTGTGCAGTCTGTGCTGGCTTAAAGCTTTAAAGGTGAGTCTGTGTAGTTAGAACCACATGTACGTACTTGCTTTCTAGATTTCTCTCAGCTGAAGTTTTAAGAGACTTCTTGTGCTAATCTGATCCTTTATTTTTGCTTTGGCATTTCCCTTTTGCAAGTGATCTACTGATTTCCCCTGTCAGAAGTCTCTGTTGGTCCATTTAAGAACCATGATTTTCTAAAGGTTTATAACTTGTCAGCATGGGGCCGGATTTAATCAAAGTGACACAAATTTTGCCACTTGTACCATGTATCTTTCTCTGCCACTGAATCAAATTTAAATTCTTTTCCTCAAAGCTTAATAGCACTAGAACTGTTCAAAGCATGCAAATATCAGAATTCTTTAACAGGGACAAAAGAGTACATCCATTTTTTATCCAAACCATGGTTCAGAAAGGGTTGAACTCTTTGAATTAAATAGGTTAATAAAGAAATAATGCCCAAAAGTTAATCCCAAAAGTTAAAAACACTGAAAAAAGATTTATATTAGGGAAGTCGTGCTTATGTGGCTGTATGAACTGAACCTGCAATAACTTTTGGTTTAAGTCTCTGAAGTCCTTTGAAATTCCTGAGATGAAGTTGACTGAGGCAGTATTTTCAATGAACTGAACCATTTGCTGTATAGAGTCTTGGATTTGATTAAAAGCAATTTAAAGCTGTTATTGAACAATTCTTGACAATATCTTTTTGAACTATGAACGTTTTAGTGTTTTAAAAGTACCTGTGTGAAAATACTGCCTCATTATTTGATGAAACAATGTAAAATTTCTTCAAAGACTTACTACGGTTTCTGTTCCTGAAGTGGTAGAACTCAGTTGCTTTGAATCCTAGATGTAACTAGAACACAAATAACTTTGATGTTAAAAAACCCCCAACAAAATCACAGGAGATTACAGATAAAATTAACATTGCTGGTATGAAGAGTTTTAGAGCCTTTTACCTCTTAAAATTCTAAAATTTGATGACATCAGGCTAACCTAGTTTAGAAAATAATTGATGAACTTCCAAGAAAGATAAACTGTGATCCTAAATAAACTGCACTGGAAACATATGCTAGAATTACTTTGGGATTACCATTTTATAATTTTACCAGTTAGTTTGAAAAGATTTAATATGTCTTCAGATTCCACTCCTGCACTATTCCCATACTGGATAAATTACCCCATTTAAAAAAAAAAAAAAAAAAAGTAGACACATAATCAAGTTGCATGAATTTTGCTCTTTTAGGCCATAAATTAGACATATATCAAATCTTTTAGAGGTAGGGTAATATCCAGTATTTATTGCACTTTCCTTCATTTTTATATGAAAATTAAGCAGCTTTTACATTTTTTTCTGATGTTTTGGGAAAGGAAGGTCAAGGAGTCTGTCCAGTTCACCATTGTTATACAGCCTTTCGTGTGTGGTAGTTATGAGGAAGTTAAGAGTCAACTATGAACCTGTCAAGTTATGCTACCAGACAAAACGTTGTCTTCCCAGCTCTTTGTAGAAATGAAAGCTAAATATGACACCAGGAGTAATTTACCTCAGGGCAATTTAAGGTATAGATTTACAGTGCATTAATATCTCTGTGGCAGGTGCACTCCTGCATTGTGAAGGGTATGTAATGATCCTGCACTTCTGCAGAGTAAACCTGCTTTATACTTTTTTTGGGGGGGGCTTTTCCTGTGCTATTAGAAACATTCTTTTAGGTTCTCTATTGCTTAAAGAATAGTAATTGATCCTGCTTCATGAAAATCCATGATTTTGTATTGTCTACTTACAAAAAAAACCAAAAACAAAAACAAAACACATTTAAAATAGAGGATTTTACCTTCAAAATAGTCCTATTTTATCTGTTACAATTCTAAGATGGATGGTTGCATCTATCCTTTATTCTCTTTTGCTTTCTCTCCACATTTCTGTATGTTAAAGGTCCCATAACCCCCTTGTTAACCCTGTTTTCTTTCTGAAAAAGAAAATTAAAAGAGGGAGAGACTAGTTTTGGTCCCCAAAAAATTAAGTCTTTCATTGCCTCTTTTCTTATTTAACGTTATAAATAATTCTGGTTTTGGTCAGCAGCTGATTAGGATCTTTCCAGAAACCTTATTGTGCTTTATACTGCCCTCCATCATCAGAAGTTAAGTTGTCCAGAGAAGCTGTGAATGCCCCATCCTTGGAAGTGTTCAAGGCCAGGCTGGATGGGAGCATCCCCTGGACTAGTGGGAAATGTCCCTGCCTATGGCACAGGTGTTGGAACTAGATGATCTTTAAGTCCTTTCCAACTCAAACCATTTTGTGATTCTGTGAAAACAAATAATTAGAGAAATGCTGAATAAATAAAAAAAAAATCATAAGTAAAAATAGATTTTTTTAATATTGAAAAGACTTTCTTAAAAATCAAGACTATTTTAAAATTCTGAACACCTATAAAACACGTTCTTGTTAATAAAATGAGGCTTTAGAGTGTGCATTTTACTAGCTGAATGTAATGCCATGAAAATGGACCTTGATTTTCTAAGGATTTGGATAAATGCAAGTAATACTGGGAATTCACCCCTCAGGTGAGGGCTTTAGATTGCACTAACACAGGTGTACAAAGTGAACCATTTAAAATAGGGGTTTTGTGTGAAACTCATCACTGACATGCTTAGCACTAATGAAGTGCCTAGTAATATTTTTCAGTGAATTTCTGCCCTAGTTTTTGACACGGCTGCAGCTCTCTGCAGCACTTGTCATGTGGCTGGGCATGAGGTGGCTCTGCAAGCATTGCTGGCACCTGCAGAAGTTCTGCTCCTGTCAATGGATTTATCAGGAATTGCAGATGGAGTAGAAATTACTTTTTAGCGATTATACCATTTGTGCTATCACATACTGATTTTACAGTAAAACTAGTCCACAAAACTGGAGCTGAGAGTACACTTTGTTTTTCTAAGCGCTGTTAAAAACAACGTTATCAAAGCTTTCAAGATGCTTCTGTTGTCATGTACTGATCTATCGCAAAGAAAAAGGCCCACTTGCTCTCTTGACAGCACATAATAAATTGACTGATGTAGTTCAGTTGGGGAGTTAAAAATGCATTGAAAATAATGGGGCATAACATTCTAGGGTTAACATTTATTCATAGATGATGCAATTAAATACAACAGGCATTAACTTCAAGGTCAGTCAGTAAAGTAATAAAAGTGAATATTTTAATTGAATTGTAATTGCTTCCCATTGATACATGCAAGTTAAGTAAAATAGATGTCAGTGCTGCAAATTATAACTCGCTTCCTAATTAATCTCTTAATTCTGCATAGAGTCGTCCAGGCCCTGGATCTTGTTGTTGGTTTATCCACCCATCCAGCTTACTTCACATCGAGTTTCACGAAGGAAAAACCTGGAGCATATGTTTAAATGGAACGTACTAAGAATTTACAATGCATTATTTTTCTTTTTAGTCTAAGTAATTTTAAGGCTCTGAATCCATCTACTTTGTTTAAAGGACATACCAAATTGAAGTATATATTTACTTTAACCATTTTTTTTTTAAGTATAGTGATACTTTATTATACTGATAGTAGCAATAGACATACAGCTTCATCTATACATGCATACCACTAGAGATTTGAGATATGGATTATTGATTGTGCAAATTACAGGTTACATTGGTGTCATAGTTTAGGCCACATTGACCAGCCATGAAACAACAGATGCTCTCTCTCACCTCTTGCTCCAAGGAGAGAGATAAAGAGATTTAAAAGTTTAGAAAAAAACAAAACTACTTCAATGAAATATTAATAAGAAAATAAAAAGGAAATAGGTACAATATATACAAAACTGTATCAAGTTCCCAGGGAGATGTCACTGGCAGGCACTAGGGAAGTTCTAGACTGGACACAGCAATGGATGGGAACTGGACTTAGGAAGCACAGATAAGGATCAAAGGTAGATAGACAGACAGAGTCCTCCTCAGACATCAGCCATTTAAGAAGCCAACCTGACTCCTTTGATCCCTCTGCTTTTTATACTGAGCATGGCAGATAGGAGGGACCACCCTATTGATGAGTTTGGGTCACCTGACCTGACCTCCCCCAATGGTGTGACTTTTCCCCAAGATAACCAATCAAGTCAGCTGGCCACGGCTGCTACAGCAACACGAGCAAGAGCTTCTCTCACTGAACAGAGCGTTGGCTCTGCTTTGCCCTGAACCAGGACAATTGAGTCTTGATGTCTTTAGCAGGTGGTCTGTATTCACTCGCAATTCAAACCTATTGGAAATAACATTTTTCAAAAGGAAGACAAGCTGTCAAAGAGAAGAATTCTGCTGAGAAACAGAAAGGGTACATTGCACTTCCACAGACTTTCATGCAAGTGTGGGATATTACTAAAGAGTTTACCCATAGTGTATACACAGGCAAATTATTTAGGTTTTTTGTATACTATTTGTATAGTAGTTTCTTTTAAATTATTCTTTTATGTTCATTAGTGGGCAGAGCAGTAGGTATATCCTTATTAATATCAAAGAGAAGTTGTGAAAGAATAATATGTTAGTTTGTCTAATAATGTGTTAGTTTTTCCCTTCTCACGTTTGTAATGGATCCTTTGGTTTAAATTTGAAGAAAACCAATTTGTTTTTATCAAGGAGAGGAGTTACTTCTCTTAGAAAGGTAATTATGTTAATGAAGAGTGTTAATGTAAATGTGTGAAATGGGTACTGTAATAAGTACTCATTATTAGTTTATTTTAAGAGGAAATGTTTGTTTAGCCTAATACCTGCCCTGTTAAAATCAAGGACATAATGCTAAGCTGTTGTAAGTTGGAAGACATCACCAGAATCATTGGAACTATTGAAATGAAATTAAGATATTTAAAAATTATTTCCATGAGTATAAATTATCATTATTTTATATCTATCAACATGCATTTTTAGTCTGTTAATGTAGAACAATAAACCAATACCAAAAAAGAATAGAGGAAAAAACCTCAGTCCTCTTTCATTTTAATTATTAAGCAGTTTTTAAAATGTTCCCCTAGATAGTAAGGGAATTTTTAATGTGCTTTAATGAAATATTTAAAAACTTTATTAATGTTTTGAGATCTCATTCACTCTAACTAGTTTTAGTTTCACAGGAGTTTAAATACACCAAGATTAGTATTGTAAAAATTAAAAGCCATATCAGCTATTTGAGCTTAGCAATGACTTTATATAATAGTATACCATACATTTATATAACAGCTTTCATCATCAATGATCTAAAGTGCTTTGCAAGGTACATACTTCAGAAATTGCTTCTAAATGGAGTCATTCTGGTGGCAGCTCTTTAATGATACCCATTATTGTACAAAGCAGTAGAGTAGGAAAAATAGACAAGTTTTGCGATCAGTATAAAAAAAAACCCAAACCACAATAATTAAGAAGAGTAAAAAATGTGATCAGAAAATTTTTCAGTATTCCTTATCTTTCAGAAGTCATGGTTTTGGTGGGTTTTTTTTTATTTACTTTAAAACGTTATTTACGTTAAAACCTTTTGACCACTTAGTCTCAGATCTAACTAGAATATTTTTTTGGTTGAAGATGTCAGCTCTTGAAACAGTTGTTCCTGGATGTTTTACAACTCACTGATTTCTGCCAATTATTTGATTTATTCCTTAGAAGTGACCATTTAACAACCATGAGTTCCCAAAACTCATAAAGTCAAAAAGCTAAAACAGGAACAGAGAGGGGCAAGTTAAAGGATTTATCAAATGTTAATAGGGCTTACTTTTTTTTACCAAGAAAAATAAATCAAGATGTAGACATCATACAGAATATTTTTATCAAATATATATATATTCTTTATCAAAAAGTTCATGAGTTTACTTCATCTCTCCTTTTTAATTTTTATCTTTATTCAGTGGGTCACACATCAACAGAATGTGATTTAGCAAAAAAAAAAATTACACAAAACTGTTTGTGTGCCTTCCAGTAATTTGCAGAAACTATAAAAAAACTCACTTTTAAATATTTAATAGATCTCTACACAGGTAACTTCTGACTCAGAGATAATATCTGTGTAGTATTTTTATTACCATGAACCCTCATACTTACTTCACTAGTTAGTGAAATTTCTAAGAAAAAC
>VXBJ01004559.1:90000-120843 GCA_013400055.1 Nycticryphes semicollaris | reverse complement strand
AAAAAAAAGCCTTTCTTGATGTCACAACCATATTTTATTTAAAAATATATATTTTTACATTTTTTATTTTTGCAGGTTTAGATCCAGAAAAACATCTAGGCAAAACTCTGGACCAAATGGAGCCTTATCTTTTGGAGGTGAGTATTACTTAAAGGATACTCATACAGTAAAGTTGCAATCAACTTCACTGTCATAGTAATTTCATACTGATCAGTCACATTTGGATGAATTACTATTTATGTGGGACTAGTTAAATAAGCCCGAAGGAGGAGAGTATAGCCCCTGAGTTCACAGAAAGGTTCTGTTACCAAAATTCAGGTTCCAACTTCAGTGGGGCTGCAAAGGGTGGCTACTCACCCCAGTTGAGTGGGTAGTCTTGACTTTCCTTGAAACTGTAGTAGTAAGTATTGCAATTTTAGTTGTTAATAAGGTAAGATTAAAATACAGCTTAAGAAGTAATATTCTCCATTTGATTTCACTATCATTCATTTTAAAAAGAAAATAATAAACTAAGCAGTCAAAAAAATTCAAAAATACCTGGTATTTTGGGGAATTAAAGATGTTCTCCTTGATGTTTGATGGCTCAAGTGAAATGATTCTTACTTCATTGGTTTCACTGAAATTCTTTCTGTCATGGTTTAACACCCCTCAAAACCCCCATTTGCAGGTTTTATCTTTTATTGATCCAATAAACAGAGCAATGACTGCATTGCTTAAGGTGTAGAACTGGTAGGGTATTCTGACCCTACTTGGAAATTGTTGTCAGGCCGTTGCAGAGGAGACTGCACAACTGGTATTTGTGCTTGTAGCTGTTTCTTGTGCATATGCATGCTATGAAAGTCAAAGTCGGTACAAATAAATTGTTTTTACTGGATACTTAGTTGGCTTTAAGGCCTAATAAAACCAAGTCATTAACTATAAACTGAAGAGAAATGCTTAGGTTTATGATGTGAAAAATGCTCTTTTGCAACCCAATGAAGTCTTCAACATCAAAAGTTGTGCCAGGCAGAATTTGAGAGCAAGGAGTTCACAGTTTTCAGTAAGGAGGAGAGACAAAATTTAATATTCTGACGACACCAAAGCAAACACCGTAACAAATTCATTCTTACCATTGCACATCCCCAAAACTACCACAGCTTTATATACTCTTGTGTCTTTGATTTGTGTTGTTATCTAACCAGTAATTTCCAATTTAACAGCAAATTCCTTGAAATGTATTGTTCTTGTTGGTTTTTGTTAATTTATGATTTTTCCTGTTCTTGTGGGATTATGTAGTTCTTGATTCAGCTACATGCAAGACTTCTCATTACAGCATTTTCCCTAGTGTGGTGGACAAAACTGTGAGAATTTTTGCGGTTCTATTTAAAATGAATTAAATATTGTTCTCCATGCTCTTCAGTTTTGTTGAAAACCCACTAATATCTTCATTAGTTCAGTGCCCAGAAAAAATGCCAATGTTGAATATAAGAAGGTCTTTGCTATCAAACCACAACAGGTATGACCCAAGTCATTTGAGATTCGTAGGGAATGTCCTGCTTTATATTTTAGCATATATCCACAAAGTTCAAGCCATATCATGCTACAGACCAGGAATTCGTAACGTACCTACTTCTTTTTACACTTAAAGTTAACCTTAAGGCACCAGCAATAAAATAAAAATCAACTTGCATTACTATAATGTGCCTATTATAATTAGTCCTTTGGATGTGCAAGAAATAAGCATGAACTAGTAATTTTTTATTAGAATCTCTTGTTCAGACATTATGAGTGTCAATGTTAATTGAAAAAACAAAACGAAAAAACAGTCCCACAACCCACCCCTGATTTCATCCACTGAATTATTTAACTTGGAAAAATACATTGTCACCTAATTTTTCAATCTTCAGATTTACTTTAATTTATGTGTGTAACAGAAATTATAATTATTGACCTAAAAGTGAGGTGATTCTGCTGCTGTAGCACCAGAAAAGTGGTGAAATTTTGAGGGAGAAAAATTTCATTTCGCAATTTTTTTCTGTGTTACACACAGAAGGTTGAACTTATGAGTACAATGATCATCTGCAACCCATACTTTTATCAGGCGTGAGTTTTGCTGGCTGAGGACGCGGGTATGGTGGAAAGGAAAGTTCTTGACATATTACTTTTTACTAAAAGGTAGTTCTTTGATTAATTATTGATGAATGGTTGCTGCATACTTGCTAAATTACTAAATTGCTCTCATGTCCCACTGTTTCCCATATACAAGGAGCCCTAGCATTTTTACCAAAAGAATTTGTTGGCAAATTGCCACATCTCAGGGACTGCTCAGACTTTTCTCAGACTTTATGAATGGAATAGTAAATGTATATTATGGTAATATAGTCTGTACTTCTGTCTCTGCTAATAGACAGTAAGAAAATGTTTAGTCATTTGTATGCTTGCCTTAGAAGTTGATGAGTATTTCTTGATGTAAAAAGCATTTCTGTAATTACAGAGAATTTACTGTTACCATTTCTGTCTGAGAACAAAGTCTTCACCTGAAATAGGAAGCATTTTGATTTATATCTTTTATCTTTGATTACTAAACTTAAATGAGAAACTTGGCTGCAATCATTGTGTTTCATTCTCAAGGTAGGACGCGACTGTTCTTCAGGTAATGTTTGGGCTGATTGTTTATAGACTTTGTGTCTCATTGTGTATTTGAGTTAAGACAAAATGTGTAGTTTGTAATATGTTTTCATGATATTTCTTTTGGATTTTGAACCAAAATTGCTTTTTTAGTTAAGTGTAATTTCGAAATTTGCTGTTTTCTGGCTCATTTGAATTAGGAGGCAGATTTAGCAATCATCAAATTTAAGTTAGAGTCTAAGACGTTGTATTGTTATGAATATAACACCTAACTTGCAAAGCAAAATCACTGGTCTTCAAAAATTTAATATTTCAAATGACTAAATGGTAAAGTCCTGGTGTCATTGATGACATTTAAAAAATATTGCTGACTTTGTTAAATGACCATGAAGGATCTGTTCTATGAGCTGCTGAATGTCCTCAGTTGCTGCAGACATCAGTGGGAACTGAAAATCCTTTAGCACCTTACATAATTCGTGTCAAGAACGATCTTGAAGACAGTGACATTGAAAACGAGAATTTCCCACCACAAAGATAGGAAATGGTCTCACATCTATTGAGTAGTCAGTGTTAATTGCTGATAGTTAGTCTAAGCACTGATGGTTACAAGCAGAGCTACCACTTTTGAAAGTGACAGTCACGCATTGGCTTTACTATGGAAAGGTTAAAGTTAGGAAGATCTTTTCTGGTTTTATTTCTTTCACTTTTTTTAGTAGTTTTGTTTAGGATTTTTGCAGTGGAAGCTACAAGAGGGAGAATAAAAGGTTTTGACTAACTGTTTTATAGGTTGTCCATTCTTGTTGTATCAACATTAATTATTCTTGATGTATTTGGCCTATAGAAACCTTGTTGCCATTGTTGACAGTTGGAGATGTCCTTTATGTCAGGAATGTAATTTTTTAATGAGTACTTGATTAAAGGTTTTCTTTTGCTCCTTTTCTGTAAAAGAAAATATGAAAGGAAAAATGAAAAATGTGTCTCATAACAAGATATTGAAAAATGATTTAATATGTGTTCCAATACACGTTGTGGAGAACTGCATCGCTACTTTGACTGCAGAGCCATCATGGGTGGGCATCTGTTCCTCTAAGGGAAAGCATAAGGGGGTTAAATAAATGTTTTTAGTAGTAACATTGGTGTCAGCAACGGAGCTGAGGGCTGCAGTTCGGCTTCTTATGAACCATTTGAAACAGAATGTTAATGCTTGTTTAATGTGAAAAACCCGGACAGGACTTGGCTTGAAGCAGTGAGTGCTGGGACACTTTAAAAGGTGATATAATCTGCTGATGAGAAGGCAAATTTCTCCTGCAGAAAAAGGGAGAGTGTCCCTGCTGTCAGACATGGTGCATGTGTTTGATTACAGTACCTATCAGTGCAGTACCTTAACGCAGAATTACAGTGAATTATTCAGCAGCTGTGTGCTCCTTAACTCCAGTAAAAGGACTGTGGTTCTTGCTCCACAGCTGCTCACTTAAAAATCAGGGAATAATTAAGATAGATGTATGTGTTGTTTTGAATGTATTGGTTTATGTAGTTAAGTGTTTTAGTGGGATATCCAGAGCTTCAGCAATATTCTCAAATGTATATATTGATTTAGAAAGTATATTCTGTACAGTTTATAAAAGAAACTGAATTGCTCTCTAGATCTTTCTTTCACTTTTTGCTTTTGACTAAGAAAACGAAATGATTCTATTGGTTAGAATTTTTTTTAAAGGATGGATATTTACCAAAATACAGAATACAGTTGTTGATTCTGTGACCAAAAGTTATATTAGTTGCATACTGCTATGTGAAATGGTGTCTCTTGTGTTGATTTTCAGTACAAGTTTCTCACAAAAGTGATCTACCTATGCTAAAGAAAGGTAGACAAATACAGGAGTCTGAGTGACCTTTCATGTCCACTGAGGAAGAGGGACTGGGAATTAATTTATCTGAATGTTACAGTGTGAGTTCTACTTAAACATAACACATTGCTAATTTTTAGATCATTGTACTATGCAAATAAGAAATCAAGAGCTCTCTGTACGATATTTGGTTTTTTTCAGCCTTTAATGGGTAGACTTTTAGAAAGTGCATATTGAAAATTTCAGCAAAATATATTTAATAGAGTGCTTTCATGTAATACGTATGTATTTTAATTTCCCTTTTGTGTTAGCTTTCTGAGAAATATGGAGTCCATGTTTGCGGAGAAGGTGGAGAATATGAAACATTCACTCTGGACTGCCCTCTGTTTAAGAAGAAAATAGTTGTGTAAGGAACAGTTTCTTCCATTTTCTTATATTAAAGCAATGGCAACATATCCACATTTAGCTGGAGGCAACTTTTGTTGGCGGAGGTAAAACATGTCCTCTAAGTTCACAAACACTTACTTTGTTTAACACTGGCAAAGTCCTCTGAAAACCTAAATCAATACCTGACAAGGCGAGGCCTTCATAGAGGGCTATAAACTTTTTAGACATTTGCACTTTCGTTTACTTGCTGATTATGGCCTGCAGTAAAACTGGTACCTACACACTGACACTTTTATCCTTTCATGAAGTGCGAATTGCCTGTAATATTTATCTTTCATTACAGCTACATTTGATAAACTGCCACATCAGTAGCCTGTGGGTTCTGTTAAATGTGTGTGTGTATGTGTGTGTGTGTGTTTTAAGTTTAGCAGCTTAGAATGATAACGATAAACATTTTTCTTCAATTATTAGAGGATATTTTAAATATAAACTTTGCATGCATCCATCTCATTAACACCGAGTAGTTTATTCCTTTGACATAAATTGCTAAAATCTGTGTAGAGGGATATGGAAAATATTTGTGTCATGATGCAAGTTTCTTATTAGTCTGTTAAATAGCTAAGCCTGCTTGCTTCAAGTGAAATGTTTTGACTGCTGTTCCTTTTCTTAGCCAAGTAAACAGACTAGTAATCATGTATTGGTGATACTCCGTCATTTTAGGGAAGGTCAATATTATGGAGCATATAGACATGATTAAGGCTTTCATGGTGAAGGTCTGTTTGTTTCATTTTTCTGTAAGACTGGGATCTGACCATGTAAGGAACAGAGAACCACGAGCTGTTAACAGCTCTGTTTCATTGCATGGCATTTGGGAGAAAACCAATAGACAAACTGGTAAAACGGATGGCAACTACTCTGGCAGATGTCAGCTGAACTATCAGTTGACTGGAAGATATGTCCACTGAAGTGAGCTAAAAAACTAAATAATTTGAGTCTAGATGTATCTCCATCAAGGAAAGCTGTGAAATTCTTTCATAAGAAGAAGATTCAGAAAGTAACAGTGTAGAATCTTTAAGCTGGAATTAAGTTCATGGATGGAAATGTATGGGCCAGGAAGTCAAACTCTTGGAGAAGGTTCTCTGGGGGGAGCCAGGCTGTAGGTAGAAGCAGTATATTGTCAGCCAACCTGCTAACTAGTAGGAGCTGGAAAGTTAAGCTGGAATTTAGAATAAAATGTGTATGAAGTTTGGGTACATCTTATTGGAAATAAACTCGAGGACCAAGCACAAAACTCCCCAACTTCCCTTAGATAGAATTTGCACTTTTAGCAGAAAGGAAAATACTGTGGAATCATTGCTAGAAGAACTATTCATTTTTGTGTTTCGAGTCTGATATGATTTCTATTAAACTGCCAAATTCTTATCAATTGCAGTAGTTGTCAGAGGCATATTTTTGTGAAACTTTGTCATTTAGAGTAATAATATCCAGTACTGTATAAATGTGGCCTGTTCAGTGTTTATATTGCAATGCTTGCAACAAAAAGTATACTTCAGAAGAAGGATTGCTAGATTTTAACTGAGAGTTTAAATGTACTTCTATCAGTTTTTGCACTTAAGTGTGTTTGGCTAATTATTTACATTTTTTCTATGTATTTTGGGGCTTATGTTACAGATGAAATCTGGGAGTTCATTGGAACTGGATCATAACTTCCCAATGCTTCTTTGCAAAGTTTTCTTTGCGTGGGTACAACTGATTGGAGAAAACGATGTTAAATCTCATGAGAAATCCTTGGTTGGTGTAGAGTGGAGATTTTTATTTTTTTTCCCATAGGATTTGAGGAACACTTAGGAAAGTACATTGTCCCCTTCTGTTGAGGTCACCGAAATATCAATTCAAATAGGAATATCTTATAATATATTTTAAATGTATTTCTGGCTATCAATGTTTAATGACCATTCAGGAAACTAGGAAAAGCTAAAACAGAGGTGGTCTGCCTGAGTTGTCTTTATTTCTATTGGCAACACTCCAAGTAATAATAAAAGTTAACAATAAATGCACGAATAATACCGGAAGAGGCAAATATATAAATCAGTGGGTATTTAATAATAAATATATGGTACAGCAGACTGTTAAACAGTTAGTCAGATAGTTCTAAATACACATTTCTGTAATGGAAACTGAATAGCTACACTGGCATTGCATGCGTGTGGCTTGATTATCTGCTTAGCTCTTACATTATTTGTGTTACAAAGACTTTTTGAGGGACCATTCATGTAAGACCTATTACTTCAGTAATTTCTAAAGAGAAATATGTTGTAGCTTCTTTGTCATTAAATAAGATACAAGTTTGTTTATTTTGTGCTTTTCATTCTTTCTCTGCTTACACACTGAATCTAAACAGACTTTGTGAACATGTTGTTAACTATGCCAGTATAGTTTCCAAATGTTTAGATAACCATGGTTCTGGTATACAGTCTGATTCAATTTTTGAAGCTTAAATGGAGCTGTAAGAATTACAGTTTAGAGGTTAAAACCTGTCAGGATTTTCAAGATACTTAAATTCCTATACTCCTCCGAACCGTCTTCCTAGAGAAAGTTTCTGAGGAAGACGTTGAAGATTACTTTTGCCTACTAAACAGGTGTAATGGATCAACCTTTGCTGGCTGCCAGGTGCCCACCACATTGCTCTAACTCCTACTTCTCAGCAAGAGAGGGGAACAAAATAAAATGAAAAAGCTTTCAGGTCATTATAAGTACAGGGTGATAGCTTACCAGTTATTGTTGTGGGTAAAGCAGACTCAACTTGGGGCAAATTAATTTAATTTATTGCCAATTTAAAAACTAAATAAAAAAGAGTAGGGTAGTGATAAATAAAGACAAAAGCTAAAACCTCTTTTTCTTCCCGCCCATTTATCACAGGCTTAACTTCACATTTTTTTTCTTCCTGACTCCTCCACATCCCCTCTACTGAGAAGTGCAAGGGGATGGGGAATGGGGGTTGCGGTCAGTTTAACACTGTGTCTTTGCTGCTCCTTCCTTTTCACACTTTGCCCTGCTCCTGCCTGTTCAATGGACTACAGTCCTTCACAAACTGCTCCAGTGTGGATCTCCCCCATGGGGCAGTTCCAGGGTCACAGTTCCTATCACAAAGCCTGCTCCTGCATGAGCTCCTGTCCACTGGCCATAGTTCCTGCCAACAGCCTGGTCCAGGATGGAGACCTCCACAGGTTGCAGCGTGGATTTTTGCTCTGCTATGGTCCTCCACAGGCTGTGTGGAACCTTTGCCCTGGTGCTTGGAGCGCCTCCTCCCACTTCTTCTTCACTGATCTTGGTGCCTCAGTTGCTGTTTCTCTCACATTTTTCTCAGTCCTCTCACAGCTGCTGCACAGCATTTTTACCCTTTTTAAAATATATTATTGCAGAAATATCACCAATGTCGCTGATGGTCTCAGCAGCCACTGGTCTCCTCTCATATGGACCATCATCTCTGCAGCCTGCCCCCTGCTACCAAAACCTCGCCACATAAACCCAATACAAAAGGAGAAAATCTAATACACCTGTCATTATTAACACTACTTTTATGTAGTGTTTTCACTGGTTTACGTTTTGTCACATGAAACTTGTGACAAAATATGTTTCTACAGTATATCCTTTGAAAAAGTAGGAAATCTGCTAGTTGAGGAAAAGAAAAATATATCCTTGATGTGTTACTTATTATGGAGAATGGGAAGTCTTTCTAATGTAAGACTATATGATGAATTAGGCTTTTGAATATTAAATTGAATTCTTGCTATTCTTCTTAGTCTTCATAAAAAATATGCCTCATAAAGAAAGCATGGCAAATTGAGTGAAATATTTGAAATAACCAAGTTTTAGCAATTAAATTAAATTCAAAATTCTCAGCCAAAGGTCAGATGGGTTTTTACCTGGTTTTCCCAGGTAGACTACTATAATCCAGGTGTCAGCTTTCTTATGCTCAATATTTGAGAGGTACTATGCAATATTAGAGAGATACAAGTGCAATTGATTGACACCTCTTCAAATCATAAAGAGTATTTCTCATCTATGTGAATGCCATCTAATATCTAACTGTACAGCGAAGACCCATTTGTATTTATGAAACACAGAATAGTTTGATCTTTTTTCAGGTAAACTGGCATAGTTGAAATATTTGGGAAACATAATTTTACATTCATATACCTTACCAGTACCTCTGTATTTAGGTTTGCAATTCTAGATTTGGAGTTAAAAGCGTATGTGTATACATGAAAAGAGAGCACTGGTTGTACTGAGAACACTGATTGTAGTCTCAGGCTTGCTCTCGCTTGTCATATTTGTTCTGTGAAAATGATACTGGGAGTTTTAAAATTATTGGATATTTCCTTCAAAGAGACTTGAGAGATCACATGATTTCAAAAAGTAGATAATTGGGACAGCTTTTCAACTACGTTTTTCAAAATCTTCTGAAAATATCCCTCAACAAAATCCCCGTGTTTCCATCATAATCAAATCTGAATCATCTTATGTAGTGATGTTCCTACTCAAAATACAGACTTCCAGCATGAAATAGCCTTCATATAATTATCAGGGTCTCTTGTATCTCTGTTTTTCATTTTAATATCCACTTTTGAAGTGGTTTATTTTTACTGTTTCCTAGGCTGGACATGACATGTAAGTTCAGGACTTCCTATTTTTTTTAATCATTGACTCATCATTGGATGCAAACAAAACTATTCTACTTTCCACCTATTCATTACATTTGCTATTGAACAAGACTAATTTTTATCAGTTAGAACAATGATGTATGTTTAAAAATTATGTATTGTAATACTATTTTCAGCACCACATAATGTACCTATTATCACCCATCAGCTGAGAAATATTGCCATATTAAACTAGAAATCTTTTACAGTCCCATATGCCCATGTACCCAAATACCCACGTGTTAGCTGTATGTCATAGGAATGTACTTCATACTGAGAACAAATATTTATGATCTCTTAAGATTTTTGATAGCTCTTGATCAACAAATAAGTACTCAAAAATTCCAAAGTTATTGTAACCTACAGTTAGTGTAGGTAACAATCTTTAGCATCTGTTCTGCTGTACTAGTGAATTGGAACATGCAGGCATACAGGCAGAACTGTTTCTTTAACTTTGGAATTAAATATATTTTTTAAAGTTACTAGGTATTCTTTAAATTCAATGGACACACATGTTTAGTAGCCCTAATTTTTTTGTTTTTCCTTTCTGACATAAGATTTTCTGTTAAAGTAGTTTATGCATCACAGAAAAGTACCAGACTTCCCCATATAGGATTTGAACAGCAAGCAGGAAATATTTATTGAAAATATCTACAGTCAGTGAGGATACCCGGGTAGTGGGTGCTACTGGAGTCTTGGTGTCCGGTTTATATTATTTCCAATTAGGCATTCCTATTACTAAAGATTTCCAAAGTTATTTTCTACCTACTCCTGTTAGATTTAGAAGACAAAATGATCATGTGAAAAAATTTACTTTAATCTTAAGGGACTGTCTTTAAGACATCTTAAAGGAATAAATGATACTTTAATTATAAAAAACCTTGATAATTACTTCCAAGAATGAAGCTGAATCTTATTTTTCAAATTACTTTAAAAGTTTACTAAGAGGAAAGTGGACCTGCTTATGCTAAATGTATTCACCCTAATTGTGCAATGTAGTGATGAAGATTATTTTAGAATCATAGAATCATTCAGGTCGGAAGAGACCCTTGGAATCATTGAGTCCAACCATCAGCCCTACTCTACAAATTCCTCCCCTACGCCGTATTTCCCAACGCCACAGCTAAACGACTCTTAGGACTTTTTATATTTTAAATCCCAAAGAACACTTTATAGAACAGATATTTCTGTTAATTTCACACTTTCATTAAGTCAGTGAAATCTGGTCAAAAGTTTAACTGCTTCCAGTTAACATATTTTTTATGTGGTATAACTAGAAATCTATCTGTCTTACCTCATTGAATACTGTGAAGGTATCAAGGGCACTGTGGCTTCAAGAAAATTATTTGTGTGTGTCTGTACTTATAACAATTTTCAGATTTTCTTCTACTGCATCTGAGCTTTTCTTATGTTTTCTTTTAGTTTCTCACCTTCTGATGTTTGTTTCCTAGAGCTACCTTTTTCTTAAGTAGTAAAACCGTGCAGATGGATACAACAGATACTGCCTCTTGTGAATCGGTGTGACAGATTGTGTCTGTAAAAATGAAATCTAAAATTAACTAATTTGAGTCAGCACACAGGAAGTTTATCATTGTTACCAACACATTTGGCATTAAAAAGTTGTGTCTAGTAGTCTTCAGTATCAGATGCAAGATGGTTGAATCAGTCAGTTTCTCAGCATGAAATATCATATGTTGTTAATACCTCAAGAACTAATCCCTGGAGCATTAATCAAGAAGAATGGGCTTTAAAAAAAAAATCTCCCGTTGATGAAATTAAAAGATTTGTTTACATATTAGTTTCAGAATGTAAAACATAATGTAATTTATGCTTTCGTAGACTACAGCTAACTGATTCTCTCAGTACTGCTCTGGAAGTATAGTTTATTCCTTGTGAAAATTAAAAACTACCAAAGATAATGTGTTGTTCAACAGTATGATTTTATATAACAAACTGTTTTTTCTTGATTGATATAAAAACTAAATAAGAAAACAATAGATTTTCAATGAATTACCATGGAGTCTGTGTTATACAGTAATTAACTGTTCTCTATATGTAAAATTGTATACTAATATTTGCTGCAAATAATTTTTGTATTTCAGAGATTCAACCAAGGTGGTTGTGCATTCAGCTGATGCATTTGCACCTGTGGCCTACCTTCATTTCTTAAAATTACACCTGGAGAAAAAGGCAAGTAGATTGCAAATGTTGTCTTCCTTTCAAGCTGTATGCATTTCTTTCTATTTATTTTCTATTTTTATGTTGCTTTGTCACAGTTTGGAGGGAAGCTGCATTGTCTAATGTGGGTGTAATTTCAAATAACTATTTACATATTTATTTAAATGTGAGAACTTGCCATAAGGAAAAAATCAACAGAAATGCTACCTTGTGTCAAATGAATGAATGGAGGTAGTATATTTGTGTAGCATTTTTCATCTTGAAACCACAAGGTGATCAGCCAATGTGGTTTTGTCAAGCACATGTGTTACCTGTGTAGTACAGCTGGCCCTGCTGTGGAGCACAGCTCTATTAGTGAACTCTATAAAGAGTTATGAATTTCTGGGAGGTGGCGTCTCTTTTTGCTGTTTCGGATGTAGTGGATGATTTGAAAATTTGCGGACCTGTAAGCACTGGAGTTTTAAACGTGCTGGGTTTTATCTTTTCCATGTGAAAGATACATCTAATGAATTACTTCAGATCGTGTAGAGGAGAAAATCCTGGTCACAGATCTTAAGGAAATTATTAGTAGTTCACTGTCTCGTTGTTTGTGATTCCATGGAAACAACAGAACAGAAATAGGAAATCTAGTGGTTTAAGTACTACAGACTTTTATGTGAGCAGAGCTAAGAAGGTCAAAACAGAAATTATGTTTCTTAGTATTTGTCATCACTCTTCTATTTTTCTTTACATTATTCTGTGGGTAAAATGATTTTTTTTCCTCCTGAACATCTGTAATTACTAGTATTTTGTTGCAGAGAGTGCCTCATAATCTTTCTACTACTGCTGCAGTCATCTTTTTATAGGTCTTCCCACTTCTTTCTACTCTTTGAAGATCACAGAGCCTCTTCTAGGTGCAGGGATTGTTATAGAATGTTATTATATTGGTATTTTACATTTCACGTCTCTTGAGCAACTACATTTCCTGAATTTCTTTCAATAGATCATGCCTTTTTTTTCACCCTCTTTTTTATTTTCTCATTCCAAACAGATGACATACCTGTACATTTTTCCTCTATGATGGCCTCATTCTTGCTTCGGAAAGTAAATTCTATTTCATCCTATCGATTTGTAGTTTGGGATTTCTTTCAAAAATAAAACATTAAATATTTGTGTGGGAGACTGTGAAAAGGATATCAACTATGTGAAGCAAAACCAAATAGGCTGAATAAAGGAAAATTTGGGAGCGGGGCCTGGTAAGGAAGAGTGATAATATATTAATATTTCTTTGGGGGCACTGACTTTATTGCTCATGGCAAACTTGATGCTGAAATGCACCATACATCACTACAATGTGACAGGCTAGGGAAAATGAAAAACACAGAGCTTTACATAAATCAGGCAAAAAATGGTATTAAAATGCATAACATTTTATATAAGAATCAAGATTTTACTTTTATCTGTTCAGAAGCTCTTTTCCCCTTCTTATGTATATGTTTTAGATTTGGTTAAAGCCTCACAGTATCGAGCAGGGTTGTAGTAAATCATATTTCAAATTCATTGTAGACAAAGCTGTCACACTCTCAAAGGGGTAAGGTTTACAGAGGCTTGCCCTGGATTTTGGTATATAGACTAAAGTCTTGTATAGTTAAAAGGAAAATAGCCTATTTTCTGCAGTGATTTCTCATAAGGAAAAGCAGCAGAGTCCTTTGGCTATAGGTTATTTTATGTCACGTTGAAATAAGCTAGGTTTTCAAGAAATTATGAATATGGAGAACAAGTCAGTCTTTCAGAGCATAACTTGTTACTAAGTTAGTGTGATTTATCTGCATAGTGATAAGAGATGCCTTCAAGATTGATATGCCTGCAGTACTGTACTTTTTCTCGCTATTTGTTGCTTACAAGCCCTACAAAACTTTAAATAACAGTTAGTAATTCAACACTTAAAAGCCAATCCTACAGTAACAAATCGCTGCAGGGAAAAGCTGCTTTAGAAGGAGAACTAATTTTAGTTTCAGGCTTTCAAGGGATTACTGAAAATTGGGCAAAAAATACTCCATTATGAACAATATGTGAAGTAGCCACTTATATAAGCACTTAGTAGAAACCATTAATACACTGCACAGTGATGTGTAATTCTAATAAGTATTATGACATCAGTTTTGTTATCAGTATAAGTGAGAGATAAACATATTTTTAACTTTTATTGTATATTCATTTTATCTTAGTTACATGCCACAGGTGTTAATTTCACATTCTTTGAATTTACTTCTATAATCATTATGCAATTATAGCTGGTGTACCTTAGTCTCTGCTTCTGCTGTTTTTCCTCCTCTACAATGTATTTTCCTCAGCTAAAATTCTTCATGTTTAACTACAAAGCCTGCGTAGAAATTTGTTTTTGATTGTTTCTGGCAGCAAAATGAGCCCTTGTGCCTAGGGGAAAATAACATTTTATTCACTGTGCTGGTTTAATACGTTACTGTGCAACTTCAAAATGTGTTTTTGCATAATAATTGAAGCGTTTTTAACACACTCTCTTTTCTTTCATTACCAGTGATACAGAAATGGCTAAAGAGATAAATACATATAAAATTTTATAATTAAAACATTATTAAAAGTTTGCTAAACATGACTTAAGATAACTTTTTGTAGGCATTTAAAAAAAAACATTAAGAATAAATAGCGATGCTAACAGAACACTAATGCTCAAAATTTGGGAATGCCTCATTTACTTTGTTGTAAACACACATCAGCACTGTGATGTATGTAATACAGACACCTAACTTCATCGCTATTTTACTTTGCCAATAGGACTGTCACTTCGTACGTTTAAAATGTGGGATGTTTTTTGCTGAGGACACAGCAATTTCTGAAGTGGGCTCCAGAAATTTTAAATCAAGTGTAGCAGCTTTTGTATTCAAAAGAAATTTAATTTTTAACATTTTCAATTAGGTAAAATTACAACTGTGACAATGAACTTGCTAAACATTACCCCCACCCCTCTCCTTCCATATTACACTATTCTGTTTGAAACAGAAATTAAAGCTGTTGGAGCTTCTGCTGCTTTAAACCTATTTCTGCTGACAGTAGCAAACGTACTAACAAACATCCCTGCTGTAAGATTTTCTCATTCCATCATTTGATAAGGAATACTTTGTTCCCCAAGTTCCAGTGAGTAGGAGCACACAAACATCAAACAATACAAGCCGTGAAACCGCAGCCCTGAATTAGAGGGAGTCACGTAGCAGAAGGAAGGAGCTGTTTGCCTGTAACAGAGAGAGGAATAGTGCCTGCTGCTACTCTTTCTTATAACATACTCTTGCATTCTATTTACCTATCACAAATTGATATTGTGAGGCTTATTTCTTTCCTCTTTGTAAAAGATCTTGACTTATTTGGGTGGAACACAAGTGCAAGCAGTTATGCCCCTGCTAAAGGTCAGCAAATCTGTTTCACAGATCAATTTGGACATGATTTTAAAAACACTTATCAAAGTTAGAAATGGTGTTTGGGAAATATTTACATGCCTTGTGTACTAAAGGAGCGTGATTGTGCAGGTTAGATTTGGTTTAAGTTTGTAGCCTATTTCTGTCCAGTCCCTTCTGGCCTGAATTTAGTTAATCCCCATTTAGAACGTTAAGTGTAGAATTAGACTTTGTAAGTGATGTCCAGGGGAAGAGGAATGTATTTCAACTTGCAAAATATGTTTTGTTGGTGGCATTGTGGGTGGCATTTTTGGAATACCTTGTCATCATTGAATGCTGCTTCTCCTCGGTAACCTTTACTTTTCCTTCTGCATCACAAGAATACAGATAACCCTTGCAGCGATATTTTCAAAACTTTGCAACAAATCCTGCAAAATATACATTTATTTCAAACACTAAGATAATAAATAAAGAATTTTCTTTCCTACTCCGTTTGATTGCAGATTCAGTCCAGTTCTCAGAGAAAAGAGATTTTTTTGTTTTCTTTTCATAATGAAGATACTTCATTTGGAATTCTTTCAGAGTTAACTATGTGTCTGCGGATTGTACTTGAAATACTGCAAGGAGATGTATGTAGTCTCTGTTATTATATTTATTTCAAGGAGTTCCGTTATCAAGGTATACCACATAGAATAAAGATTATAATAGTCTTTCCCTATGTTTTCTGAGCTTTGTGCCCCACTGTATTCTCATTGCTGTGCACTGGGAGAGCTATCAGTTCTGGATTTGTGTTGTGATAGGTTTTTATACCAGTTTCTGTAGTGGAGAATGTAAGCTTTTTAAGAAAGCAATCTGTTGTTTTCATAAAAGACCACTGCACGGAATTTTAGCTATATCATTCAAAGTCCTAGTTCCAAGGCTTTTTCAACAGGAGAATTTGGAACTTGGAACGCTGGTGCATTTGCTTAACTGCATTCTGAGCGCACTTGCGTTGCTGACATGAGTTATGTGAATACAGTTAAGCATATGCATGGATGCAGGCGCTGATCCAAAATTAGGTTGGTATCACAATGTACAGTGGGTGTGGGAGAAACAGTCTAACAAATGGGAAAATATATTGCGTCTGTGAAGTAACATGAAAATGTTAAGTGATAAAATAGGTTCTGTAAGATTTAATTAAAATGTCATTATAGCAAGCCTGAGATTTTGTTTTTAAAGTGATGAGAGTATTATTCAGGGAAACTTAGTCTGTTTGTGGCAGTCTATAACTTTAAGTTTTAAATTCTTCGATTACTTTCTCTGTCGACAGGAATGGAAGACCAACATTTGTATGAGATTTGAATATAGCTGCTAAACAGAGTCTGGCAGCTCTACTTAGGCTGGCATTGAGCCTGTTGCTTTTCTAGTGCCAGGTTCCACACCTAATACTTCTGCTGTAGCCCGCACCTGTGCTGCTGCACAAAGTGATTGATTAGCTATGTTTTTGGAGCATCGCGGGAGTCAGCCTTGAATGAATCATTGTAATATATCGTAGGTATTGAAATCAACAGTAGTCTGTATTTTTGTGGTCTTTGGTGTAAGAGATGTTGTAGAATTTCTAGTACTTCTTAGTAATTTCCAAAAAATTTTGCAATTGGCCAGCTGTTTGTGTATGTGTCTAAACACAGATGTATAATTTTATTTATACCTGTGAAGCAATATTGAGATAAACTTAACAATTTATAAAATATTGTCGTATTTAGGAAAAAGGGATGTGACTGTGGATGATACAGAAATTTAATGGGACATCATTTTGGAGTCTTTGTAGTATTAGAAAATTGCAAAGCTACAGGGGAGTTCTGTAACTTAGACCAAACCAGTTGTGATACAGTCTGTGAGTCTCACTACAACCCCATGAATTTTTTATGAAGCACATTTCGCAGAAAACAGGAACGTAGTTGAAAGACCAGTTTTCACAGATGGCATAAAAATGGAATAGGTGCTCTTTTCACGTTCACTTGCAGAGCGTATAAATTCACTCCTCCAGGTTAGGGAGTGGAGAGAAGTTGCAGGTCTCTTATAGTACCTACACAAGATATCTGCATCTCTAGATCTCTTCTAAGGTAATTATGCAAAGCTTAACAAAAGCGAGAAACAAAGTGGCTGTCATACTGGCAAGCTGGAACTTCTCCCTTTCCAGTTAACATATTTTTTGCTTTGTGATGGATTGTTATGCCATATTGAGGTTGAAATCCAGGTCATTTGAAAACAAAACCCAAGGCAGCATTGTGATAGAGTTGTTAGTATCCCCACATCTGTGCAGGCTTACCCGGGGGGGGTAGGACTGAGAGATGCAAACTCTGCTACAGTAGTACTCAGTAAGTGCCCAGGGTACAATGCAAATTGATTGTTTCATGATGGGCGTTACAAATTAGCCAGGGAATTTAATAAAACAATTTTCAAGAAGGAAATGGTAGCACATTTAGCATTTCATGCCACTGTACAGTCTGTGTATTTTTATAAAGCAATGTCTTGTGGATAAAAAAAACCCCGAAACTTAAAAAAAAAAAAGAAAAAAAAAAAAAGAGAAAAAAAGAGGCATTTTCTTGGTTCTTGTAGCATAATCCTACTTAAGATCTATTTCAATTACAGATTTGTGTTCCTGCTGCTTTATTTTCTAAGTCATACCTGAAGGGTTAGGGGCTATCAGGCAGCCCTCTGGGTAATGGCAAAATATATCAACTGACAGCAGTAGTCGAAGGTGTAATTCACTGAGAGGGAAATGGTATAGAAGCTGTTGGATGCTTGTATATTTTAATGTTGGAATGCATGTCGTGTTTGTGCTAAATTGCAGTTTTCATCTTTGCACTATGATGTTACATTTAGTTGACTTCTTTTAGCCTCTCATGTACAATTGATTCACATAAAGCAGATTATTGCCTTGACTTTCATGCCTTTCTTGGAGGAATGAATAAAATAAGGTCCAATCAAAGAGCATCAACCCCTCTTAGAGCATAGCTTTAGTGTTTACAGCACTTATAAAACTCCCCTTGAGCCCTTTTAGAGGCAGCAGAGCTGTTTCCTCTCATAGGTAATGACCTTTTTGTAATTTAGCCTTTCCTGAGAAGTTCCAAATACACTACTTTAGCTGGATCCTTTCTCTCCAGTGAAGTCAAATATCAATGTAAATGCTGAGTTCTAATTGCAGGCTTCTGATGCATACGGTAGTTTTCTGCCTTTTTTTTTTGTTGCTTAATATTAGTGAGAACTTTAAAAGTTGCAATAAAATACGTTTTATTTTCCAAATTACTTTTTTTTGATGTCCGTATTAACATTTGAGTAATAATTTTAAATATATCCAATTTTATTTGACAGCTTGATGAGATCTAATTGTTAGGAAGCAGAGAATGCAGAGGGTGAAACTTCAGGTGACCTTGAGTCCTTCATTGTATAATGTTAATATTCTTTTTCATAGATATTTTGCATGGAAATTTCAGACAGTACACTACTTTGTGAACTAAAAGAATATTCAGTAGTTTCTAATACATATTTAAGGATTGCCAGAGGCTTCATATTTTGTCAACTTTTTATCTTGCTTTATTTGGCTTAATCATAATTTTTGTGAATTTAGTGTTTAAGAAGCCTTTGAGCAGAAAATTAATCAATAGAATCTGGAGTTACAGCATGCAATGATGTTTGGTTAAGGTTTATGGATAAATTCTGTCATAACTCATACTGGTTTTAGATGAAGACAAGTAGTATTAGCCACGCTAGTGATCCCAAAATCAACATGCTCTATGGATTAGGCTGCCTTGGAAAATCGAATAGAAGAGTGTAGGGGTTCTGATTGCTCTAAAATGAAAAAAAACCCAACCAAACAAAAAACATATATATGCATGCAGTAATTACATGACTTACTGAAAATATAATGAACACAGAATTTTGGAAGACTGGTCAGTATGCAATCTGTCTCAATGTATTTTGCTTTAAAAGACACACTGGGTAGTTTTCTCTTCCAAGGACTAAGAAGGCATTTGAGAAGAGAAAGTACAGTGAATTATTTTCCTCCTTGTCAAGAAGTTACTTTGATGTATAAATCCTAGGAATTGCTCTTCTTTTTATCTCAAAACTCTGGGCATCCAAGCTTTGGTGAGTTTAATGGAAGGGATAGTCTTTGTGTGATGAATAGAAAGATTATTTTTATTACATGGACTGCATTAATTCAAGGTTCCTCAAAATTATCAATTGTTACTTTTGTACTTTTGTTCCTTTTTCCACTTAATTTGTACTGGTTTTGGAAAACGTAGTTGTCTTGTATATAGTTGTGGTATAGCATTTCTTCCTCATAGTATTCTTTCTGTCTCTTATCTCGAGTCTCATCCTTTTTCATATCAGTTGTTCTTATTTACTACTAGGTCTGCTTTTTTATTCCATATGATATGTCAACAGGAGCACATCATATTCTGTGAGTTTCTGTAATCTAAATAGTGAGAAATCCTAATGCTGTTCTTCCATTAATTCTTCTAAACTTAAGTACCCATTGAGTTATAACATTTTTGTAATTGAAACACAAAATTTGCCTGACAAAATGTACTGATTTCATACTGCTTGGGATGCTATTTACTAGCTTATTTTATAATGTTTGTCTCAAGCAGGGGGAATCCTCAGGTACATTTATGGTTAATAGCTGTTCTTGTGAGATAAGCTGCAACGATGATATTTTCCCTTCGTCAGAAGAGGAGGAACCACAGGAAAACATTCCAGTGATTTGGAAGTCTTTGAAACATAATTCTTTGGATTTCAGTAAGTCTTGCACAACTTCCGTTAGAAAAGTAATATTGAGTATTTCATGCCCTGGTGGAGCAAACTGTTAATTATTATATTACTACTCCTGGAAAGAATGTTTGTGACCTTTAATAACCACTCTGAAAAAAAGAGATCCTACTAAAATGCATTTTTTTTCTTCTGATGGGAATCAATAGATCTGCAGCAATGCTCATTAATTTGAGTGGAGGGATTGAGTTTTATTTAAAAGGTCTAACCACTCTACTGTTTTTAAATTGAAGACAGAAAGCAAACTCTAAGAAGTACAAAACACAACTTGCTTACGTAGTGTGTGAGTCTATCCCTACCCAAGCAACCTCAGGGTGACATGCAACATCAAGTTTAGCAGCCTAGCAAGTTACTGTCCATTAGGAAAGAAGCAATAACTAATCATATGCCAGATATTAGCACTGCCTCAAACATGAGGTGATGAATGTAAGAAAAACCTAAATTCGTAGATTGGTAACCTCATTGAAGTATCACAGTGTCACTGTTAAACGACACCCAAAGATTAGTAAATTTTTCCTGAAAAACAAGTTTCATAGAATAGTAGTGTTTGGTATTGAATAGTATTTAGGCTCTTTAATATGGTTAAGTGCCTGGTGGGATGTTAAAAAATGCTTTATTATGTTATGTGTGTGCCAAGATTATCAGAAGCAGGTCAAACACCAAGCTTCCATTAAAATTTGGTACATAAATTTGAAAATTGGATCCTGAGTCACATTTAAAACTTTCAAAAGTATCACAGTGCCAAGTCTGTATCAAAACAGGCAGAAAAATTGTACAAGGTTAGAAGAAATGGAAAGGAGGAAGGAAAATACTGAAATTCTCAGCTAAGTACTACTTGCTGGCATATTTTCTGAAGCCAGTGTTAGAGAAGGATTTGTCAAGCAACATTTGGAAGTTTTGTTACCAGCACACTTACTTTTACATTTTTATTTTGTATTTGCTTGTCTGTAAATATGTTTTGAAGATGTTTTTATGTTTTGGGTTTTTTTTTCTCTGTATAAATTCTTCTTAAACAATTTAAAATGTATTCTGTATTAATCTGAAATCTTTAATCAGAGTTCTGAGTTTGTTTCTTTGTTTGGTTGTTTTGGTTTTTTTTGATAGGTAAGACATTTAGAAGTTCAGGAAGATCCTTGAGTGGTTATCAGTGGTTTTCAGGTATCACTGCTCACTTCCTTCCATCAAAAGGCAAAAATGCTGAAGAGGCAGCAAGGGAAGCGTTTTCTTCTCTCAGAGGTGCTTTATTTGCTTAATCCATTATCTGCTGTTAATTATACTGGTTTTAATATGGTATGAAGTAAGAATCTATATTGCATTTGATTAGAATCAATGATATCAAGACTGCTGGCTTTAATATTGAACACATCATAATCTGACTGGCTTTTGAAGACCCTAGAAAGTCAGAGCAGTGTTCATGTCACTATTTCCACAGTACTTACTTGCTTTATAGCTTTCTTGCAATATATACTGTGTGTGAGTGTGGATGCTGTCTACTTGCTAAAGCACTTTTATAGCTACCATAATTTTAAATTAAGTTTTCTAGAAAGCTGTTGCACATTTTGGCATCTAGGATTAGGTCAGTAGCAGTAAATCTCATTTATATTCTTAATGTAAAGGAGAAAATGCTATCTTGGGAATCATGAAATCCAGGTTCCTTACTGTCCCTCTCTTACAAGATACTGACATATAAAATAAAATACTCACATTTTTTGTTGGTTTTTTTTTTATTCCAAGTTTTAAATAAAGCGTGTTTATACAGGCATCTTTTCATTCATAAAAATGGAAATATTTTTAGTATCTAAATAGGTAGGGTCATACTCTCGATCCTGAACTTCTGTGAGGTAGTGTCCTATAAAATTTTACTTTTCACATGTGCAACTGAGTATTCATAATTGAATATAGGATGATAAAGAAAATTTAGAATTTTTTTCAGAGGCAAAGAAATTATACTTTGTAAAATGTCCTTTTAAAAAGATCCTTAGCTTTTGATTGCTTGGAAATCAGCAAAGTGGATGTGATCAAACTTGTAGTAAAAAAAAGACAATAGTATTTAGTGTAAATGTTCTGGGCATAATCTGTAAACTGAAGGGTTGTGTAATGTTTTGCTATGTTCTCATTATATTTGAATGGAAATCTGCCAGTGCAAACATTATATATTTTTGCCATAGCATCTGTCAAAAAAGATTGTGTCTCTGACTAGTACAGCAGCCTATTGCTTAAAGCAAATTACTTGCACTAGCTGTATTATAGTAGAGAAAAGCAGTAATTTTCTGATCCTTGGTAGAAAGTGTCAGTTCTCACATTTCATTTCGTTTTTCTCTTTTTGGAAGTGGGTGTGGAAGACTGATTGAATTGTGGTTCTGTCACAGCAAAGGAAACAATTTGTTTCCGAGAACTTAACTGATCTGCAAATATGCACAAGGCTTTTTCTGAACTTATACTTATGATCTATACAGCAGTTCAGTCTTCAGTGTTTTGAGAATGAAATAAACACAGGTGTTTTAACCTTCTTCTTTCTGGGTTAACTGATTTAATCGCCTCTAAATAGGATAAGTGCTCTTAAAAGGATTCAGAAATGGAAATATATTACTAGGTGTTATGAAACATGTGGTTGTTCTGTAAAGTGGGTGGAATACTCCCATGCAGCTAAGAACTGATTACTGTTTACATTTATTTTCTTAAACTCTTTTGTTAAACTTTTCTTTAGATATCATTGGAAGATGACATAGATTGCAGTGCTTTCATGGAATCACAGAATAGTCAGAGCTGAAAGGAAAGCAGCTCTGGTGAAGCTGTACAGTGACAAAGATCCATAGACTTGAAAGGAACTACACAGACTCGTATTACATGAAAATTTAGGCTAAAAAAGCTCTACTTTGGCCAAAGTCATCTTTTGGGTCAGTTAATTTTAGGCACTTCTGCATAAATTAAGGATGAGTGTGACCTGATCGTATTTTATAAATTATTTGGAACAGTGAGTGGCTTAAAAATCAACAGAAAGGCTGTATGGTTTCCCTGTGCATCCTGGTGATGTGCTATGTAAGAGTCCTGCTTTGGAAAACAATTAATTTGTTGTCAAGAACCCATCACTTAAGTCTTTCTGCCAGATACAGTGTTTTGGGAGGTCAATTTACTCTGCTTACAAGCTAGGGAGAAATTGTTTCCCATCATTCCTCTAATTCAAGTGAGTGAAAAGGGGATTGTACTTTTATTCACTTTAGGAAGATTTTTTTAAAAATAGATCTAGAAATTACTAGTTTATCCAAATCTCTTTGCCTTCATCTTGTTCTAATACTGTTACATGTCCACAAATTCGAGTTACTTATTTGGCTGTTGCATTTTAAATTTAGACCTGGGTTTGTTTGGTTTGGTTTGGTTTGGTTTGAGTTTGTTTTTTTTTCCCTCCAGTATCCCATATAATGCTGCAGAACTTTTAACTGCAGGCCAAAACTCATTCTTCGTGACTAAAATACTGGCTGGAAATCTGAAAAATGTCCGTGTTTCCTCCTTAACTGATGACTTACTTAGCAACTGGTATTGACCTAGGGATTGCTATCAGTCAATATTCCAATATGTTTGTATTTCTGGACAGAATTATCATTGTGTGCTAATTTCTCAGCTGATATTTCTGGAAATGTATCTTGACTTCATAGGAGTTCTATTTTAATTGCTATGTAATCTCTTACATCACTTAGCGCGTGCTTCCTTTTCTGTCAATGAGAATTCCCCTCTTCAGATAGCCAATACTAATGACAATGTCACTAAGTAAAGCGGAGACATTGAGAGCAAAATTCAGTATTGGTGTGACCAACCTAACCTTTATGGAAGTGTGCCAACTCCTGAACTGTCTTAAAAAGCATAGAAATGTTTTTCACAGAAATATATTGTGTTTCTCACTATGGCAACAGCCAACAGAGATCGTCCCCAGCCTCATAATACTCCACTGGAATACATATATATATAGGTATATACGGGTACACACTGTAACATTAAAGTTTAAGTTAGTTCACATGGAACTCTGTTATTATATGTGTTCTACATTCGGAGAAGATTTTGTTCTTCATTTTGTTTGTATTGCTCATGAGCTACAAAGATCCGTGCCGCAGAGCTGATTCACTTACCGGGTTATGGTATTGACTATATATACATTTTCCTTAAGTGCTATGACTGGAATCTTCCATGCATACCCATTCAGGTGATCTTGACTTCCCGGTATCTTTTCTTTAACTGTCTGCTTGAACTTTGCTCTGCTCTCATCTTTCCTTCATTTCTCCTGTGGCTACTTCTGTTTCCTGTTGTCTGTTTTGCCATTTGTAACTCTTTGTTTATGCGGAGATTATTATTGCAGTGAGGGTTTTTAAAAACAGCTTAGACAAGCATCCCTCTGGAATAGCATATAAATATTTAATCTTTTCTTTGAAGAGGGTGATACACTAGAGGACCTGTTATTGTCCTTTCCAGTTCTGTACTTCATTCAGAGTCTGTTATAGTTTACTAGCCTTCACAGACTGAAAATAAATAAAAAAAAAAAAAAGTGAAGATAATAAAACTTATGGATACAAGAAATTCGGACTGTAACATATCTATGTGCATTAATTCATTATAAGTTTTCTTGGGGCAAGAGTTCGCCACTGTTTAAGGTGGATAAATTTTACTTGTATTCTGTTTCTGTATATTTGGAAAACTGACATGAGAAAGAGTTCCATGAAGAAAATAGGTATTACATGCGGAAAGGCAGTAGGTTGCAAAGCCTTCAGTCATGTTTAGGCAACTGTTAGGTATATTACCGGTTGGTTTTGTTGAACAAAAACAGGAGGCCTATGCTGTCTTTCTAAACACATTTTAAATATTCTGTCTTTAACAGCTGCATTATTTTTATCTTGCAGCCAATGTGACTTCAGAGGGATTGGATATGAAGGATATAATTTTGGTTCATCTGTATATGAAGAGCATGAAAGATTTCAATGTTATAAATTCAGTTTATGTGACAGAATTTGACTTGTGTCCACCAGCAAGGTAGGATTAGACTACTGCTATAGTATATTTATGATACACTGTAATAAACTGAATTTTTGTGACCTTATTTATGAAGTTTTTGTCCAAATGTTTGTGTCTCAAAGTCTTAGAAGCAGACTTCTGCTGCCTCTTGGAGTAACTGCATCAGGGCTGCTCAACCCAAAACACTAGGGTTGGAAATTCTTGTCTTATATATACCATAAGGTTTATAAATGCCCCCCGCATATGGCCTAACAGAAGAATAATACATCTTTTGCAAGCTGTGACTTGATTGAACTGACAAGTCTTTTGTATTGGGGGGATTTTATTTGCTTTTGTTTGTTTGCCTTCCTTGACTTGCTGGCAACGCTCCTCTGAATGACGCCAAGGATATCTTCTGCCCTCCTTGCCACAAAGGCATATTGCTGGCTCTTGTTCAAATTTGCGTCCATCAGGAATCTCTAGGTCCTATTCTGCAAAGCTGCTTTCCAGCCAGCTGGCCCCCAGAATATACTGAATCATGGGTTTGTTCCTCCCCAGGTGCAGCACTTTCAAATTCTCCTTGTTGAACTTTGTGAGGCTCCTGTGTGCTTGTTTCTCTAGCCTGTTAAGGTCTGTCTGGATGGCAACATAATGCTCTAGTCTATCTGCCGTTCCTCCCAGTTTTACCTCATCCACAAACTTGCCAAGGGTACATTCTGTCCCATCATCCAGATTAATGAAGGTGCTGAACAGGATTGGACCTAGTCTTGACTCCTGAGGTACACTGATAGTTACTGGCCACCTGCGAGACTTGTGCCACTAATCTCCACCCTCTGGGCCTGTTCAGCCAGTTTTCAATTCACCTCACTGTCTACTCATGCACCCCGTACATCAACATCTTCGTTATGAGGATGTTATGGGAGACAGTATAAAAAGCCTTATTTGAAGCCTCACTATCAATGATTATTAAGTCTTTCTAAAAGTGATGAGGTTTGAAACCTTCTAGATCCTCGTGACAAACCTGACCTTGTTTATTTTGATAAATGCAAATGCAAAATTGTTAGCTGAGGAGGTGCCCAAGGTGCACATCATTTGATGCTGGGAGATATTTCAAGACAGCACCAATGCATACTTTATTCCTTATCTTCCCCTGCTTAAATGCGTTGGCTGTGTTTGAAGATGAATGAATACCGGACTAGATGGATCTTTGTCTTGATCCAGCGGGGTTGTTTTTAATGTCTTGTGTTTCTATCAGATAACGACCGTTAGGCGGGTAGTTTAGCTGCATTTATGTATTCGATAAGAATGCAAGTACGAAAAAAAAATCTTTCAGGCTTCTGAATTCATTGATGCTAAAGTTTTGGTCTTAGATCCCCAAATCATAGCTTTTTAATACCTGTTGTACTGAATCTTCAATGTTGCATCCAAGTCCACCTCTTTCATAACGAAACAGCTTAATGGGGTAGGTATGCAGTATGATTCCTGTGTTATTTGTGTGTATTGTGGTTTTTTTTTTCCTTTGGAAATTGGATAACAAACACCTTGCCTGTAAAGATTTTGTTCTCTTTTTTAAAAAAGTTGTATATTAAAACTATTTTTCCATTTGTAAATTCTTTATTGCCATTGTCAAAAGGGCTTATTTCTTATTACAGTAATTAATGTTAAATATTTGAGATAATATGCTCAATATGTAGAACTGCTATAGCTTGAAAAATTCAAGTTGGATCATAGATTAATACGGTTTTAAGGGACCTCTAGAGGTCATCTACTCAAACCCCATGCTCAAAGGAGGGTCTACTGTGAGATCAGGCCTCATGTCTTATTTTTAAAACCAACTGTTTAGCAATTTGCTAATGTAAAATACAATATTCTATATTCTTATTACAAAATTTGGGATGTGGTGAATTTTAAGTGTAGCATGACAAATAATGACATTGTTAAAATAATATAGATCATGATTGAGTCACATTTTTCTATGCTGTCTGGGTGTCAGAAGAGACTAAAAGAGAGCAGGAAGAGGCTTCGTTGAGATCCTGGTTGTAGGCTGGGATTACTAAATCAGAGAGAGGTGGAATGTTGGTTGTGTGTGCCTTAAGAGGAAGAGGTCTAGGCCCAGCTGCAAACTACACAAAAATGAATCTCTGTTCCTATGTATCTTAAGTTCTCTTTATGGCACATACCCATTTCCCGATTTAGCTTCCTTCATTTCTCATGATGCTTTGTGTTTTAAGCCTTCACATTTGCATAGCCAGCTACATAAACTTTCGTCACTATAATAACAGGTAGAAAGATTAGGAAGTTGCAGTAAAATGGCTTTTTGTGATTACTTTTGTGGAACAAACAGATTTATGTTGCATTTTGTTCAGAAGAAAAATTATACAGCAGTTTGCATGGCTGCATCATTGCATTATGCACAGAGACCTGGTTGTGGGAGTTCTCACAAGCAATATGCTGGAAGCACTGACTCAAGGGTGTGTATCTGCACTAAATTTGCAAAATTGTCTTGAAAATTTACCAGTCCAAGCAGAAAATCCATTCATCCATGCTTATGATGATGGTAATGAGGAAAAAATACTGTATTTGTATGTGGGAGGAGGGGAGAAAAATAGTTTTCTTGTAAGAAATAAGCAAGATGAGAAGAATTCTGTACTGTTGTGTTATATGATATGTAAAGAGAACAAGTAATTTTTTCTTGGACTCCTGCTGGGAGCTAAATGACTTTTTTATGCATGGACTGCAAAATATAATTACTTCTTAGGCTTTGAAATATTGAATTCCTCCTCTCTCCCCCAACATGCCCCACATCCACTGCTTTTCTCTGGCCACATGCAACAGACCGTCTGTCTCTCCATCCAAGCACTCAGTCTTCCTTGGGGCAAAAAAAAGTGAAATTTTTAAATGAATGCTTAACTATGTTTTCAGTCCTGTCACAAGCATGTCTCTGTCATGCAACTTGAAGTGTAACAGCAAAAATGTGTTCAGTATTGCATGATAACATATGAGAAGGATGTAAAGAAAAATAAGCTGCTGCTTTTTAGAGACCTTAATCTCTAGTCCAGCCATTGGAATGAGACTCAGTAGAAAAAGCATGGAGGTAAGAATGTGACAAGAATATATTACACCCTGTCTAAAGGCTGCTTAGCATAACTTATCTGGCATTTCTAAGTTTGTGGGGTCGAGGGCTTTTTTGATAATACTCATGTATTCTTAACAAAGTGATAGGCGTCATGAAAATAATCAAGTGGAAATGAACCATTGGCTATGATGCTTGTTTCTCCTTGGTAGTGGAAAGTAACTTGTTGGAAGTCTGAAGTTGATGATTATTTGGAGAGGAGGTAACTGTAGATGCTGGCGGGTTATTGCGATACTATAGCTGTTTGAGGTTCCTGACAAAATTTCGTAACATAGCATCCAAAAGAATCCAAATTATCCATGGAAAATAAATGCTGAAAGTTGGTACAAGCAAATTTTCTGTTTGAAAAATATAATTGCCTTGTGTTTTCAGAGTATGTGTGGAAACCCTGTTACCTGATGGAGTACTGTTTTGCATTGACTGCCTGGCACACAAGTACGATGTTGCAATGTATGATGTGTTACATGAAGAAAAACTGGTCATGCATGTCCAGAGCATTTCCCACTGGGCACCTGCTAGCATCGGACCTTACAGTCAGTCAGTCAAGGTAGGGAATCTTTCTTACTTCACATGAACTACATGTCATTTTACTGAAACGAGTACAGTTATAGAGTCTCCTGCTCTCCCATCTGAATGTGCAAATGAAAGTGGGGGGTGGGCGTGTGGGGGGGCAGAAAAAAGAAGTATTTTGCATTTTGATTTTTAAAACATGGATAAAACAAAAACTTAACCCACATCAGTCTTTCATTTCAACCTTTCATAAGACAAATTATTCTTTGCAGAGAATCCCAAGAATGGCCTACTTTTGTTGTATATTATAATTAGACCAAATAATTATGTTGCAGACTTTTATAATCTGCTTAGAATATAAACAGAATTTAGAACATCTGAAGATATTTGAAATTTCTTTGTTTAAAGCAAGCAAGTTCAAACTTCTTTATAGGTAAGTCAATCCCAAAGTATTTATTTAATGAAATGCCAGTTGAGGCTCTTAGTAGTGCTTAACCATTTAAAAGCACAGCAAGGTTAAAGAACTGGTCTTGTTTTCAAATTAATAACAAAGTGAATAGAACATATTTTGAAGTATGAAAAGGAGGTAGTAAAGTATCATGGAAGAGCAGACCAAAATTTGACCAAAAATCTTTTTTCCTAATATTGTACCTCTTGCCCAGCTAGTGCCATTTGGCCAGTTGATTAATTGTCTCACCTTCTCTGATGCAAAAAATGGATGTATGCCTTTCTTACTGATACTCCTTTTGTACAATACCTGGTGCAGTCCAAATTAGTGTTGTGAAAATTCATTTTAGCAACATGTTATGGCACCTGTTTAAATTTCTGGAAAATTAACTTTGAGTCTGCAAGCCCACCCAGTGTAATGGACATGGAGTTGTACTTTGTTTTGTCTTTGTATCGTTTTATGGAAAATTAAAAGGTTTCTTAGGTGGGTTTTTAGAACTTCCTCAGATTATCTATGGCAGGTATTAAGCTCTTAAGGTCACCAGTGCAAGCACAGGCCTTCCAGAATAAATAAGTGGGGTTTATAAACTTTATAGTCAATAAAAATTATTTGAAATTATAGTAATTTTATGATGATGACATGTTAATCAGTTTTATATGTCTGAGGAACAGAAGTTTAATGATCTTAAAGCAATAACCACTTACTGTTTTATGTGGGGTATCTGTAGATTTTGTTTGTTATTTGCTGGGCACCAACTGAACAATTAAATTGTTGTCTTTTCAGTCAATATGAAGTTTTGTGGATACTGAGGGATCATCATGTATTTTAGCACAGTGGTTTTGCTCAGTTCAGAATAGGCCAAGGACTGTAATATTCAGGGTATTACAAATTGGAATTGATGTGCACTGGCACATAAGAGCGAAGCTGGCAGCCGAAAGGTGTAGGTAGTTCATGCAAACTATGGAATTCACACTTCAGGCTCAACAAATCAATCAGCAGAGCATCAGTTTAATTCTGGAGGGACCTTACAGGATCCTGCCAACAGCACCATGAGGACAAAAAGTGAAAATTTGAAATTTATGATGAGAATGTCCTGACCTCAGTCTGATAGACCTCAAACAACAGTGGCAGCATGAAATTAGGATTTTCAAAGTATTTTTAGCAAAATCAAACATCCTTCCTCTTTTGGGATTAACATTCTTTAAAAATTACTTCAGTCTTCCTACTTGTAAGAAATAGATGTAAAATGTTGTAAGATGCACTATGACTGACTTTCTTATAATTAAGAATAACTGAGATAATTTAATACATATTTCTTGGTCTGCCTCTTCTATTGCTGCAGAAACCTCTGCCAGTCCTAATGTTTATATCAGCAACTGGTATGTAAGCTATATTAAAGTTATTGTAAAGGCTATATTGCTGATCTCAGTAATGTATAACAAGTGCTCTAATTATATCCTTCTAACAGTAGTACCACAACCCGTCTAGGCTATTCAGTCTGGGAATACGTGATGACACATGATTTGCCTTCCTCCAGATCTTTGTGTCACAGTAGGCACCAGCCCAGTTTGTACTGGTCAGTGGTACTTTTACTAAAGGTGCTTCATGGTTTTACTTTCCACTGCTGTTTATCAGATCATTATTTTATTTTCGTGTTTTAATTTTGTTTTACTGGTGCATTAGAGGATTAGTTAAGACTAAGCAATCATTACTAACTTATATAGAAACAACTTACCACCTTCATAAAAGCTAATGGCACAGTTGTACATCAGGGAGTTAAATATCAAGATGCTTTGCAAAGCAGTGTTGGGGAGTGAGAAATTTATACTGAGAGCTT
>VXBJ01004559.1:0-85000 GCA_013400055.1 Nycticryphes semicollaris | reverse complement strand
GATTTTAACTCTGAGTTTATGATAATGTGATGTATTTCATTGCTTCTAGTTGGCTGGTTTAGAAAGCTACACATTCCTTGTGCTAGCTGTTAGAGATCCCAGGGTAGTTTTTAATTCAGAACTGTGAATGTAACACAAAAAGAGAGTATCTTAAAAGCTTGCTCTGTAGATCTGTGAAATTTTTTTTCATTGCTCAATAGCAAATAACCTTTTTAAAGTAATCTCAGACAGCATTTTCACTTACCTAAGAGAAAGAGGACTTAACATTTTTGTGGTTTGGACTTCTACCTTCTTCTGACAGCTCTCAAGCCTTATTATACGCTCAGCATGAGTTACCTTATGTTTACTGATAAACCAAACTATTTTTCAATATTCTAATAAAGCTTTAAGCCTGTGATTACAGCTTAATTATTGGCAAATACAAATACTTTCCTCATAATGACACATATGAAGGCTGGTGCCCTGCAATTTGGCAGTCTTATGGAAATGTGTTATTGTACTAAGTCTATGAGCAGTTACATGTGAATTTACCTCTCTGTGTGGGAGGAATCCCATTGAGTTCTGCTCATATACTAAAATTTTATGTGTAAGAGTTTAATTTATGGGTGAAAAGCTTGCAACATTTATAGTAATGGAAAACCTGCCTGGGATTTAGTAATGAAGATGAATCATAGGTTGCTTGATTACTGAGCAGCCCATTCCAGGTAACAACTTGTTCCCTCCATTTGACATGAATATCATGCTTTCCAAGCAACTGAACATGTGCAATGCATGACTGAATGTGTGCTGGAAATCATATTTCCAAATCTTCTAAGCATTGCCTTGATTTTTCCAGGCAGAATCCCCTAGTGTCTGAAAGGTTTTATTTAAATTTAAATGTATATTTTCCTTCTTATCCTTTTTTGTGAGCAACCTTTTTTTTTCTCATCTAGCACCCATCAAGTCCAAAAGAATGTTACATCTTTTTAAATATTGCTTAATGTGAAAAGGGAGACGCTCTTTCCAGATATCTCTGTAATCAAAGGGAACATAGAGTAAGTGGTCTTCAAGTCATACCAAGCCAATTCCAAGATAAGAAAATCTTTAGTAGCGTGTTTTCAAGCCCAGCTGAACCTCTTCAGCAACCTATGACGTCAGTGATATGCCAGCCTTGGTTACATGCTTATTCGGGTACCTTCTACCCAAATGAAAATCTTTAACATAGCATCAACAGTATAGCAGAAACTATGGCTCTTAGTGTATTTTGAACACTGTTATAAACTTTGGACCAGTAAGTGACCAACAGTTCTCTTTCATGATGTCCAAAGAGGGGGACATCCTAATTTAAACGTATAAACCACACTGCTATCCACTTCCTGGTCCTGTTGTTGCAAGGAATTCCATCCACGGTATTTTCCGTACTGTACTTCTACGCCCATAAAAAGCTTTATTACCTAAGTTCTTTAGGAGGGCTGATGCCAAAGATGATTTGAAATATTGCTTTAAGATAAAAAGGATAAAAAGGGAAGCAACTGTATAGGTATTAACCATAGCAATATCTAATCCCAATCTTATTTTACAATATTATCAGCCTAAATAAGATGACCAGTTCTGTCCTTGGCAAAGACTGGTGTTTCTGACCTATGAAACAGAAATAATTAGCATGAGGCAGAAAATGAGAGGATTTTTTTTTCACCACGTTCTGAAAAAAAGAAGAAATGTTTTGAAGCCATTCCCAGTGCTATTGCTTCATATGACAAATGCCAGAAGATCACCAATGCCACCAAAACCATAGGATTAAAAATGTTATAGTAGACAAAACTGCACCTTCAATTGTTACACTGATTGTCTTAGTAAAAGATTTCACTTTGTAATAACCAGCAATAAATAACACGATTAGAAACTGTCACTGAGAGAAGTGCTTTACAATCCCTGAGATTCAATATCCAGGTAGTGACTAAGCAAAAAAAACAAAAGGCAGAGTTGTAGTAGTCATAAACCAAGAGGAGTATATAAATGAAGCTGACACTAAGGGCAAAAGCTCCTAAAGAGAGAGTTCAAAGAGGTCATCAGTTCACTTCCTTTTGAGATTGAAGAATAGTATGCACTCTGACTTGCAACTTCTCTTCATCTTTTGTCCTTTGGATTAAGCATTTGACACTGTTCCCACATTACATCCTAGTCTCTAAACTGGAGAAACGCAGATTTGATGGATGGACCACTCAGTGGATCAGGAACTGGCCAGATGGCTACACTAAAAGGATTGTGCTCAATGGCTCAGTGTTAAAGTGGAAGCCAGTGACGAGTGGCATTCCATAGGGGTCAGTACTGGGACCAGTGCTGTTCAACTTCTTCGTCAGCAATATGGACAGTGGGATAGAGTGCATCCTCAGCAAGTTTGGATTGAGAGCAGCCCTGAGGAAAAGGACTTGGGAGTGTTGGTGAATGAGAAGCTTGACGTGAGCCAGCAGTGTGCGCTGGCAGCCCAGAAAGCCAACTGCATCCTGAGCTGCATCAAAAGAAGCGTGGCCATCAGGTTGTGGGAGGTGATTCTCCCCTTCTGCTCTCGTGAGGCTCCACTTGGAGTACTGTGTCCAGCTTTGGAGTTCTTAGCACTAGAAGGACATAGGCCTTTTGGAACGAGTCCAGCAGAGGGCCACGAAGATGATCAGAGGGCTGGAGCACCTCTCCGACAAAGATAGGCTGAGAGAGTTGGAGTTGTACAACCTCGAGAAGAGATGGCTCTGGGGAGACCTTTTAGTGGCCTTCCAATAACTAAAGGAGGCCTGCAGGAGAGATGGGGAGGGACTCTTTATGAGGGAGTATAGTGATAGGATGAGGGGTAACAGTTTTAAACTGAAAGAGGGAGGATTCAGATTAGATACTAGGAAGAAATTCTTTCCTGTCAGGGTGGTGAGATACTGGAACAGGTTGCCCAGAGTTGTGGATGCCCCATCCCTGGAAGTGTTCAAGGCTAGGCTGGATGGGGCTTTGAACAACCTGGTTTAGTGGGAGGTGTCCCTGCCCATGGCAGGGGGGTTGGAGCTCACTGATCTTTAAGGTCCCTTCCAACCTGAACCATTCTATGATTATTTACTGTCTTTCTCAGATCTACAGACAAGGGAACCTGGACAGGTCTGCTACCATACGTCGTTCCATCTGCAACTACTCCATCCTTGAAACCCTCACCAAAATTTCAGTCCTTTGTTATGTACAAAGCAGGGTTTCTGTAGAGAACAGGAGTCTTTCTCCACAGATTCTGTAACATAAAGAGCCTCTTGACCACAGCTTCATAGCCTTCTGCAGTACATGTAGTCTGAATTCCAGCATGCCACCTCATGATGGCACCCCTTTGAAGAACAGGACCACAATTTGAAAAACTGAAATAAACATCTCTGTTTCTCCATGAGAACTCCGCTTTCACTATTCTCACCTGTAGCTGATATTACAAAACAATGAATATGCAAATAAACCCACAATTAGCCAACCTTTTAATTGGCTGGCTTAGAAAAGAATTTCTAAATAATAATACTATGATATCATGGCATGTATGACATACACAGATGAAAATTTTGTATGAACTGGAAACTTTATTGATTTCTACCACAAATTCAATAATTATCAGCTTTCTGTCAGGCCATCTTCGGAATGTTCTTACACCAACATTACTTTCCTAGATGCTATCATCAGTATCAAAACTGTGACTTAAAAATTGCAGCATGTAGAAAAATGTAAGTCCACCTATTTACATTAAAAAAAAATCTGTACCTAACTATTAAAAGATGTCGTATAGAATTAGACCATTAAATAAGACATATGATCTGAGCAGAACACTTGGTATGCTCGTCTAAGTCATCTAAAGGGGGGGTTTAAACAATAGAAAGGCTCCTATGATAAAAACCCACCTAAATACAGTATTAGGAATTACTTGAAAGAAAATGCCATTGCTGATCCTAAATCCTTAATTGTCTTGTACCTTCCATCCGTAGAACTTTTAGAACATCGTTTACACAGTTACAGCCTATAACAGAAAAAAGATCCTGCTTTGGAAAAAAAAGAAAAGTCTTCCTAGAAAAATCTTCTCAGAACCACCCACCCTAGTGTTCAGAGCAGCCCTCTTGCCTTGCTGAGTTTATTGGTAGAAGCAAATGCTGTGCAAAACCAAATACGCTTAGTGCACAAAGAGTGTGCCCGAGTATGAAATGGAAAACTTGCTAAGACATCTCTAAAGTAAATAAACCCTACAACAGACTTACTTCAAGTCTTTGTATTCTATACCAGCAGTTTCGGAGTCATAATATATTTCAAGTGCTTTCATGGTAACTTTACAAGTGGAACTGAGCCACCAGTATGCCCCAGATTGAATGGTGTAGAAAGCCTGGAAAGAACAAAAAGTATCCAGGCAAACTTTTCCTATAAAACGATCCGTAATGTCTGAGTCCTGATCCTTAAGGGAAACTCATAAAAATATCTTCAGAAGATGAGAATAAGAAAATTAGTAATTGTACTGAAAATACGCAGTAGTTTTGTTGTATGCTATAATCTTTCTTAACCTCTATCCGCTTTAGAGTCTATAATCTGCCTACCTGTCCCAGCATCTCTCCTAAAAAGTAGTTTCTTCTCCTTTACCTCCATAGTTTCTATAGTTCTTATAAAGACAGAACAATTGATACCTATGTAGTTCTCACCTTGTTTTCAGCTTCTAAAAGGTGTTGCATTTGTTTCAGACCAATCCCCTACATTATCTCCTATCAACGTGTGCCGTATTCATACTGTTTTGCTGTTTCTTCATGTTCTGCTTCAGTATGTTTTAAGGGAGGGATCATAATCTGGGTTCAGACATATTTTTTAAAAATTACATATTCACTATTGGCAAATTTATTTGGATCCACTACATTATCTTGGCATTTTGGCACCACGGATCTTCCATCCCCCATTCCAGTTTGTTTCGTTTGTGAATTTGATGTAGGAGAGCCTGAGGGTTGAGCTCGGTAACTGAAACAATGTCTCTTTCTCTAGAAGTTGTGTTATGTGATTATTGTGACAGGTTTGAAGTGCTTGTGTTCTTTCTCTTTGAATTTTCCCCAGGTTAACTGTTTGTGAGCCGTGCCATGCCCTAGATACTTTGTCCCTATGCGTTCTCTAACATACACAGAAATAACGTCTTGGTTCTTTGTCTAGCTGGTATTTCTCCTGACTAGGTTTGTCCAAATTCCACTTGTGAGGACACTTGTTGTTACTGTGTACCTACTGAGGCACTCACACTGACCAACCCTTCTTCCCTCTTCGCTTGTTTCCTCTCCTTATACTTGTTGGTTCATAATAAGACATCTTCTGCTTGAGTCCAGTTTTATGGTTATATGGGAAGGTATCCAAAACTTACAGATGTTGCAAGACATCAAGTTAATAATTTCTTTACCTTTACACCTCTGCAGAAGTACTCTTCTTCTGAGACACTAACATCTCCTGATAAGCATAGCTGTGTTTTTTCTTTAGTAATGAAAGTAAGTTCAAGCTGAACTGGTTGTGGTAAACTGATACCCTCTATATCATTACACACTGAAATAGTATTGAACAACAAAAATGTGTCAAACTTCTTTTTTTCCATCTATCTTTTGATACTTCACTTCTGTCATCTGTTTTAAATGTGAAACCTGTTTGCTTTTAGCTTTTTTTTACTGCTGAAACCATAGTTGGGGAATTCATTCTGAAGCACTGTGCTGCTCTTCAGGCTGTTTTCCTTCTGCAAGTAAACTGCATGGCATCTGTCTCCCTCAGGCAGTGCAGGCAAAGGTAGTTGTCTAGAGAACCCATATGGGTTGTTTAAATGGTTTTGGTGAGATTATCTACCTTTTTAAGGACATAGATAATTAGCTGCTTTTCCCCCACCCTTTCTCTTTTGAATTCAAGGGACCACAAATAATTGTGATCCTCTGATTTCTGCTGGCCAAGCTTCCTTTTACTACTGTAAAAATGTGGAAAAAATCATTCTTTCAGACATCATTGTCATCTGCTCTCCAGTGTTAGAGAGGCACAGCTTTCAGCTCAACTCTAGGTGACATTTTAGGGATTGGACACATTTTATCCCTGAGTTCAATTGTACTGTTTCTCAGTACAAACTCTGTCAGCCTAACAAAAAACCAACCTTGAATTCTTCTGAGAGAATTCTGTTTCAAAACATACTCTTAGTAGCTCTTTGTAATGAGACAGGACAATGTTTTCAAAACGTGGAAACATCTGTTAGTCAACCTGACTGTTGCATTTTAGGACAGCTTAAAATGGAAAAGCCAAGCTTACATGGATGCCTATGCCAAGAGATTTACTTGTTTTAGGCTTTAAAAGTCCAGACTTTGATATCTCTGCACCAGAGAGCAGTTTTTGACATCTCATCTTTTTCTCTTTCCAAGGCTTACCATGTCTGTTACTCATTTGAGTTAATTTCTGGTTATTTGTCTCCTGTTGTACCTCCAAATTGTTGCATTTATAGTTTAAGTTTGTGGTGACTTACTCATACAGATTCTGGCATGTTAATATATGAAAGCGTATTGTATATAACATTTTGTCATGCATTGCTTCCTGAACCACTAATCTTTACAGTAGGCACAATGAAATAAAGTCAAGGCTTTTGTAACTTGTGGTTACAATCCATGCAGGGTTCAAAAATAAGAGCTTTGGGTCCAAAGTTCTGGTCAAGTTCATGTTGTATAATGAGATACCTTTTTAGAGAAAACTATGCACCCACTGGCAACTAGGTAAGGTTATTTTTCTCCCAGTTATTATATAGTATTAGTGTGACCTGCTTTGCTCTTTTCCATTTGGAGCTGTATATCAGTGTTGAATTAATTTTCTCCTAAATATACTAAGAACTATTTGTGAAATATTTTGTGGTCCTTGGAGATGAAAAGTACTGTAAAAATGTAAGATTATTTGTTAGTATTAGGCAGAGAAGTTATTTTATTTTCTAATTATGTTCTATATTTGTTTTGCTGCAATTCTTAGCACTTATTTTTGGTGAGAGATCTTTATTTTTTTTCTTTTACTGGTATGATGTATTTCTTTCTCCTTTCTTTCTCTCTTTCTTTCTGTCTTTCTGTCATTTTATTCCCTCAATTCAGTAATTTGAGAGAAAACGAGAGTTCTTCCCTCAGAAGCAAGCTTTTTTTCCTTAAAGTCACAAGCTTTGTATTGTAAGACTTCTGTTTCATTGGAATGCATTGTGATTTTTCCAGGCATTTGAAATTAATTGTTAGCAAACAGAAGAGAAGTATGCTTACATATATAAGTGGATAGTGAAAATAGTTCCAGTTTAGATGCACATCTCGATTATTAAATATTGCAGCTTTTAATAGTTAATATTTTATTTATGTTCAGTTCTCCAGTTTACTTTAAGAATGTTCCTGTTTACTGTTAAAGCCTAAGTAATTTCTGTGAAAAGATTTGTTATAATTGCACAGAAGGATGTCTTAGTACATCTAAAAATTCAGTAAAATTTCCATTTCATTATATTTAATATTTGTGATGTTGATTATTTTAGCTAAATGTGTCTGTCATCTACATATCTGATGATCATTGATTCCTGTGTTTATGATAATTATTACCATTTAACATATTATTAAAACTTGAGTTAGTAAATAAACATTGCTTAATTGTGCAGGAAATATTTCGTAACTGTTTATCTACAAAAGAGAATAAATATCTTGAAGCAAATGTTTACAATTAATTTTTTAAAAAAAGTCCTGGTAGAGGCACAAAAGGAAGAGAAGTATTACACAAAAGCACAGAACAATGAGAATGTCTTTTAAATGTGTGTGTCCTGATCTCTTAAGTTTCAGAGAGATTCTACTGTTCTTTATAAAATATTGCTATACAGTGTAATTATTACCTTTTTAAAAATGCTCCTCTGATAAGACTCTTGGTAAAGAAAGGTAGGATAATCACTGGCATATCTGTAGAGGCATCAGTTTTTAAGAAAGAATTTTAATGCCATTCTGAATACAAATCTATAGGATGAATTGGGTTATCCATGAGCATAACCTTTATTCTTAATTTCTAGTATATATGCCAAGAGTTAGATGTAGCTTTCCTTTTTTACATACTTACTACAATCCAAAATAATCAACAGATGTCGATAAAATAGATTAGATCACTGCTCTTTCCAATTATATTTCTGCTTAGTGTTCCTCATACTGCACCATGGACCTGTAATTGTAGTACAGTGTAAGACTTACTGTAATTCCATCCATTATACTCGGTCACAAAAGTATGAATGGTACTTATCATGTTAAATGCTGACAATTGCTACTTCTGTTGGACTCGCAGATGTTGGTAATATATCCAGTGCTAAATACTTGCAGGAGAGCTTACTCATATTGTAGTCAGTGGGATTTTCCTCTTCAGTGGGCCCAGGAGCTCGCAAAAGTGCAAGAGGCAAAGAAAGAACAACAAGGCAAATAGCAAACAAAAAATTAAGGGGTTGCAAAGAAACAAACGGTATTAAAATGTATCAAGTAAAACAAAGTAGACATTCAAAGGTTACAGCTAGGGGTTGAAAGTTGGCAAAGGTCGGTTAAGAAGAGGTTAGCTCTAGAATTATAAGCAAAAAAAGAGATGGGGTGGGGGGGGGATGGAAAGAGAAACTAAAATGAGTCAGACAGAAAATAGGCAAAGTGGAGAGAAATGAAGAGAGAGAAGGAAATTCTTCCTGCTGGAGATAGTTTCTCCTGTCACTCACAGATAAGTATTGCCTCTAGAAAGGTCAGTTCAGGAATTGCCAAATGACAGAAGTGATAGGGGAGAACCACATCATCTAATATAAGGTGAGTAAAACAGGGCTCAAGATGTAATTTTTGTCATTGATAGAACAGTGTTTACTTTGACAAATCTGTGAATTCTCCATTGAAATGTGTGGGCAGTTCTGGTGAATATGACTAACCATATTTTTTGCTGCCATTTCTGGAGTCACAAATTTCTCACACCTGAATGCGTAGTATAGCATATTCTCAAGTGGCCAGAATGTTGAAGTCTTAGGCAGAAACTGATATTAAAATAAGTACCAAATCCCAGAATCGTACTTTGGCAATTGGGTAATGTAGTTAAGAAATGGTTTGTGAAGCCTTAACTTAATTGAAAACTATTATTCATAAAACAGATCGCATCTTCTATAAAGAAGACACATTGTCTTGTTTCAGTAAAGGTGTTGCTTCTGACTTCTGTATTGTGCCTACAATAGAACTCCTGTTTCAGGTTTTTCTTTCTGGCTTTATGCTTCCTTTCATCCTGTAATTGAGTGTTAGGAATTAGGGGTCTGCAGCTTTTTATAAAAATTAGTGCTTGGTAGTGCTGACAGTAACAATAACAGCAACCAAGTGCCCAGTTACATATAAAGCTTCAGAATGTCATTTTTGTGGAGGTTAAAGCCACTATATATTTTTGATCCAGTAGATGATGTTAATAATTATCTCATGTTGCAGAATTTTCCTTACATAATTGACAGACTAGGTAGTGAATCCTTTAGTTTGGTTTGCTCTTTTTGTGTTTATTAGTCCCGTGAGGCAGTGTTGAATTTATAGTTAATTTCCTTTTACTTGAACAAAACTGTTTTACGGGATAATTTCAGATTATATTAACAAATAGAAAGGGCATGACAGAAAGAAAAGAAAGCAGCATGATAAACGTTGTGACCTTCTAGTGAGAAACAGTATGGCATGCATAAAGGAGAACTGCATTAAATGGAGGAGGGGACGAAGGAAGTGGGTAATTATTTGTAGCAGTGCTTTTACTGTTGTTGGAATGAGACAGACTAGCAGTGGCAGCAGTCATTTTGCTGAATCAAAGTCCATGTTAGTCGCATTATACACTGCCACAAAAGGTTGTTAAGGCTGGTATTAGCATGTACCACTGAGGACATTGGAAGGACTCGATCTGTCACACTAAATCGCCTTCTTGCCCTCAACCATTGAAGTCTCCAGCTCCTCTGACATGTTCTTTCATTAATGGCCTGGCCTTGACAACTGATCCTAATTGCCTCTGAACCGCACTTCATGTATTATTGGTGTCTGCCTGCCCTGGTTCATGTCAACAAGCCGCAGCATGCACAGGGTGTGCCCGGTGCTTTTTGCTGAAATGATGCTCACATAGTCATTTACCTCTGAGGGTTTGGGTCTCGCTGGGAATGAAGTATAAAGCTAAAGATCTTCCTGTCTCTTCTTAGTAATACTTTAATGTGGATCTGTGCTATGTACTTATTAGGCATTTAAGAAGACTCAGTAAAGCATCAAGCCAATTATGCAAGATTCCATTAAAGCATAGATGGTAAATGCAAAATAAAATTTGTCTGCATTTTCGTTACTGAGTGTTTGTTTATTAATTCTGAAAAGCTTCTTCAACTAGAAAGTATGCTTACACTTCATTTTTCATAAATAAAAATCCTGTTCTAATTAAGAGTATCAAAGAATTATTATTGGTAATATTGACAGAGTTCCTGAAGATTGAAATGCTCTGACTTTTTAAATAAGTAGGAAAAGGATCCCATTAGTTGAGATGTAAATTAAAGCAAAACCTATTTAAAAATCTTAATGTTCTCTCCTTTTCAATGAAACAGCTTCATAAATATATTTATTAATATTTCTGAGAATGTTTTTAAGGCACACATTTCATTTCATAAAGCAATATTTTTCTTTTTTGATTCTAAACCCTTTTAATTTTCAGTCCCATGGACTGCAAAAACGGTGATACATTTTAATTCTCTGCCTGCAGTATGCATTGTATTTTTACTGTGAAGTTTTATTTTTAAATCTATAATAACATAACTGCCTGCCCAAAACATTTCTATATTTTAAGCATGGCTATGATTTAAAACTTTTATCATTTCTTATAAAATTTTCTATGATTACCTCAGTCATCTAGAAGACTGAATAATTTGAATAGGGAGCCTTTTAAGCATGCAAGTTCTACCACTGATAATAAAAAATAAATCACAGAAGCTCTTTGGTGCTAGGTATCATTTAGCCTAATCTAGACAGTGACATTTGGGCCACTAACAGCATAATCATAGTTATTGCTACAAATTGCTCCATGTTTGAGTTTTAATGTTATAAGTAAATTATGCCACAGGATAAAATATATGCTTCTTTGGGAATTAAACATGTTTATTTCAGCACTGTGGATATGGAGTACTAGGCAGATTGCAAGTTTCTTTCATGTAGTAATACTGCCACCTTCTGAGCCAGTGAAGAATGATTCAGAGATCTGGCTGGTTTCTATCTTAGGGACTTTCTGAAGAATGTGTTGCAGGTTGGTTGTTTTCTTTGAGTGAGCAGCATAACCTCCCTAAGACAAAAGTGCTCAAGACCAGAAATTGCCTGAAACCTATTGCTGACTTATTTTTTTTATTGCTGAAATCCACTCTGGGAGATAACTTAGGTTTTCATGGAGATTGCACTCCTACTGTGAAAGTCTGGCAGACTAGAAGAAATAGGCAGGAAAAGTCTATGGGGAAAATTTTGTTAAAAATGCTTTTCTAAAGCTGTACTACCATTGAAGTCCAGAACCAAAAAATCATTCTTATTCTCTGTACTTTGTCGGAAGACTGATCCCCAGTTAATTCTGATGCAAGAATCACATAGAAGGAAAGGTTGCTCAGTGGTTTTAGGGCAGAGGTGGCCACAGCTGGGATTAGAAGATGAAGGGGATTGCGAATGTTCTTTCACCATCATTCATTCAGACAACGTGCCCTTCAGCAGAACAGCAAGCCCTTCTGATTTTCTCGAATTAGGAAGATTAGCATGAAGCGCATAATGCGGGATGATGGAATTTGTCATAATTTGCATTGTCCTGGAAAGATTCAGTTTGATAGAGCGATGCATCTCAGAGCATGTCATGTCCCACGGGCAGGTCATGGAGGAAGCTTGGCAGAAATAATTTTGCGATATGTGCATCAGTTGTAAATGCCTCATAACCAATTTGTCAAAAAAGAAAAAAAAAAAAAGGAAAAAAATGTGGAGGTCAGGAGAGTTGAAGGAGGTGGGTGGGCATTTGCCTAAACACACGTGGAAGTTAGGTGTGGTAACGGTAAATTAGACTTGTGTCATTTTGGAATAAGGCATGATTACATGCAATAAATGAACACATTGCTACTAGGTACTTGACAGGTTACTGGTACAATTTTTGTTTCTACAGGATGTAAGAAAGATAGATCTGTCACTAATTGCATTATGAAGTTTATTTAGGAAAATTCTTTACAGAAATTATGAGACACAAGAGCTTCAGGATCAGTTTTCTGAGCGATTGCTTCTGACCTTGATAATGTTCCCAAACTGCAGATAGAAAAGGATAATCAGCATGTAGTTGACAAAACGGACATGACAGTGTTACTTATATGCTGCGGCATTTCTGGAAATAGGCATGTAGAATTCAGACAGGCAAGGGGAACACACTTATTTACAGTAGCATAGCAAGAAGAAAAGGTCCAATGTCATGAATTGACCATGGTTTATTTATGGACCATCTGACAATGAAGCAACAGTCTTTGATATTTAGAAATCTCTTCTGCCCAAGAACATTATAACTAGTGCTCATAGGTTATGTTATTTATCATTTCAGTATCTCGTTCTACTTGAGGAAGACATTTTGCAATGTCTCCTTTATTTGTCTTTCTTTATACATTTCAAACAACAGATTAATGCCGGTGGTTCAGTAACACTGATCTTTTATGACAGTTGAGCATTTGCAAGTTGAGGGTCTAATAACAAAATCAAAATAAAAAAAAAAGGGAAAAATAAAAAGGAAATTGTCACTTCCAAAGACCTACCTCACTGTCCACGGGATTCAAATAATTCTTCCTACCTGAGGTTGATCTTCAGGCTGCTGTCTTTCAGATGGTTATTATTGTAGAATTCTGATTTTTAAAAACTGAATTACCTTAGGGTACAACTTAAATAAATTTTTCATCAGCCACCAAGTGGAATCAAGATACATGTGAAGCTAATAACACTGCGCTATTATAATTTGATCACGTGTGATGGTGTGGATTTTTTGGAAGTATTTACAGGGTTCTGCATAAAAAGCACATTTTAATAATGTCAGCCCAAACCATTCAAACTATTTTTTTGTTGGCAAAATAGTAACTCTCTGTATAGTTTCTGTGAGTTCCTAATCTCTTTCTTTTCCATAGTTTACAGCTTCAATTAAGTTTTCAGGCAAATTGCTATGCTAGTCAGAGATCATAACTGATGTGTGGTACCAGTGAAGAAAAATATGATTTCTGTAACAAGAAAAAGGGTTCCTACATTTTGTCTACAGACTACAAAAAATGAACTATATCTTTTTTTGAATTGGAACCACAGATTCTATATTATTCCGTACTGCACTGTACATGGTGAAGGAAAACTAGGTTTAGAAGCCAGAGTGTGTTTTTATTATTATTTTGCTGCATGATATATGCTGATCTCATTTTTTAAATGGCAGAATAAACAATCTTTGCATCTCTGCATTTAACAGTTGGTTAATCTTTTGTTCTTAAGATAAACTCTGGTAACTTTTGAGACAAAAGCAACAAGTGTTTAGATTTTCTATAATGTCTTTTCGGGCATTTCTCAAAAAATGTTTTGCACTGTCTGCTAGTTGCTTCACTGTGGTCATATAGCTTGGCTTTCATTTTTGAGGGCTCATGGTCATGAGTGAACAACTTTGATTTAGTAAGTAATCTTTAAAATCCCCAAAGCAAAGAGTCATGGGTGGTAGTCTTTCCTGGTGTGACTTAATTATAGAATATAGAAATACAACATCTCGTGATATGAGAGCAGAGCTCAAAACATACAGAACTGATAAAAAAATTGTAATAGCTTTGAAAATTTTCATTTACCATTACTGTTAATTGTTTGTATTAATTTAACCTTGATAAAGAATTTTCAATCAATATTTTTACATTGGTCCTCTTTCTAAAGTTTACTTATAGTATCAGGTGATGGATCTAAAACATGTCTGAGGATTCCTCTTTCTGATAACAGGAACTATGTAAAGTACTTTAATTATAATGTGCTCTATACATGGTATTACGTTAAGAACTTGTCCAGTCTAGGATGAAGCTATGGACATATACAAGACACCAGTGATACAATTACTTATGTAAAATTTTCCCCATAATTGCCATTTATGATCCTGAGAGTTCATTTACCTCTTTTTATAAGATCCATGTAGTATCACCATGGAAAGTTCAGTAGCTTACTATGTTGGCTAGAGTTCACACATTTCCTTTTTCTATTAACTTTGACAAAAAGCAGTATGTGATATATTTGATGTCACTGTCATTCAAATGGAGGCCATTCTAAAGTGAATGAAATGCTGAAATAAAGCAAGTGTGCTTTGTCTGAAGATCATAGTTTTCTAGCCAATAGTTAAGATACTGTGTGGGAAGATACTCAAAATCTAATTCCCTTCTGTGAAACCATACCCTACTGAAACTACTAATGTGAAAGAAATGAGGTAATTTTGTTTTAAAGGAAGAAAAGGAGGCCATGAGAGGAAGACTGGGGACTTTTTTCCTAGACTTGTAAGGTTTTCAGAGAAAAGATGACATACTCCAAAGTGGTTCTTCTGTGTTTCCATTATAATTTTCCATTAATTTCTTCCTATTTTTCACCTCCGGAAATTTTCAGAGAAATTAACGGGCATAATACATTTACATGCATATTGAGTGTTTGAAAATTATTTGCTCTGAAGAGAGTTGGTATTGTTCAGCCTGGAGAACAGAAGGCTGCGAGGAGGAGACCTTGTAACGGCCTTCCAACACCTGAAACGGGCCTGCAGGAGAGGTGGGGAGGGACGCTTTCTCAGGGAGTGTAGCAATAAGACAAGGGGTAATTGTTTTAAACTGAAAAAGGGGAGATTTAGATTAGATACTAGGAAGAAATTCTTTCCTGTGAGGGCGGTGAGGCACTGGAACAGGTTGACCAGAGAAGTTGTGAGTGCCCCATCCCTGGAAGTGTTTAAGCTGGATGGGGCTTTGAGCAAACTGGTCTAAGTGGAGTTGCCCCTGCCCTTGGTGGAGAGTTGGAACTGGATGATCTTTAAGCTCTAACAATTCTATGATTTTGTATGTTGGCTGTCAGTGACTTCCAATATAGTTTATCTGCTTGTATGAAAAAAACAGTTTGTTCTTGTAGTTGCTCATGCCACAGGTTCAATCTAGGAATTGCTGTTCAATCTGTGTTCTCTCTGTTCTTACAGTTCTTAATTTAAGATTCTTCAGATTCAATTCTGCTGTAATATGCATGTATGTATCCCTGTATCCTTCTGGTTACTTAGTTTCCTGTGTAGTTTTGAACTTCTGAATGAGGAATTAATCTGAAGATAATGAAAATCCTTTGTCTGAACACAGAGATTGGGATATTCTTGTGGTTTTAACATCCTCAGTATCTGGGTCAGTCACCCAAGTCAAGAGAACAACGAGTACGTAGGGAGAGGGAAGTCCTTCTGATTCTGATATTCGCTTGGAGATAGGTGTTTTACTGGACTTCATGTTCCTGACCAGTGAGACTTTGGGTTTGATCGCTTGAGATCCAAATGTTTTCACTTTCTTTAAAAGCAGAGCAGTGCAAAGCAGGTGCAGTGCAGTGGTAAGGTATGGATCTTTATGACTTGTTTTGATATCAGTTACGGGGATGTAAATCTGAAACCTTATGATGTCATATAGCAAATCACTTTTTCAAGGAAACAAGTTCTACTGCAGTAGCTCTTAGGCTTAGTGCAAAGGGGAGGAGGCAGTCATTCCCATTTTGAAAGACACAGAAGAAAAGTATCGTGAAGCCAGACTCTGCTTTACAACGAGGTTATGTCCTCTGCATCTTGTTTTCTAATGGTCTGTAAAACTGGGGAAAGGATTGAGGGAAGAAGAAATAGAGTGCAGAAGTAATACAATTTGTATGTGAGAGACCAAACATGGTACTCTGACTACATTACAGTAAAACTATTCAGAGAATCTGAGAGTGGGAGGATACAGTCTGTAGATTGGAAATTGAGTCAGAATGTGTCTATACTGCACTCACCCAGCTAAATCCTACTGTGCTCAGTCTGTTGACATTTCAGCTACTTTCATATTGCATTGTCCTGAAAAAGTGAGAGGAATGGTAAAGAGTAGGACAGAAAAGATTAGCACTGAGAGGAAGAGCAAACAGCCAAGGAAGACAGGAGGAAACTATTGTTAGCGACTGGGAATGTCTAAAGCACATTCATTCACATGTGTAGTGAAGCTGTAAATTACACCATAAGATGTCCTCATATGCCTGTTTGTACAGACATTTCATGAAATTGCAGAATGGTTGAGGTTGGAAGACTCTAGGGCTTGACTCTAGAGGTCATATTTTCCAGCCTTCGTGCTCAAGCAGGGCCACCTACAGCAGGTTGCCCAGGACTATGTGCAGACAGCGTTTGAATACCTCCAAGGATGGACACTCCACAGCCTCCCTGGGAAATCTCTGCCAGTTCCCAGGCAGTAAAAATGTGTTTCCTGATGTTCAGAGGGAACCTACTGTATTTCACTTGGTGCTCATTGCCTCTGGTCCTGTCACTTGGCACCACTGAGTCACACCAGCACTGAGCAGAGGGGCAGGATCACCTCCCTTGATCTGCTGGTAACACCTCAGTGCTGCACTTACTGGGTCAAAAGTGTTATTCTGAAAAGTGCTTAATGTAGGGCATAGAAGACTGTAAATTGAAAAAGGAGTAGACAAGGAAGCAGGAGGGAGCTATGGATGAGTGAGACCTCCAGTGTCACTGGTGGGGTTTTCCCTTCCCGAGAGGGAAGACCAAAGCAGATTAAAGATGAGCAGGTTCCGAATGATTAGTTCAATTCATTACATTCTCATCAGAATCCCTCTATGACTGTGTGCTTCCCCAGCCTTCCCTCCTGTTCAGAGTACCAAGAAGTTAATTACAGTAATTTACAAAAAGTATATACAGTGCCTCAATATATGGAAATCATGGAGGTAGGTCTGAAACACTGCTAGTCAGCCTTGGCACCTCACTACCACTTTTGCCATTCTTCTTTATTTTAGCTTTATACTACATGACTGCTCGCAATTCCGTTGTTTTCTATGCTAAACAGGAAAGGTGGATGTTTATAATATTTGTCTCCTAGTCTTACACACAATTTTTCTTGTGTTTATTATTTTCTTCTGATCGTAGAAAATTATTCTCTTTACAGAAAAAAATAACTACCTTCATCATTTAACTAGTGTTCAGAAGGGCTCAGCATGACCATAATTTAAAATAAAAATCCTTTATTTTCAGTATACTGGTACTTAACTAACTGTATTTTCATATTAAGATTGTAGTTCATAACATTTTCTCTTTTTCCAAGTTCTGCATTTCTCCATGGGAGCTGCTAGCTGCTGAGCAATTTTGTAAATCTGATCGTGCGTAAGGGAGACTCAGATCTTTAGAAATGTGCATATGTAATAAAGCTATTGAAGCTTTCTGAAAATGTGATTTTATATAAAAGTTGAATAACTGTAACAGTGGTTATTTTGGTCATATACTTTTCATTTTATTTGTCACCAGTACATCTGAACTTCTGGATATTAAATGTTATTTGATAATAAAATTTTACTCTAAGTTACACTTAACATAAGTAATCTCAGAGTGCAACTTTGGTCTATGACTTGCCAGTTATGGTTCTAAACAGACTGTATTGATAATATTCATGAAGTGTCACCCTGAAAATACTTTTGTAATGTAGAGAATGATGGGATACAAAAATTAAATGTAGCCAGTAAAAGATCCAGGGAGGCTAAAGAACCAAAGTAATAGTAATAGGGTAAAATGCTGGGGTTTATTTGTTTCATACTCAACTTTTAGCTTTACCAACCTATATTCTTGTATTATACACTAATTTAATTAAAACTGAAAGATTATAGCAGTAATTGCAAAAGTAACTCCTTAATGGAGAGTTTTTTCTTAATCTTTATTTACTTTCTTAATTTTTATTTTCTAAACAGATTTTTCAATTAAATGCAGTCCATTAAACATGTAAATATGCTTGAAGGTCAAATTGAAGGCAACCCCACAAAAAGAATTTAGAAATTTTAAATAAACCTGAAGGACTACTATCATCTGCAGATTTCTGATGTAATAGGGAAGTCTTGGAGTATCAACGTCAATTTGCTGCGTGTGTATCATAGGCTTGATACATATTTGTACTTGTGTGGTGAATGTGTCTGAGATTACAATAGTCACAAGCGCATTTGAAGTTGCTACTCTGGCTTAAGCTGCCAGATGTCTGGAGAAGAATAACTACAGTATAGAATTTATGGACAGAAGAAAGTAAAGTGAAACAACTTTAAAATGATAGGCCTGTTTATGCAACTTGCTTTTTCTCTCTGCCCCCTCACAGTCAACCATATAATTTTCTATTTTAAATTATGTTTTTGTTTGCCTGTTTATATCCAGTTTTTCAAGTATTATATGTTTGGCTCTGAAGACTATGAATTTTCAATGGCTAGTTACAAAAAGTAATCAGGTGCTTACTAAGGTTGTTAAGTATTATTAGTCCTTTACTTTGATTAGGAGCTCTGCATGCATTTTCAAGCTCTTATCCTGAGTCTTTTCTTATTTTAAACATATAAAACCAAATTGAGAATTGAATCAAAGGGAGTACTTTGTCCTGTCTCTTTACTGTGCTTTAAAACACCACACATCTAAATAACAGCTGCAAATCACAATCTCTATTTCCAGCTCCCTGTCGTTTACACTGACTTGCATAGACTTCTGAAATTTATACCGGCCTGTGAATCACTGTAAGGTTCTATCCAAATCCTTCTGAAGAATCAGAGGAATTTCAAATAGAAACGAGCTCTTTTTTCCTCAACAATTTAGGACCTGGGATTGTTCTGAATTGTTTTTGACGAGAGAAATTGTTTTCTCAGCAAAAATGCATTTAGCTTTTAGGAGTTTAATAACAGCTCCAAAATGAGAAATCTCAGTTACAGTTTTCATTCAGATTTATCTTTTCACGTTTGTGGGTCCCATTTCTCTCACAGGAAGACTTAAAATATTCTCTATTAAGGTTGTAGGTTTTCTGATAGCTACACATGTGCTATCAGATTTAAGATTTTGATTATCAATATATTTTGATGCAACTGTGGCCCTCACAAAAAATGGTGAAAAGATGGTAATTTAAGCACTAGAGAAAGATAGACATTAGTTTCAGCTGTAGGGGTATTAAAGATAATGCCTTTAAAATGTATTAACAAACAGTACATGGAAGATCCATAAAGATACTATTTTTACGCTGCACTTTGAAACTTTCCATGGTTAGGGAAAAACAGAAATTTCTATTCCATCTTGAAACTTTACTCTGGCTTCCAGATCAAGTGCTTATATAATTATAGTAATTATCTATAACAAGCTTTAAAAATCTAGCTAACATAGTTACACTCTGTTTTCCAGCAGTAGTATACTGAAAGATTTGGGATGGTTTTGAATTATTTGAAATACCTTAAAGAAGTGTATTGTTTTATTATAAGGGCTGAGGCGTACAGATGGAAGAATTACTTAAAATAATATATTTAATTTATATAATAGTTAATTCATTAAAATGTATAGTTTCAAGGAGTGTGTGCTTGCAATTAAAAATGTTTTATTAGTTTGAAAGAGATTCCTTGTAGCACTCACTTAAAACATGAAATTAAATTTCTGCTGTAGATATAGATGGAGGTGAAACCCTCCCATGGCGTTTTAACTAGGTGATGCCACAGTTGTAATTTTTGTTTCATTGTCTGTGACTATTTCAATTTTTTGTCCTACTTGTAAAAGCAGCTACGCCAAAGGCAATGTTGGTATGTGGAATTTAATCATGGGACTGAGAGTTCAGAAACTGTACCCTGTAAGTTGGGTTTTTCCAGTTCACTGTCTCGTAATAAGTTTTTTAAAGTCAGCTGAACAAAGACACATTTTGTGACATTATTTTGGCAGAGGGCACAGAGATGGACACCTTGTAGTTTGTAGGTCCAGTTACTGTTTAGATATGGGGAATATCCAGAGATGTTTATCATGGGCAGGTCTGATGCATATGTATAAGCAAAGCCATAAGTACATACTTTTACTATGAAAACTTGCACTCTCTTAGCACTTCGGGCAGGAATTTCAAGTGCAGTAGTCTTTCATTTAGAGATCTCGTTCCTGCTAAAAGCATGCTTGAGATACACAGTTGATAAGAATATTGTTTTTCTTTTCATAGGTTAATATTATGTATTGTTCAGGTGCTGGATTCTACACCTCGGGTATCAGGAGGGTCAAACTTCTAGGAAGTGATGTTATTTGTTGTATTTTAGTGCGTCAGAGTGTTTTGGGTTGCATGAGCCGTGCAATAGTATCTCACAGAGACCATGCAAGGGGCTCTGGAATATTGCAAGTCTAGGGGCTTTGTCATTACAGGACCTTTTGTTTACATCTACTGTGTTACTATAGAAGAAGTTTTAAAAACAGTATGTTATGTCCTTTTTTCAAACTAGGCAATTGCTCTCACAGTGCATAACAATTTTGACTTAACTGATATTTCAGAAGACTACACTGCAGTACTCTCAGCTGCAAAGCAAATGACTCAGCTGTCCTGGAGACTAAACCCTGGTGTTCCCCTGGAATAACTTTAAGCTTTACTGACAGAGTGACTTCCAGGAGCTCTGGGTGATGCTGCGTACGTTCGTAAATAAACATTGTGTTGAAGTCTCCAGAGCTATTAGTAACATACCCTTCAGGAACAGCTTCCTGACTATTAAATCATTCCAATGAATTAAAATGCTTTTTAATATACTTGGATAACTTGGATAACTAAAAAAATATTTTTTAGGAAGAAAGCAACATAAGTGATAACAGCAATCTGGTTAGGAATGTCACCTGCTATGTTTCAGAACACATGGTGTTACTGTTACTGGACTAATGTTATACATGTATTGTTTTACTGATAATTCAGACAGGCTGGACTAAAAGATCTAAAGCATAACTGGTCAAGGCGGGAAATGAAAGGTGGAAAGATCTTGTGATGCTCACTGAAAAGCTTCTGAATATTTGTTTCACATGCAAGACTTCCTTCGTAAACCTGGGCAAATTGTTTAATTGTACTAGGTCTCAGTTCTTTATCAGCAAATTAACATTATCTTGCTCTCATTGTTTTTATTTCTGTGGAGTCTCAGAACTCTAGAATAGTGCTCATCTGTGTGTATGGAGAATGATTAATACTGTAATTCACTACCTCATTACTTGTGTAACTTCAGTGCTAGTAAAAATTATGCCTCTGTCTTTTCTGAGAGCGATACTGAATCACGTTCCTGTCTGGTGAGAGCAGGGTTGTCTTTCCTCATTTTTTTTCTTAGTTTTCAGACACCTGCCAGTTCCATGCTCTTTAAAATTAGTGAACAAGACATAATAGGGAGGCCAGTGGAACCCAGCAGAACCCTGCTCTTCCTGGTTTAGAGGATCGGGTGAATGAAATGAGACATGGTCCTTGCTTTCTCAGCAGAATGATGACAGGGCTATGTGTGTGGGTCAGAGAAGGCAGAACTACCAGAATATGAGATTGCTGTTTGAGAGACTACTCAAAGCTGGGTACCATGCAGTAGGTAAGAGAAGATTACAGAATTCGCTGTACATCAGTTTTAAAAAGCAAAAAAATCCAACCCTGCTTACTACATGAAACACACCACCCACATAAAATGGAGATGTGATTATGTAAATAAGGAATGAGTTCTAATAATGGATAAATAAGAGGTTATAATTGAAGATATGTAGTCTGACTGATTTGTGGGAATAGCTTGCTTTTGAGTTTTAAGTGACAAAATTAATACAGAATTTTAACTTACACATTGATAGTCTGTACATGTAGTATATAAAGATAGTGTTGGTAGTGTGCTTCTTTATATATCTGTATATGTACATGTATGTATACATACACAAGCACGCATATTGTAGAGGGACAGGCTTTTTTCTTAAATTTTTTAAGGTGGACTACGGATTGTTTGTCTGTGGGCTTCCAGATCAAAATTCTCAGAGGTCATCGAGAGCCTCAGGAGGGGAGTCTGTAAGATTTCAAAGAGCTTCTGTTCAGCGTATAATGAAGGCGGCTCTAGAAGTCTAAGGTTAAAATTCTGGAACATTTGGAGTTCACAGAATCACAGAATATCAGGGATTGGAAGGGACCTTGAGAGATCATCTAGTCCAATCCCCCTGCCAGAGCAGGAACACCTAAGTAACCTAGGCACCTTATTGCTGGAGTACTTTTGGTATATAGGTTTTCATCATATTAGTGGCTAAAGTAGGGTTTTGCATTTAAAAATGCAGCATGAATTTTTAAGATGTTGTGAAGAAACTAAGTGGTTCACACTGGAACGAATTCAGAGCGCTGTGGAATATTTCTGGAAGCCTAATGATTACATAGCACATCCATATACTATATAGACCTCATGAGTTATGAGGTACATAGTATAAACAGGAAATTGGATTGCTGCATCATGGGTTGTGCCATATAGTTATCTTAGACTGGAAAAGTAAAACAGTTGTTTCCTGATTATTTTTATTTTGGGATTTTGTTGTTGTTACATCATTGGTATTACATTCCTGACAGGGATGTAGCAAACTTTTCAAACCACTATCTGCTTTACCTTTGAAAATATGAGGATACAGTGGTTCTGTGATTTTGCTTTATAATGGCCCGATTTGAGTTGGTTGAATGAGGCATTCTATATGGCACAGTTTACATACTTGGTTTTGTGGAAGGAAGACAGTGTGCTAATTCCATTGAGATGTATACATTTTTTTTTTTATATCGAGAGGTAATTATTGTCTTTAGGTTCAGCAATATTTTGCCAGTTAGGATAGACAAACCCAACACTTCTATGATAGAAAGAAACCCTCTTAGGTTGTAGAAAAGAAAGAAGCCCTCTCCACTGTCTTGGCAATCTACAATTGACCAGAGCTGATACAGCAGCTCAGTGCTGCTTTGAAATCTGTAATGTACCAGTTTCTACAGCCATCTAATTTCAGGGCAGTAAAAGTTGTGAATATACCAAAGGAAGAAAATGCAATGACATTCCTGCTTTGGAAAATTTGGCATTAAAAGCCCTAAATTATTAATAACATTTTTCTGTTACTGAGGGGCAACCTGAGAACTGCTCCCGTCAAGGTCAAATACCCAATAAACAAGACTGGCAATGTTGAGACTAAGCCACCTCTGTGCATATGTGCCAGTTCCCTGCGTCTATGGAAAAGGGGTAATTATAATAATGGCAATTGAACAGGATGGGATTCCTATGAAGGCTTGTAGTAAATAATATATTAGTGCAAACTGCAACTGTATTGCTGAATAATATTTTATTTACTTTTTGTCATGTTGGGGTCAGGCAACTAATGTGGCTTACTGTTGTGGTTCCGACACTTAGAAATGTTGCAGGTCTTCTATGACAAATGTCTCAGATGTGAGACACTTGATGTTATTTCCTGCTGGTTTAATTCTGTTGTAATTTTCTTGGTAGATAAGTGAATATTAGTCATGCTAAATTGGACTTGGACAAATGTTATCAAATATATATAATTTGTGGAGTTACTAGATTGATCTCGGACTTTGAGAAAGGAGCACATAAAATGAGAGATTTATAACAAGATATGGTTATTTGGGACTGAGCCCTCTGGAGACAGTAGCAACATTCTTCTGCTAGTCGGGTGGAAAGTCTTTGAATATCCCTTAAATGCACAGTCTACTAAACATTTGCCAAACAGTCTCTTTCTGGGCCTTGCCCCATGTGAAGGAATCTGTCAGATCTTATTCTGTGTTTGAGGAAGTGCCTGAAGAATCTCAGTTAAGTCTGTCTGTGGCTCGACCTCTGTGAAGTTCCAGCTTTCTTCTTTGTAACAGTAACAAATCTGCAAGGTTATTTTTTCCCTGAATTCTGAAAAGGTAGCAATAAATTTGAATTGTATAAATGAATTAGGTAAAGACTGCATGATGCTCAGTTTTCTGTGGTTACAAAGCATTGATTCTCTCAATTTTATCCTTTAAATGCATAAGAAACTAATGAAAAAAAATCCTGGGCTGAAACATATTATTTGCTTGCTCGCAGATCAAATTTAGAAATTTAGAAAAATTTAAAAAACCACCAGTTTTTTAATGCAGTGAGTTGCAGCATTTTCAGCAGGAAAGGTGTTACAGATTTCCTTAATGTAAATTAGAGGTAGCTGCAGGTAGAAACTTCAAAGTTTCCTTTTTGTAACTTCTCTCAGGAAAAATCCTTTTACCTACTGAGAAGATAAGTATAGCAACTGGAAAGCTATGTCAAGAAAGCACCAGCTTTCTTGAAAAACAAAAAATTCTTCTGACATCAAAGTTAAGCAAGGTATTGCAAAAGTCTGTTAATACTGTTTGGTTTAATGTGTTTGTCATAACTCTGAACTTCCTGCAAATGAGTTCATGATTACTGTCTTAAACATAAATGTACATTTATAATGCAAATGCATTTATATTTCACTTTTAATCAAACATATGTAAAGTTTCCATATGTATCCTGATTTTTGATACTTTCTGATAAGTGCTTAATTTCTCATCTCTGTTATGTTAGTATTATGTGTATGTATTTGTTTGTATATCTTCCTGTACGGTAGCACTAAAACTAAAGTTAAAGTCATCAATGAATTAGCTTCCCTCTTATGCTACTCCTATCGTTTCTCAATAGTCGGACTCATATTATAGCTATATGTTTAATACAAGGCATATTCTAGACTTATGGAATTGCTTCTTTTTCCTTTTGCATTCTCCTTGGCACCTGTACATAAGAAGTAAGTATAAGCAGTGACAATATTATTGTACTTTCCCACACAAAATAAGCACTGATGTTGCACGAACACTCAGGAATATGGAACACCTTACCAGTTTAATATTTTCTTCTTTTCAATCCAGCCGGGTGAACCACTTAATTTAAATTTTTATGTACTGTATTTTTAAGAACTATAATGGAGATTCAGACTAAATCATATCTCAGAATGATGTCTCTTCTGTGAGAATGGAATCAGGACTGTAATGAAAGCTAGAATATTTCTGTTAGGCATCTAATCCTCTGAATATTCACTCAGTAAGTTACAACAAATTTTTGATTTGTTCATCTCAATTTTTCCCTATGAAAACAGCAAATACAGACAGGTAGCTCATTGTTCAATTATGAACTTGGAATGGAATTAGTTGCTTGAGCCCTTCTACCTCTGCAGTGCAGTATAATACAAGTCCTGATTTTGCTATTAATCACCAAGCAACTGACAGTAATGCATTCAGCAAAACCACTGGTTACATGTTACCATCCTCATCCAAAACAAACAGTATGTGTGCAGCTCAGTACCGTTTAAAGTGTTTGACTTAATCCTTTTTGTCTTACAAAATGTCCATTATGTTTTTTAAGCTTTTGAAAGCCAGGGAAGTTCAAGAAAGCTGTTTTCCAATTAAAAGATAATGGTTGTGAGTTCTGTGATAATCAAGTTTAGTGTCCAATGTAGTCCTCTAGTCTCATGCTGATCTCCAAGAAAGCACAATTTCCCCCATGGATGGAACTGTATCTGCATGACAAAGTTTTGTTCTCCCTAAGGACAGGAGTTTTTACCTCTGCCTACAAAAACTATGCTAGCCACAGGCTATTGAGAGTCAGGAAGATTTCAGCTAAGATAGTGAAAATTTCATTGAAAATGTATATTGGAGTAAATTAGAATGTGACTATTTCAAATGTAAATTTTGAAGCAGTGCCGATGAGCTTCTTAAAATTAATCAAGTGTCTTTATGAAACATGAACATATGTGCATCATTTCTGTTACTGTAATATTTATATGTGCCTATATTTCAGCCATATATATGTATATATTTTATGATGAAATTTTATAAATCTTGGAGCGTGAATTACTGAATTCACTGTAGTTGTGTGTTACTGCTATCACCAGTAGTAAATGGCCAGCTCCTTCTAAGATGAGTGGTTTTAGAGATACTACATCCTTTGAGTAATGAGCTGTTCTTTACCTTGACACTTTTCATGTTTTAAATGGTTTTAATCACATATTGCTTATATTACATTGATTACCTGAAAGAATGTTGAAGCTTTAATGATCCCTGTTTTGTCAGTGTAAGAACTTGGCAGTACCCATCATACGATATTATTCAGTATGACAGTTACTCAGTTTATACTTCAGGGAAGATATCAAAGCTAATATCTAGTTTGTAGTATAAGTAATGTTTCATGATTATCAGTTAGGATGATTTGGGACTGCCATCACCCCAGTGGCTCCACTCAATTCAGCTTTTCTATTTGTTAGTCGTTTTTTTGCTGCTCTTCAATTGCAGTTGCTAGAACAATAAATGTGAATATTTTTTTTTTGCTTCTATACTACAAATAATGAAGTCTAAAATACAGCAGCTCACATATATAGCAGAGAGATTGTCCTCTGATATTCTTTATCTGAAAGGAAACGCAGGAGAAGATTGTCATGACTGTAGATTTATTAGGACGTTTATGTGATATCTGTATGGTTATGCTAGTGTATAGTGCTAGGCTTTTCTTGCAATAACTTTAAAGCCAAAGAAGTGATTGCTGGATTGACAGGATGAAAGTAGTAATAATAAAAAAAGGGAAAAAGAAGACAGCGTGCAGTTACAGTTGAGACATTTAAAACTTGCTTATACACCTCCGGGTCATACAGATACAGAGGGAATGTGACCGACCTGACAACTTCAGAATTTTTCATCAGTTACTACTTAGCCTTCAGTGCAACACTTCCGGACCCTCATGACTTAATCCTCATTTGGGACATTTCTGCTTAACTTCATTTCTCCAATTCTCAGAGTCACTGAGGTATTAGTACTTCTATATAAACAGTGATCAATATGCCTGTAGTAATTAATGAACAAATAAAACCAAATTTCCTCTTTCATATCAACCTGATATGGTTAAAGCGTACAAATAGATACTGATACCCGGAGTCATTAATGAAAACATCTGGAGACTTCTCTATTAAGCTTAGCTAGAACTGTATTTTTCAGTAAGCAGAAGTGCAAGACAGTAAGTGTTGCAGAAGGAGATCCTAAATGGGAAAAGTGAAGAGTGTTGGCCTGTGCCTTCTGTTGGGAATTCTTTCTGTCATTTTCCTGCTATTATCAGCCCTTGGTCATTTCTGCTGGATTGATAAATATGTGCAGAAATAGGGAAGAGCTACAAGCACTTCTGCTCTCAGCTCCTGTGATTTGCGACTTGCTCAGAGTCTGTCTGACTAACCATTCGGCTAAAATGGCAGCACTATCACAGCCATTTCAGCTGCTATCACTGTCAATCCCAATGAAACTGAATGGGTGTAATTACGAGATATTTTTAGGAAACGTACTTTATATAGACAAGGCCTCTGAGGGCAGTAAGTTCTAGGACATAGGGAAGGATGTGCAAGAACAATACTTTCTACTTTAAATTACATGTTTCAATGTCTAATTAGAAAGTTTCAGTGGTTTCAGTGCTGACATCTGCTTTGTGCCATAGGAGGGAAATAGTACAGATTGTCATTCACTTTTTTTTACAGATTTACTCTGTATTTTAATGGTATTTACACTTCACGGAACTAAAGCAAGAAAAATTTTACATCACCTTGCGTGCCTCATATATTGCAGACCGGTTACGCATCTAGAGTGGAGTTATAAACTATGGTTGCAAACTAGGTTGCAAACAAATTTTGCCTAAGGCATGAACCATAAATTAAAGTAATAATCATCTCTGTAAGAGACAAGTTTTCTCCACTGCTCTTTTAAAATAAAAAAGAAAGTAGGTCAGAGAAATTTAGGATATTTTAGAGTATGTACAGTATTGTATTGTTTGCCAGCACCTAATTTACAATTACAGAGCTGCATGAATATTGAAATGATTCAGCTTCCCATTATAAATGTATGTGGCAGTTTGGTTGTTGATCAGTTTATGAAGTTAATGCAAATGAAACTGTCTTCCTGTCAGCATTTGAAATATATAATGCAGTCATGTTGTATATTCAGGGACAGGCCATTGACAGTCAATTAACAAGTTTGATTGGTATGTCAACTCATTCTTTTGAATTGTTAATAGTATGTTAATAGCATTCATTTCTTTGTGCAGTCCCATTTGCAGCTTCACAGTTACAGCTATTTTTTATGATTCTGAGTAACCTAAAATAGTGCCTTAATAATAGATTATTAAACACCTGTCTGGTGTAGCTTAGGGAGGTTTTTCTAGACTGGGAGTTTGCAGTGGATCCCTTTGATATTCAAATCAACAAATGATAGCCTTTTTATTCAAAACGTAAGTTCTTTTGATGGTTAGCTTGTTAAGAAATATTCAGCTCCAGTCTGACCTGATCTGGTTTCCCATGGAAAAGATCTGATGCTGTTTGAAGGTTCATAAATGGAATGCCAATGACAATTTGTTGTTGACGTTTTGCTGCCTCAGCCTTCAGATGCTGCTGGTTGATGTGCCGCTTTAGCTTCACCAAATAATGCTTGCAGGTAAATGATCTTCTGATTGATCAGATAGTTTCAAAGCAAAGAGTTCTCTTCTGTGGTCTGTAGTCGTGGTTTTTAGGCTTGGAGGGGTACTTTAAAAGATGCATCAAAGTTGACAGATGAATCTCGAGGCAAGGAATGATGGGAGACAGCAGAATTATGGGAATATTTTTTAGAGAATAACATATTAGTGAGAGTTTTGAAGACCTTCAAAGGACTATCAAACCAGCTCCCTATAGCAGATTTATTCCTCCTTTAAAAAAAATTAAAATTGACTACACTTTTTAACTCTCAATTTCCTGTGTTGGGAAGGTGTTGAGCTGATTCATTGTTCTCTGATGGTGTTTTAAAGGTCTTAGTTCATTTGAATTTCACCTTTATCATGTTCTGCATCCAGGTCCCACTCCTGCACGTTGCAATTTTTGCTTTTACTAAATTTTGCATATAATCAAAACATTGTATAACCTTACAAGGTCAGGGTGTACAATGAGTAACATTTCTTTACATATATGTCTGTGACACCATGAGTTAGCATTACAAACAACAAAAATCAGTTGAAATTACCCTGTTTCTCCACCTTTCTTCATATTACAAGTGTTATTCTTTCATACCCTTTTTCATTCCACATTAGTGCCCTTTCTGATTCTAACACAGCTCTTACTCTGAAGAATCAGACTAGCTATTAGAAGTTCAAAACATACATCACAGAAACAGTTCATTTCTCTTTGGTTTGAGAATTTAATTATTCACTACCAGCATGTGATATTTGTCTGCAAAAACATGTAATTGGTTTTTGTTGAGAAGCTATAAGATTTAACTCCTTCGGGCCTGGATGGCAGAAACCCTGAGGTTTGGATTTAAAAGCTGTGAAGAGTTATATTGCCAAGCACAAACTCTGGCATCATGCATTGAAAGATGCTGTGCATTAACCGTACTTCGCTGGACTTCATGACAAGGCATTCTTGCTGATTCAATTTAGGCCAAACTTCTTTAACAACAAAAAACATTCTTTTCTTACAACCCTTAAGCATTACTTAAAACTAATAGATGAACAATCAAGTCATGCAACTTCAATGCTGGAATTTTTGCATACTTTTCAAATACCGTCCACTGTTTAGCTGAAAATTTGAAGCTCTTTCTGTTGGGCTGCAGGAGCGAAATATTAGACTTTCATATTGTCATACAAGGTCATATTTTCAGTGAAGCAACTCTAATTTTCGTAAGCTCAAAAAGCAAAATTAGATACTTAAACTGTTCTCTGCATATTTTGTAGACTTTGATACAGGCTCTGTTTTTGAAGAGGTACTCTATTGGTTATTTATAAAATTCAAATGAAAAGTTCAAAGATTTTCTGATAGTAATGTCATTGGTATTGTTTCTAATTCATTGTTTCCGTGCTAAAATAAGTTTTAAGCATCGTACTTCAAAGTGAAGATTTTGATTGCATCTCACGTTCACATTAGGCTTCTGTAAGTATTTTGATTCTATTTTAAAAAATGTAATTAAGTCCACCTTCCCCACATGATTTCCATTTTATCATGTCACTTCTTTTGATGTAGCCTAAATATTTCACAAAAATTGTATTTGTACAGCATCATTGATCTAAGTGTTCTGCGGTGTAAGGCTTATTCTGTGTTAAGTAACTTTTATATTGCTAAATGCTTACTATATCAAAAAGGTAGAAGGTAAGAATGACCATCTTATAGCAGTTTAGCATTTCAGTTGGTCATTTCTTTTTTGGATAGAAAATCCAAAAGAAATCATAATCTGCATCAATTTTGATTTAATGTTCATCGTAAAGCTATTCCAGATCCTTTCTAATGCTTTTTCTCAGAGGAATCTTTCTGACCTATACTAACTTCTAGCATACTGATTAAAACACTCATCAAGAAACAGAACAGAGTCCGAACATGAGTTTACTGAAACAAATTAGAACAGTTGCAGTAGAAGACACTGAAGTGTCTGAAGTGCTTCCTGTATTGCCCATTGCTGTGACAGCACTGCCATTACCAGAAAAATACCAAAGAAGGGATTTGAACCTGGATCTCTGCAATATCACAGCTGGTTAACCTAATTGCTGGGTTGTTCCTTACTGCATTCTGCCCTCCCTTCCTCTTACTTACTCCTTTTTACTTTCAACATTTTTTTTGTAGTCATTTTTGTATCAGAGGGCTTGACTCTGCAATTAGCTTTTACTAGCCAAAATAATTACTTTTATTCATAATGCACAAGAAAAGGGCTAAGAACATGGTAAGTTTGCAAGCACATGGCTTTGTGATGTAAGATGGAGGAAAACATGAATGCAGCTTGGTTGGCAGAACATTCAGACATGTATGTTATTAGTAATCTGTCAGTTACTAATATACTGTCAATATAATGCAATTTCCAGTTCCCAACTTTTATCCTTTTAAGCCACCTATAAAATTCTATGCAAATAAGTATTATAAGAGAAGAATAAGGTGGATGTACAGAAAAAGAAGCCCAGAAAAAATTAAGAAAATATATAATGCAAGACTATAAGTCCATAGGCAAAAGAATCTGTCTCACAGAACAGAATATAATACAGTTACAGTCCAATTATAAGAGAGAATTTAATTATAATTTGTTACAGAAAACTTTTGAATGCCACAAGTGACGACTTTGTCGATAGATAACTTCTTATCGTGAAGTGCTGCCGATCTAAGAGAAAATTTGCTCTTTGCAACGTACACAGTGAAATCTGCCTGATTGCATATTTAGAAATCTAGTGATATTTTATATAGGGATGTTATCCACACTGCAATTCTGTTTTAAAGTCAATGTTTAAGGTAAAGCAATAAACCGCACTATATGGCTAGAATGAGAACTATCACTATGAGCTAAATTTTATGAACCTGCTTCTTTCCTGTCTCCCAGTTATCACAAACCAGTATCTTAAAGTAGGCAGGAACATTCATGAAAAGCATATATTGAGTAAGAATATTAAGCTAAGTGGTGGCTGGGAATGAAATCTTTTCTGTAAGGATAGAACATCATGGTGATAATGTGTTTCATACACTGTGAATTACTGTCACATGATGACCGGCTTTCACCTTTCAATACAGAGGAGTTTGTCTGCCTAGCTCTCCCTCTTCTGGTTATAATCTCACTAACCTACTCGACAGTTGGTGTGAGTAAGGATTGTAAAGACAGGTACAAATGGAAAAAAAAAAAACAACTCACTCTTCTTAGGCTTTTATGACTGCAATCCTGATTCTCCTTGGATGTTGTATTGCAAAACGGTGGTACAGCCCTAAGCAATATCATGCTTATTGTTAGTAGAAACTTCAACCTTGAAATATCTACTGTGCCTTCTTGGACTGCTTTATCATTGCAGTGATAGTTTGACTGATACTTTAGTTTACTGCAAGTAGGTGTTTTCAGTAAAAACTTCAGTTAATGTGGAAAGATACCTTGAGATCTCTTTCTAACTAGATTGTATGTTTAATGATAAAAGTAAAGTCAAAGTCTGTAATATAAACACATATAAGTATATAAGGTTATCACATCACTTTACCTTTTTTCTTTTTCTCCCTTTAAATATTGTGTGTGTGTATGCAATTACCTTGTAACCTCTCTCTCACTATATATGCTCTCCAGTCCCCTAGAACTGTAAGCATAGNTTTTTTTTTTTTTTTAATACTGACCTGACACAGAAAGAAAGCTGGTAAAGCTATCCTTAAGGATAAAGCTATCCCTATCAGAATAAATGTAAGATAATAGTCATTAATAGCAAAACCACAAATGAACTCTGTGGGAACCCCAAATGAGCGCTTATGTAATCTCATGTAAGATTTAGACATTTTCCATTTTAACAGGGGGAGAAAAAAGTGGGGTTTATTTATTATATCTTTACCCTGACAGATTAAAATGCTTTTCATATTGTGAATGTAGCTATGTGAGCCTGCAAACAGAAAATCGGTGTTAATGATAAAATGTAAAAACTTCTCAAAAAAAGTACATCTTCAATTCTGAATAATCATTGCAAACTTTGATATCATGTGATCTTTCACACCATTCATCTTGAAACGTGGAAATCATACTTTTCCTAAAGGGTATGGTACCAATTTTTGACATTTTAGAAACTTTCACTCTTGCATTAGTCAAGTGTAGGTGTTACTTATCCTGAAACAAGTCTTTGGTAGATCTGATGAATTAGACCTGTTTCATGAGAACAGCAACTGTATCTTCTTTTATCCTAATCTGAATTTGCTTCTAGTAAAGAGCAGTTATGTTTAATATGAACTGTTCAGCACTTCTGCAGTCAAGTTTTCTCCCTTGTTATGAATATCTGTATTTCGAAATATTTTTGCCATATGTTCTGGCATGAGTTTTCATTTTTCCTAAGTTACGTCTCATTTTCTTATTTCCTGTCTTTATTTCAAACCTATCTGTGTCTGTTTTTATTATTTCTACTGATGCACATTCTAATTTAGTATCCTCTATGGGTTTCATTACCATGCTGTTAATCCCTTCTTCCATTGACTTAATGAAGATGTTAAACAAAATCAGGCCTAATACTAATCCCTACGGCCCCCCACTTCAGTACATTGGCATTTTTATTACTCTCTCCTCACAGACTATGAGCTAGTTTACAGCATTTATAATTGAGTGTTAAAAGTAATTTCCAAATATGCTGTATCAGATATTTTAAGAATCCAGATGCATTAAAACCATTATCCTCCCTTATCTATGCATATATAATTAATAAATAACAAAACCCCACCATCAACTGTGGTGAACATAATACACGTTTTCTAAAAATGCGGTATCCATTGCTCAATGGTCCATGTCCACATTGAGTCATCTGCATTGCTTTACTCTTTTAGATACTAATCTCTTCCACCTTATTTCTTTGGACTCTGAATGTGCCTTTACTTTTCTTGGTAAATACCAATATCCCAGCTTCAATTGTTCTGGGATAGACTAATCTTAGTTCTTTTTGTTGGTTTGTTTTATTTAGCATCTTTATTCAAAGAAATATGAATAAGAAATGAGTAAATGATAATCAGTTTGGAGATTTTACTCAATCTTTTAGATAAGGTATGTTCATAAAGCTGAGTGTTCTGCAATTTTTCACAGTTGGCAGATTTTGCTAATGTGATTGTGTGAGAACTTGTGATTTTTTCCAAAAGCTTGAGAGGAAATGGTAGGCTTTGTAAAAGGTGACAGATTAATAGTGAAGAAGACTAGAATTCCACTGTCCAAGGAAGAAATGCATCAAAGATTAATACTTTTACTAGCTTGCTTATTTTCAATAGTGAGGCTGCTCTTTTTCTATTTAGGAAAAAAACATCCTTTAGGATGTAGAGAACAGTTTATCCTCTATAGCAATTAAGTCTTTGAACTGTCTGCTGTAATTTTCCATAAAGGAACAATATGTACCCTGTGGGCCAGTACAAGACAGTGGCAGAAAGATGCACAGTGAGCAAAGAATATTTAACCTCCCTTTGCTTCATCTCCTGTGTATGTACTGGAGATTCCAAATGGACCAAAACAAGAGTCTTGAAGAAGTCTTCAGACTAGTCTCTTGCCCTACATGCATGTATTAGATGGCAAGTCTTTTTCACCCACTTTACTGGAACCTTTCCTAGATGTTTATAACTGCATTTGCTGACTTTAAAAGCTACATTTATTTTTGTTTTGTGTCTCAAACTCCCTTGGAATGTGAATGACAGCTTTTGGAGTGGGGTGTTTTTTGTGAAAATTTCAGTTTCTGAATCTTTGTCTTCTGTAAATCAGAAGTGTATGGTTCTTATTTCCATCAGTTGTAGAGCAGAATAAAATTGATTTGGCATTGATCAAGATTTAAATATAACCAACACATTGCCAAAAATATGTACATAAATAGTACAATTTTCTGTGATAGGACAGAACAATTTTTTTAAATTGGTTTTCAAGCTGAAACTTCAGTCTTAACTTCTCTTTGCTTTCTGACCTGATTGCCCCTCTGAAGTCTGTGCATATAGCATTTTGTTAAACTTCAAGGTAGTACAGTCCGTCAGGAATGTATTATATGAGGTTGCCTGCTGTAAATCCAGCACAATCTAAGGCTTGATTTGAATTATTTGATTTTTAGAGGATTGCAGAGGTATTTACAGTTGGGCCAGCATAGACTATGAATATAAGGTATTTGGATGTAGGGTTTTTTGAAGTTGATTTAGTATTCATAGCATTCAAGGTTGTGGCTTCCTCAGATGCATTGTCAGGTTATTTAGCAACCTTTTTAAAGAACTGCCAGATTTTGTGCTGCTCGGTGTATCATACTGCATGATGTGATACTTCTCTTTAGCATAATTTCTAATTACGAAACGCACAAAAGTTTTAGGTGTATTGATCACATTATGACACTAGTGTCAAATACGGCTATGGAATGGTGTATCTTAATGTTGCTAAACTGCAGTAAAAAAAAATTTATATGGTCTACTTTGGTATGTTGCAGCATTTTATTTCATTTCTTGATAAAAATTATCCTGTGAATATATAAGTTCAAAGACAAAAATTTAAATCACACTTTGATAAAATAAACTTTAATAGTGAAGAACAATGCAAAAAGATGAGTGTTTTGCAGTCTTGTATCTTAGGTGATCAAACACATTTCGAAAGATATGAAACTCCATCCCAATATGAGGATTAGCAAATTGGAGTCACAGCATTTGAAAACTGAGTTATAAATCTCTGAAAATTGTGGAAGTGTTACAACTATTTCAATAAAATAGCAAAAATATGCTGTTGACTAATTATTCTTTTTGACCTAACCAGGGAAAAATACTATTTTATTCAAAGGAAAGTTCTGGAGTTTTGAGTTTAATATGCAAGCATTTTACTAAATCATTTTTGGATTCATCTAATTGTCAAATTTTAATTTAGATTTTGTTTAGGAATATTTCCTTCATCTTTTACCCACTGATAAGTGTGCACATGTTCTCAAATGAGAGCCTGTATCAAACTAAACTAATCAACTAATTTATGGAACTTTTAGAGCACAAATTTATAACAGTTCAAGAAAAACATGTGAATTAAATTGAAGGTTGTGGTATATTAGAACCACCTTCATCAGATACAATTTGTGTTCATAGTGTGAATGGAAAGCTTTTCAATTACTGTTGTCTAAATAGTACCTTTAAAACTTTATTCACAGTGGGTAGTTGAATAAAAGATTTCACATTGCAAAAAGCAATTTTACCATCATTAGCTAAAATAAGAGGGCCCTGGAAGAAAGGATTATCATATATTAAATAAAAAGTTCACCACCTTACAGCTTTAATCCCGTTAGAAAAGATGATTTCTATCTAACTTAATCAGCCAGAGGTCTTTATTGCCTGGAGTATTAATTGATTTAGGTCTTCATTAAGGTCAGAGGTACACATGGCTGACCAGAGGCAGCCTATTAGCACGTTGTCAGTTATGCTTATTTACATTGACTGAACATAATGGTGGGTTATTTCACTGTTAGGTCAGGGGGTCACTGAATCTTTTGTGTACCCTGACCTGTTAAAGGGCAGCAGTCACTCAGACACCAAACTGCATTCATAACAAAGATTTGGCTGATTGCTTATTGACTCCCTCCTTTCCAGGAAACACGGGTTTGTTCACACAGGGCAACTATTAACATTGGCCTAAATATTTGTGGGTGAATGATTGAGAAGTCTCCGTTAGAAATTCTTTGCAATTTTGGTATTATGTCATTTAATCACTAGCAACCTTCTACTGCGAGCAGCAGCAAAAGTTTTATAGTAGTTGTTGGCCTTTAATTAAAAAAAAACTACTCAGTGCATATCTATAGGTATCCTATTACTTCTGTTTCTTTCTAAGTAGCGACAATTATAGCTGTCCCTTGCTAAATAACAGCTTAAGTTAGTCCTTATGTCCAATTAAGTCTGTTTTTCTCACTGTTTCTTTTGTTGAATTATATTTTGTGGGAGATAGGTTGTGTCCTTTTGTTACTTTATAATGCTGCTAAAAACTTTTTCATGGGACAGAACAGTTCAAAGTGGCACCAAGCGTTCTGACTTTTCCTTTCCATGGTACTATGCATGCTTTCCTAAAACATGAATGCAGCTTAAAAAAAAAGGCGACATAAAATAATAATTTGCTACTATACCGTATCAGCTACTGTGCATCATCTGTGATCTAGCTCTATATTATACTTAATTCCTGCAGCACAGCTACACTATGCAAAGTAGTTTTTCTCAAATAAGAGCTTAGCGTTCCTGTCTGTTACAGTATGGACTGCATAGTCTAAGGTTCTGATTGTCCACTGAATTCCCTTGATTATTTACAGTTGTGCCAACTGAGAAAAACTGCCACTAAACTGTCATATTAGCTTACCAAGACTCGCCTTTCATTTAACTTGCAGTGATACAAATGAAAGTAAAAAGGGAAGGAACGTGGAGTAACATGAGGCCCCATTTATAAACCGTTTACTCCTGTGGAGCTCTATTGGAAATAAATTGGTACAAGTGAGCATCTCAGCAGTACAAGTTTTTTATTTTTGGTTTGTCAAATCCTTAATGAAATCTTAGCACTGGAAATGTGTGCATGGGCTGCACTGAAAATTAAATCATCAGTGTAAGCTGAGACATCTAGTGTATAAATACACATCGATTATATTTTAGATTTGTTTCTCTGCTGAGTTTACTGGGTATGTGAGCCCTCTAGACTTGATACACTGTGAATCTATAGCCTGAAAGATCTTCTGTTATCCTTGTAGATGCTCCAAAAAGACAAACTGTTGCAAAGTTCTAGCAGGGTTTTGCAGAACACTTTCACAACACAGGGACTGACACCATACATTGTGACATCTCCAGTTGTAAGATTTCAGTACTGTGAACGAGATATTATGATGTCTTCTCTGTTTTAAATGCTTTTTACTCTGCTAACAATTTTCGGTATAATGCTTCAAACATTCTAGAGACAACCTCTTGAAATCTGCTAAAACAGTGTTTGTACTGGTTTGCTGCTTTGCCCCTGCTGATTGTTTGTTTATGCTTGCTTTTCATGACCAAGTCACTAGGAAAGAGGAGAGGAACATCTCTTCTCCTTCCCTTATCCTAGCTTATGTCCCCCTGAAATGCAGTTGCTGCAAACTTGTGGCCGTGTTTTGACCCTTTTCCCCTCTTTCCCCCTTGCATCCACCCTTCCATAGCATGGTGACATGTTAGGAACACTGTTTTTCTATTAATTAAATCTTAAGATACAAACAAGTATGTTAGGAACGGAGGGGTTTTTTTGTGGGTTTTTTTTTAAAGAAGTCTGCAAAATTCCCACTGAATCTGAGCCAAAAGTAGTGCCAATTTTGCTCAAATCCTTCAGAGATTTTCTTTGACCTTGCTTATGACCAGTGGGGCTAATTGTATCAGAACTATCCAGGATACTTTAAGAAAGTGCTGTCTTGGTCCGTATTTCAAAACACTGACAGATATTTTATCGTTAATTAGTATTCATATTATGTCTCAAACAATCTGTTCAAGAATAGGGGAAGTGAACTGGTTGAACAGCTCTTCTGTCTACCTAATAATTAACATGGGTGATGCATGGAAAACCAGCAGCCCAACAGGAAAAAAAAAAAAGGAAATAGTGCCACTGTGATTTTTTTCCTGTAGAAGTATAAGCTACCTGTATTGGAGTTTTTGACTAGCGCATGGATTTCACTTTGCAGAGGTGAAAATAAATTGCTTGCTTTAAAAACAAACGTGTGCCCCTCTGAATCATATCTTCCTGAATTTGTTTCTCATCCTGTCAGTATGCCACTTGGTAGCTGGCTGGACTCCCTTGTTCAATGGCACATATTTTAAAATAGCACTGTAAAAAAAAAAAGGACCATTTGTTCCTATAAACCAAAATATTACTTGCATATTTTTTTTTCCGAATTCAGGATTATATATAGCATTATCAAAACAATATTTCAGATATTTTAAACAATTTAAATAGTTGATGGGTGTCAGTTGATATGTTTCCTCTCTGCCTCCTCCCCCTCTTCATCTGCTAATCATAGAACTCGTATGCCAAATTGTATAAGATACTCTTCCAATAGTTACATGTGTGAGTCTTTTGTGAGACACAGACAGTTAGGAGGACAGATTTGGAGTTGCATATGGGTCTGTCACATGGTTTGATTGCCATGTCTTCTAGGACACAGATTTCTTTTTTAATTATTCTTAATTCTGAGGGATTTTTACAGTTTATACAGTAAGGTCTGCAAAATTCTTCCTAAAGATTCCTTGCACAGTCCATTTTCCCTCTCCTTACTCCTAGCAAAATGCTTCTTGTGCTGACTTCAAAGCTGCTTACGCCCACCTTACTTCCCACTTCTATACTTAGTTTTCTTTTGATATTGAATAAAATTTACTGCTTCACTGATCAGGAAATGTACAGACTTTCTAGAGAAGTGCAGCATAAGAGGATGAAAAGTTTTGATATTTACATTAAGATTTTATAATAAATCTTTGAGATGTCTGAATAGTAAGAATAAATGTTTCCTTTGCTGGCTGCTGTTAAAAAAAGTAAGTCTTCAGAGTGTTGCCAGGAAGACTGGAAAATCAGCCCAAAGTAACTGCATTGCAGCTCAACTTAAAACATATCTTGAAAGTATATCTGGCCACTCATTTAATTCCATTTTCATAAAGTGAACCAATCTCTTTGACCAAGTAGCACTTTTCTGCATTTTATTTCCAATCTGCAATTTCTTTTCACCTGCTGGTGGATTATCTTGACTTTTCTCATATTCAGTCTTTTAGGTGTTCTGCAGGGATTATTTTTACAGTATTTTAAAATCAGTTCAGTAAAGACATTACAGATATATACTTATTCTTTCATATATATTCTTATGTAAAACAAAGCTTAACTTAAGATTTAGAAGTTAAAAAAAATAGCATTGAACCAAAGATAGTCTGCATCATTACTTAAAAAAAGAAAGCAAGAACTAATTTAACCGTGTTGGGGCGTCAGTGTGATCCAGCAGCTGTAAGATTCAGTAGCATCAGATATTACTGCTTTGAGCTGACACATATATCCATGTATTAACTGTTATGTTAAAGTTTATTGCAGTGTTAACTACTGTATTGTAGTTAAATCCCTGTCAAAAATTATCTTTAGACTGGCATGTTTGCTCCATTTATGACAAATTATGGCAAAGAACATTGCTGTTGAAAGAAACTACCTGCACTCTCAGAAACTTATTTACTTATTTTTATTTTCTTCTAGGTCGGAGATGTGCTCTACTGTGCTGGACAGATCGCTCTAGTACCTTGTACAATGCAGCTTGTTAGCGGTGGCATACGGACTGAGGCCATAGTTTCCCTCCGTCATGTTGAGCGAGTTCTTCAAGCTATGAGCCAGGAGACTGCACTCTGCCACATCATCACAGCCAGCTGCTACGTAACTGACAGCAAGCACATTCCCATCGCTCGCTCTATATGGCAGAAGAAATTAAGAGAATGTAAAAAGGTAGCTGTGACATCCATTTTCTTCTTGTCTTTCTTTTTCTCTCTAAGTCTTGTAGCAATATCACAAATTTCTCAGTACATTTCAGAGGGGTTCAAGTAAAGCTGATACAATAAGGTTGGATTGAGCTGTTATGTTCTGGCTCATAAGTGGTTGTGCACAATTGAGAAAGAAAATTGCTTAATAGAAAGTTATATTCATCACTAACTTTGTCTTAATTCCCCAAAGCAATATGTTGAAGAAGTCCTTAAAAAGCAGTCAATTCCTCCAAGAAAAATGTGAATAATACCTTATTTGAATTGCCTCTGCCCACATATTTTTACATAATAACTGGACATTTTACTTCAACTTTTTCTGAGTTGTTCTGTTGAGGCTTTTTCCCCACTCTTGCTTAACAAGCAATATCGTCATGACAACTGAGTTTAGCAGTTTACTGCACATTATTGCTTATTATTCAGCTGAACTTTAAGACCAGATCAGGATGCGCCTGTCTATTTGTTGACCCTAGATTATCTCTAACAGCATAATAATTTGCACGGTGATTTATAATGATACCCTAATCATTTCCGTTATGCACGTACCACTTTTCTTAAATAGCCATGGAACGCCCTACAAACATTAAAAATGATCACTACCCTTGTAAATACAACATAAGTTCTCCACAAGTAAGTAAAAAAGAGTAGTGACTGCATAATGGCTGTATAATTTAATTTAACTTAGTTATTATGGTTTCTTATGGAAATATATGTCCTGGAAACATGATATATGTTAATATTTTCATAAACACACCTGAAACTGTCCTTCTGTTTGCCATCACTTTCAGTCTCTGTGCTAGGCACTAGTCTTTCTGAGTAAAATGTAAGGCTTTACTTAGACGTTTGCACGTTCCACCTTGTATTAGTAACAAAGGACTTAAACACTATTTAAGAGGGTCAAAGACCAAGTGTATTGAATCTGAATTCAAGTCAGTATTGTCTTATGTGACTGGTTAGTACCATGTACCACGAAGCCCAGAAGCTTTCTTATGTGTAATATATGTGGTTTGAGGGTAGATTAATAGTGTTTGCCAGCTCTTTGAAACTTTTTCTACATAGAATCTTTAGGTCTTCCATAGTTATTACACATACCAGCCACACTTTATTGAGTCTTTTCTTTTTTCCACTTACTGAGATGACTAGGCAGTACTTCCTTAGCTACGTTAAAAAGACTGATGAGGTTGCTTGCTTTTGGGCTGTTACTAGTATCTGGTCCATATAACTTTTTACTTGTTCAGGCCATAGCTTTAAAATAGATTGCTGCCTACACATCCTTCCATGAAGAGTTAGCTGCCTAACAGTTTGCAGGAATTTTTAAGAAAAAGCATCCTAGAGGAGCATCAAGTAATCCCAAAGGATTTACATCAATCTTGTGCTGTACTCATCAGATCATCTTCATTAATAACAGTACCAGAAAGAACAAAACAATATTAGTAGAAATAACTTGTGCCACAACACAATCTAAAAATGCTTTGGAAAAAATTAAAATATCAGTAGGAATAAGACGTTGTTAGCAACCGGATGTTCGAATTCTCCTATCATTTTGTCACTATGAGGTTCAGACAGAGGAACTGAATTTTTCCTCAGGCTATGCATACTTTTTTGGTTAGTAATGGTTTGTGTACACAGTAAAGCAGAGAAAAAGATGTATCAATAATTTCTTCTACAAAGAATCAGAGGGAGGAATTGTCCTGTTCTGAAAATACACTTGTCTTGTTAATGAGAATAGAGATATTTTGTTGGAAAAGAAGCACTAGCTGGCATGGTATTAGGAGGATTTAGTCTCAGAATAAGGAAAACCGTAATGTTTGAAATTTGGAAGAACTTTGTAAAAGGACTGATAAATTCTATGACAGTTGTACTTCTCCCTCACTTATTCCGTAGAATCAGTGAAAACAGGTTTTACATCTCTTAAAATTTGCTTTGGAGCAGCCTGTCGGATGCTGTAAGATAATGCCTTTCCTGGTGGAAGCCAGAACACAGTAGCTTTACTCTGAATACATCTGTATTTAAGCATGTAAGTAGCATATCCCTTACTTGTGTGGTTTTATTTATTCTTTGGTATCCCGGTACTGCTACAGACAGTTCTGTGAGATACCATGACATGAAATAATGGTCTGTCTTTTTCAAGTAAACCAAGTCAGCCAAACCAAAAGTATTTTAGTTCTTGAACTGTATTTCAAGCAGTGGCCAATAGCAATCTACAGATTACGTAATAAGAAGAAATGGTGTCTTAATTGAAACTGTTCTGCTTGTGTCATTCATGGAAAAAAGAGTCTGTTTGTGCAAACAAAACAAGGCAGCTCAGAATTCGTTTCTTGTAAACTAGGCATCATAAACCATAGAACTATTTATGTTTTAAAGATGGGTTTTAAACTCTTCATTTCAGGTTTTTGAATCTTCTCTGTTTAATAGGAAAATGATAGTAAATTAAGATGGAGGTATTTGCATTTAACACAGCGACTAAATCATACGTATCAGAACTGCCAAAGGTTTTTTTAGTGTTCTGTCATGTAGTCATATGTCTGGTGAACATCCTCTACATAAATAATACTGTTCAGCAACTTCAGTTGAATCACTCTACATATTTGATGTCAGTAGCCTGTAAAGCACAAAAGGGTTTGTATAAATTGTTTAGGACACAAATAAATTTGGCTTAGTGGGACATAATATAAAGAGAAGCGTGTGAATTGTTCTCTGAATGTGTTTATATAACACAAAAGTTTTATTCTCAGAGCAGGATGTGCATACAGAGTCGATCAAAGTTTCATTTGAGATAAGGCCACAGGATCAGAGACACTTACCTGGACTTTAGAGGACTTCTTGGCATATTGACAGTGACCATTGTCTTTTAGGAATTTCTTGAATTATGGAGAGATAAATTGAGTGTGTTTCAGAATAACCAAATTATTTCACGGACACACAGAGGAGTGACTCTAGTGATTATCAAGGACGGGAGGGGATTGTGAGAGAGGGAGAAAACAGTAAGCGGTAAACAGACGACTTTTTGTTTCAGTCAACCATCCTCTTCCCCCTTCTTTATTACAGCATCATTCCTTTCTTGCTGCACAGCTCCTTTCCATTGCTGTCATCCTGATTTCCCTCATCCCAGATGGCAGCTCAGCATCTGTGCTCCCAGCACCATTCTCCGCAGCCTCACCCCTCCAGTATAACCCCAAGCGTTGCCTCACTGAGATTCAGCTACCCACAGCCATCAAGGGTTGTGTCCAGAGCTGGAATTCAGGCTCTGCCCCTCTCTCTTCTTCCTTCCTGTGTCCCTTTAATGCAGTGTCATTGGAAAAGCCAATTAGGGTGACAGAGGAGACAGAAATCTGGTGGAGGGGTGGAAGGTTGGAGTAGAAAGAAGAAAATATTGGGGAGGGAAGCATAAGAAAGCAGCCCCACTGAGGTCTTACTCAAAAAAAAAAAAAACCCAAACCCTAAATCACTGGGCTAACACACATTAGCAGGTTTGGATCATGTGATTAATAGCCAAATGATGGTATATTAAGGTGGAGGATCAACATTTTGCAAGGGAGATTTTTTTTGTTAAAACTGAGAAGGTCTTGCAGGACCTGAGACTAGAGTAAGGGAGCTGAGGTAAGCATTTGAGTGGATTAAGGCTGCATTGTTGTTAAACAGTGGTTGTTGGAGAAATTAAAATATAGTTAAGAGAAGCAGTGGTTAAAATCAAAAGAATAAACAGGCTGCACCTGTAGAAATTAAAATCTAGTTGAGGGAAGCAGTAGCAAAAAAAAAAAGGGGGCTGCAAAAATAGCATAAAGACAATTATGCAAACAAATAATCAAAGCCAAAACCTAGGAAAAATAACTGAAATTAACAAACACAAGTGCTAGCCATCGGCAGCTTCCTCTCACTGTTTTTTTTTTTTAAATTATACTCCTTCCACCCTCTCTTTGTGATTCCCAGGCACTCTTTGGGACATTTTGACACTCCTGAGGAGATATATTTAGGGAGCTTCTCTAACAGACCTTGTCAGAGACAGTAGCAATCGTATGGTAGGACAGTTTCTGTCTAATCCAGTAGTTAGCATTTAAGAGCTTTTTTTTTTTTAATTTATTTTTTAACATAGCCAAAAAAAAAATAATTAAAAAAATCTCGTAGCGTTGCTAAAACTTTCTGGAATAAGAAGTGACAGTTTTCCAATTAAGTCTCATCTTGTGTTTTTCTTTACTTCACATCTTTTAATGACAGTGTCATGTAATATGATGATTTTATAAGCGGTTTTGCTAACTCATTCAGCAGAGTAATCAATAGAAAAAACATAAGCCAGATGGGTTGCAGTCCATTTGTATTGGATGGGACAGATGGCACTATTGATAGATGGAAATATTCCAAATAATTATTGTATAATGATATAACAGTGACTGTGCCTGCAAAATTTTATTAATTTACTTTGTGTGTGCACTTTATTCAGTAGGGGTTGAGTTGTACCATTTAGACAGCACTCCCACTACAGTTAGTTGGGAGCTGAATCCACCCCCTACCTTCTTTTTCCCCTCCCCATGGGCTTTCCATGCAGAACCATCCCTGCAGTACTTTGTTAGAGTATTTCAAGTGGTGGATTGTACTTCTGTCTGTACAACAGACTGCACTAGACTGAGATGAGCAAGATCATGATTACTTCTTTTTTTCTACCTCTGAATGCCTGCCTTTTGCTTTCTTTTGTTATCCTCACCAATACAAAGAAGAAACATGCTGTACTACCTCAAGATTTTAGGCATTCCAGCTTGTTTAGCTGCTAGGGTTTATTCTTTTGCATCTTGCAAATCCCCAGCAAAGTTGGTATTGCTAAGCCAGTAAAATATATCAGTTTTGATATACTCTGTAATAGATGCTGGTTTGGGCTGTTGCTCTTCAAATGTATATTGCATTTGAGCAAGGCAAAGTGCTATTAATTCATTTTTTTCTGTGAGTTAAGAGCACATTAATTTACAGAACAACTTGGAGGGTGTTTCCAGCTTTAGAAATACAATTCTTGATAAATGTGGCTGAAAGATGAAAATGGCTTTCTGTTCTTACTTTGATTTGATGGCATATACAAAACTCAGAGGCAGATTTTCCACAACTATCTGAAATTTTATCTCTGATTTCTTTGTTAATAAAAAGAAAAATGCATAGGGAAATATTTTAGTACATTTAGTACACAATGAATTTTTACCAACACAAATTTTATGATTGCCTGTATTTGTAAGTCAGCCCAAAATATTATTGCGGGGAGATTTTGAAACAGTGAAAACAATATATTTTGCCAAGATTAAAAGGCAGGGTTGCATAGAAAGGTAATATTTAATGTAATTACAAGATGTGTTAGTAGCACTAAGGCCATTAGCTTATATCTTTTGCTTCAGCAATTAATCTTATCATACTTTTTTTTTTTCAGATGATGCTATTATAGATCAATTACACACTGAGTTATTTTATTCAGCAGCTGCCAGTGTATTTTCCATCCTCAGTGATGAAAAATCTACCTGGTGAAATACTTCCTGTGACATGAAAAAACACGTCTTTTGGCTTTTATAACACAGCTTGCATTTGGACGTTAGTTGTGTAGTTCTCTCCCTCAAGTAAATTCCTGAGCAAATGTACTACAAACTTTCAAAGTTCCCCAGCCCACCTTCTTCTGACAGAAGCTTTCTTTTTTTATGGTAAGCATTTGGGATGAGTGGCTGTGATCCTGTGGTTGTTTCAAATCCAGCAAAGAGTGCTACAGTTGACTTTCATTCTGTCAGGAATGCCAGTCAGGTTGTTGACAATGTGTTTCTTAATAACATGTAATGCAGAAGTGATGGAAAAAAGATTCGCAGTGTTTTATCTGATATATACTGTGAATGGGTTCCTTGCTTATTTCAGCACTCGGATAACTTGATGCCAACTTTTAGTATCTAAATTTAAACCTTTTGGGCCAGATTCTGTTTAGATGCCAAAAGATGTAAGTGAGCCTGAGCTAGGTTTTTTAAAAAATATCTAAGAGCAGACGTCTAGGGGCAGTGGGCCCATTTTAGAGAGCACTCACATCAGACCTCCTTCGACACTCCAGTAAATACCATTGGTATTACCCTGTGTCTTTCTCCTTTGCCTGCTGCATAGCACAGAGGTCCCAAGTTATAAACAAGTTAAAACCTGAACCAGAAGCTGTCTAGCCACATGCAGTGGTTTTCTGGAGTAATTATTATGTTTTCATGGCAGTCATTTAGAATGGCATCGTGCATCTGTAACACAGCAGTCTGTTGCATTGTTCAGTATCTGCCTGTAGGATTTGAAGTATGCAGACTGCCATGAATTTAAATAAAATTCATGCATTCTCTGACACTTTATCCTAAGTAGAACAGAAGTAGCTTATGCTCAAATAGTGGAAGTCAAAGGTTTTTCTTCCTGCAAATGATTGGACAGAGTTTTAAGATTCTCTTTACCTATGGAGAATATTACCACAAAATTTAAAAGGAATATAAAAAAACCCTAGATTTCTGTGAGAGGACATGTACATTTAACCATCCTGAACAGATGTTTGTAAGTCCGTAATATTCAGATACATGTTTTTTATATATTTTAGTATATGTATTGCTTAGTATCTATGTTTAATACCACTGTTAGATTTCCAAATAGTAATGTAAATTCTGTGTCCTACAGGTAATAGCATAGGGAATACTGATATAATTGGTCGTGTCCTTTTACCAGTTTCTTGAACAGGTTAGTTAAAATGGGAGGAGTAAAAGTAAATAAAAATTATAAAGGTATAAATGATAGGTTAGAACCATGCTACATTTATATCGCAGTAAAATCTTGTGTAGGTTAATTAATATAATTAGTAATATTACCAGAGAAAAACTAAATATTTTTGAAAAACATTGCCACCAGTCAGTACCTATGCCCATCAAAAATTCAGTAGGAAGAAAATACATGTTTCTGTTTCTCTTTTTTGTCTCATCAGGTTTATAACATTTATTTTGCTACTAGCTGCTATTTTCAATGTTCCACAGTTTAATATATTAAACCAGGCTTCTTTTATGGGCCATGTTAAGAACATGCAGTGCATTCAAATAGCACAGTGGAAGTGAGTCTTTCATCTTGTGCCTGGTGTATTTCATTTCCCCTGTGTTCAGATTAAACAAAGCTTTTGTATTCATTTGAAGCAAGTGTAATGAGAATATTTAACACAGGTCAAATGCAGATAGTGGAACTCCAGAGGTCCTTGAAAATAGTCCGTCTTTTGACACTGTTCCACAACGGGAGGTGAAAGGGTTGCCTCTTTCACTTTTTTTTTAAAGGAAGATTATGATATTCTATTTGTAATATTACTGGAGCCTTAATGAATTTTAAAAAGAAATATAGTCAATAAAAAGAACAATGAAGCAGTCTACATGATTTTTGATAAAGCCATTATTAGAGATCAATATATACACATCCATAAAAAAATCATATGGTTGCACAATGTTCTGAACAGTACACATGAATTTAAATTGTAAAATGTAAACATAAACTACAAACAGTAGAAAATAAGAAAGGAGAGGATTTCTTGTGTGAATATATATCTACAGAATATCTATCTGTAGATATGTACGAATACAATCAAATCCTCAGCTGGTATAAGTCAGCATAACTCTCTGATTCCCCTGAATGGTTTTACACTCGCTTGTTTGCCATTTACAGGTAATATATACATGCATTCGAACACTGCTTTTCAGTTAGACACAGTGAAGAAATGCATGTCAAGTTATTCAGGGTGGTAAACAGCCTAGTTCATCCAGGCTGACTGATTTTCCCCTGCAGCAGTTCCCTTATAAGAGTTTTTTTGAGTGATTCTTCATCCCCTTTGCTGAAAATATTAATTCTGTTTTGAGCCTGTCACTTTTGTGCTAAGCAAGAGGGCATATATGCATCCACTGTTTGCTTAGGCCAGAACCTCTGGTCAAAAGTCTTCTGTGTGATGATGACTGTGAAAGCTATTAACAGGATTTCAGCCGCTAGGCTGGTACCTGTTGTCAGTGCCTTCTTAGAGAGGTGAGAATGCTATTTTGGTTCTACTTTCACTCAGGAAATTAAACTGTAGTCCTGATTGTGTGTAGGACACTTCAAAACCGTACAGCGAAGGAAGGCATTTCAGGAAAATCATCAGCTTCTAAGTTTTTTTGTTCTCCTTTGGGTGTGTTAATCCTGCTGATCAGGACTGAAGGAAGAGCCAGATTCCCACCCTAACCAATAGTTTTATTAACAACTTCCTAGAACTGTAGCAGGTTGATCTCTTTCAGTGCTTCCAACAAGTAGTTTGATGTTAAGAATGAAGTAGCTATTCTAGGTCTTGATCTTTTTCCAGGGAGTGTATTTTAACTTGTTTCTTCAGTATGAGATCAATAAAAATTGGAAAACTCAGATCTCAGAAACTAGTCACACTTCTATACTGCAAGTCCTCCCCTTAAATCTGTGGGCAATATCCTCTTCATCATGGTTATGCAGGACCTGGAAAAGCATTCCTGTTCCAGGAAGGAAACTCAGCTATTGAGTAGTGTACAAGGATGGAGTTAAATGTCTTCATATCAACCCCTATGGTGCTGTGTTTTGGATTTGTGGGTAAAACAGCATTGCTAACAAGCTAGGGTTGCACAATTTCAAGGCTTTCTGTTTTTCCCCTCAACACCCACAGTGAGTAGACTAGGAATGGGTAAGAGGCAGCCAAAGGTATATCCCATGTCATATAATGTCATGCTCAGCAATAAAAACTGAGGAGTTTCATGTCTGAGGTGACTATTCCCCAGAGGCTGGCTGGGCATTGGTCTGCTGGTGGGAGGTAGTGAATGATTGCCTTTGCATCACCAGTTGTATTCTCTTCTCTTCTTAAACTATCTTTATCTCAGAGTTCTCTCATTTTCAGTCTTCCTGTTGTCTCTCCCATCCTGCCAGGGTTGAGGGGCAAGTGAGCAGCTGTGTGGGTGCTTGGATGCTGACTCGGGGCAATGCCACAAAGAGATTCAACAAATTACCACTGACTAGAAACTCCACAGTTAACTAGAAAAATGCATAACCTGGCCTTCTCCCTCATCAAGCTCAAAACATCATCTCTTTCTCTTTAAACCATGCAAGAATCTTATCTCTACTCAGATACAGTTATGATTTTTCTACCACCGAAACCTTTAAGGAAGAAAAAAAGAAATCAACTCAGGAAAATATCTTATTTCTTCCAGTGAAAGTACATCTTTAGTAGTGTATAGTACAATCCAAGGGATTCTACTGAATTTCAATACTCGGTTATCCTCATCTCTGGTTCTGTATGTTCATCACAATAACAAATTCATTTCCTATTTCTTCACTCTTCTCTGAAGAATATCACACAGGCTTCAAAATTAATAATAGAATTCAATTTACTTACTCATAAAAGTCAAAATAAACAAAAAAATATTTATCCTTTCCCCTGCTCCACTTTCAAAGGTACATAAGACAGTGTGAAAGTGAGCTAGCATTATTTTGAAAACCCTTTACATCTTTTGCATAGCAAAAATGACCAGTGCTAACTGGTCGATGCCTAGTAACATGCATGCCAGTTCAGCATCTTTCATCTTTCTCTCTGTATTTCATAGAATCATAGAATCATTCAGGTTGGAAAAGGCCCCTGGATCATCGAGTCCAACAATCAGCCCTACTTTACAAAGTTCAGCTTCATGGATGAAAAATAAGAATGCTTCCAGCTCATATGATACACTTGTATAGTTTTCATCAGTCCTTTAGTTGTAACACAATGAACACAGCTGGTAAGACTTGAAATCTAACTTTGACTTTCTTTTAGACATTTTTAGACATTATTCAGCATTAATAATTTCAGGTCTTTATGCATTTCTCTTATAAGCACCTTTGTGGAAACATCCGTGCACATCTCCTGTAGTTGACAAAGTAGTTTCTTCTATGAAGAAGCAAGTGACTCTAAACCAGAAAAATGTAACTGTTAACTGATGAAAATACTAATTGTCAATCATTTCTGATTAAGTCAGTAATTTTGGTAAAGCTTTCTCATAACTTGTCAAACAAAAGTGTGCCTGGAGTTGTAGATATCTGTTCAGTAACGCATAGTGTCATGGTCTCTCTGTGCATGTTCTGCAGAATTACTTGGGGAGATGGTATAGATTACATGGTAGAGAGATTTTATATAGAGATAGAGATATTCTCTTTCCCTCCTTCCCCATACACATATATATGTATATAGATAAATCTACTTTACATACATATCAGTGAATACATATTTGTTTTTTCTTAGTATGACACTTTTAACAAGCATGTATATTAATAGATTTCTTCACTATGCGGGTGATGAGCTACTGGACCAGGCTGGCCAGGGAAGTGGATGCCCCATGCCTGGAAGGATGGGGCTTTGAGCAACCTGGTCTAGTGGGAGGTGTCCCTGCCCATGGCAGGGGGGCGGGAACTTGATGAACTTTAAGGTCTGTTACAACCCAAACCTTTCTGTGATTCTATGATTCTACGTGTCACTTAAAGACCGTTTATTGAAAACTTTCTATTCTAATCTTCTGTACATGGACTCACCTGCCTTCAGGAACATAAGATATAAGAACCCATTGTGTATTTCAGTAGTAATTTGAGAGACATATCTTCATCTTCAGGGGAGCAAGTTTGCTTTCCATACATCTTATTCCAATGACTGCTGAGAACAGCTACGCATTTAACTAAAACTTGGTTTATAATTTTTAGGTTATTGTGAATTTCCTCTCATGAGTGGATGTAGTGGGTCTGGCTGGGATAGAGTTACTTCTCTTCATAGCAGCCCCTGTAGTTCTGTGTTTGGGGTTTGTGACTAATACCGTGTTGACAGCAGACCAGTGTTGGCTGTTGCTAAACGGTGCCTGCACAGCGTCAAGACTTTCCCTTTTTCCATCTTTGCCCGCACCCAGCAAGTAGACTGGGGTTGGGCAAGAAGCTAGGAGGGGACACAGCTGAGGTAGCTGACCCAAATGGACCGAAGAGATATTATATTCCACAGAAATTCATTCTTTACAATAGAAACTGACTGGACATCTGTCTGCTGGTGGGTGGTGGTGAGTGATTGACTTTATTTTTTTCTATTTCCTTCAGTTGATAAACTGTCTTTATGACCACTTGGGATTTTTTTTTTCTCTCTTTTGCCCTCCTGAGTCTCTCCCCCATCCTGCTGCAGGGGGTGTGAGCGAGTGACTTAGGGGGATCTTACCTGCCAGCTGGGGGCAGCCAGTGGACTGTAATTGGTTGCCTGCGTCACCAGAGTTTGACTGCAGCAACATGGAACTGAGGGAAAACTTGTCCTGCAAAAACCAAAGTTCCAAACTGCACGTGGGACATCATTGACCGATACGAGTGGTTGACTTAAAATAAAGGGCATGGGCAGTCCTAATAGTCCTGTTATATTCCAATTAACTGATCTTGCCTGGCAGTCATACCATATTAAAAAAGAAAAGTAACTGACTACTGAAAACAAACATTTGCCCCCAAAATACATGAGATAAAGGAATGTAAAAGTTTGTATTTTGCAGTAAAAATTCTTGTTTACTTAAAAAGAGCCAAAATCAAAATAATTTTCAATGCCATATATCTTATTGCTAATGAAGTTGGCTGTCTCAACGAGGCCTTCAATGTGTTAGGGCCTGGCAATTAATAGATTAATTAATTAACATAAGTTTGGTAGTGCTACCAAAATTTTCAAATTGTCTTTCTTCTGCTTCCAGCAGCATCACCATTTTCTTCATTAAATACTGCAAAAATTAATTACAGGTTTAAGAACAGTAGCTAATGGTTCTGTATGTGTGCAGCTGAAGAGGTGGTTGTAGTTAGAATATGTGAGGTAAAAGCTGATACTTGGTTTGAAAATTAGTTCCAGAGCTCAAGATCAAAGTTCAGAAGGAAAGTAGACTTCAAAGAAAACATCTTTGCAATCAGTATCTGAAATTTAAATTCTGAATCATAAAATCATGTATCCTTAATGCCCACAGAGTAGATTTTGTCCATTAACTTTTCTCATTTTCTGTCCCATTTGGGTACATGCTCTCAAATGATATTCAAGTGGAATCTTTCCATCTTGAACATCCTTAATTCAGTTCAACTCTCGTTCCTAAGTGCTTATTTTTGACACTACACATGAAGAATAAAACCCTCAGAGTGACAGTCTGTGATCATGTTTCATGTGGCAGACTTCATTTGCTTTCAGTTTATATTGCTATCAATTTATGACTTTGTTCCTTAAATAGTTATCTTTTTTTTTCCACATTGTAACTGATATATTGAATGATGTATATTTGAGAGGTATTTCAAGGAATCTTAACTCCAGTCATTACCTGGTTATCTCCTGGCTTGGGAACCTTCAGTTTGTTGAGAGAAAGTTAATATTTTTAAAGCAACTAAAACAGCTTTTCAATATGTAATTATTTTCTTATCAATTTTACATTTTCCTGCCCTTTTGAGCATCTAGCATACAGTGCTTGAATTTACAATTAGCTCTTCAAGAGCTGCTTTAAATATTATTATTACAAAGGAAGAAATCAAAAATCAAAGTGAATTTTTAGTACAATAGTGAGTTATAGGGAGGTACAATTGCAGTAACAGCAGCCTGTGTTATTGTATAGAACTAACTCACAGCGTGACAGAAAGTCCCTGCTGGGGAGGAAATGTAGGGGAACTGGCAGAATTTTGCTACATCTGCTCCCTACTGCTAATAAGCTTTAACCTGTTTCATTTTTATTATGCTTACTGTTTAGATATTTTGCTTCCAAAATTATATCTGTAACTATGAGAACACATAAAAGGGAGCACGACAGGTAGGCTGTTTAAAAATTCAAAACTATCAGCAAGGGATATTAAAGGCCGTAATGAATAAGATGGTTGCCTTCTCAGCGTGGGTTTTTAGAGTTGAGGCACTGCAGCGCTGGTGGAAAAACTGAGTGTAAGTAGTGGGTAAAAGAGATTTCATAGCTCGAATAGCTTATACAGCCAGAAGGTACCATGTGATCATTTAGTCTGACCTGTATATCACAGACCATTACATTTCACCCAGAAATGCCTGTTTTGAACCCTGTGAGTATACTTAGACTAAAATATATCAGACCTTAAGAGTTTGGGATACTTTGTGCCACAGGATGAACAACAAGAGGCTGAGCTTCCCATGCAGTAGAAAACATGTTTATCAGGTTGGTAAGGATGCAGGGTAGTGGAACTGCTTCTGGGGGATACACCAACCAACCAGAGGCTTGTACATGCTTAACAAAAGTGAAAATCCCTTCCTGACCCCTTGGACTGAGGGAAAGATGCAGGTATTCATATTGTGTCAGAGGCTTGCTTGCTGACACGTTCTGCTGAAGCCATAACCTTTAGTTACTTCAGAAAAAATTCCCCCAAACCAACCAGAATAAACAAAAGTTAAACTTAATCAGTCTCATTATGTATCAGTGGGAATCATTAAGGGCCCAGTAAGAGGGAAAATCTTCTTCATGCGCTCATATCTATTATTAAAGCTAATATGCATTGTCTAACTCTGAATTTCAGGCGACATGTCCCTCTGACAGCCATGCTGGCAGTCCTGTGCTTCTCACATTTTCAGTCCAAACGCATTCCTTGCAGTCCTTTGAACCTCTGAATAGTCAGTGCTATAGCTGAGGTTTATAACCATCTAAAAGTATGGGGGAAATGGCATTGTCTATTTCCCACTTGATATTATCACATGCTTCCCATAGCCCATTATCCAACATTTTAAAATCTTTCTTTTGCTCTGATGGTGGCATAATTGTCACATACTATTAGGAAATGCGTTTTGAAGAGAGATTGAAATGTATAAAATTCAGTGGGTAGTTGAAAACTCTTAAGTCCATGGAACTATTGACACTGTGCTTTTAGATAATGGGATAGAACAAGATTGTGACACTCACCTGATAAATCAAACAAAAATGGAAGTCCCAGTCTTAAATAGGAGATTATTCTCCATTACTGTGCATGCAGAGATCTGTCTTTTTTTCAGCAGGCCAGTTTGTATTTTCTGTATTTCTTTCAACTTATTCTAACAAATAAATATCTGAGCTTACCTTTCAAGAAAACTTGCAGATTGCTAAGCCCGGAAAGCAGAGGTGTTAGCCTAGTTATTAGAGACTTTGTATACTGTCTTCAGGCTTTCAATCTTTATTTTTTATAGAGACTCGTTCAAAGCTGATTACATCTTCAAGGAAATGTGATACTGATTGTTCTTATTTTGATCATGTCACAGAGCTTCTCAGTTTCCAAAATGAAAAGATCAAAAAACAGAGATCTAATAATAGAAAGGAGAAGTAAAATTAACAAGTTCATGGTGTCGTTATGTACTAAATATAATCAAAAGAGAGCTTATAAGTGTAGGTCTTTAATTTCAGCTGAGCCCTTTGGTCTGTCACACAGAACTGATGTAAATTTATACCACTGCTTGGCCTCTGTTGACAATAATAATAAAAGATAGAATAGCCAGTTCCTAAATTATTTTGTTTGAGTGATATAAGCCATAGATCATGTGAACTTATTGGCCTGATTTCTAATAACTCTTTCTGCTTTCATGAGTGTCCATATCTTATTTATCTTTTTTATATAATGCTAACATATATTTCCAGTAGTACTGCTCAGAGACCATTCATCATGAAAGTTTTGATTGTGCAAAGACTTAAACATCTTTTATGCACCATAAACTTATCTTAACTTATAAAATCAAATATATGCTAGATTTATTGTGGGATTTGGGCCCTAAGAATGATATTAGTTAAATTTTGTGGCAGTTTCCTCTGACATACTTGGTTGACTACTAAAATTTTAGCCCATCACTTTCACAAATGTGAATGATAGCCAGCAATGTATTGTATAGATTTTTGGTTTCCTATACTGTCACTAATATAAGTTGACATATGTTCATTTTAGTTATCTGTAAAATGCCTCTCTGGGAAAAGTTAAGCCTCTCTGTTGTGCTTGGCATGTTAATTGCTGGCCATTTTATATCTAATAATTAATTTTGCATCACTACCATACCTGCATGAAGAACTTTTCACAATTGTTATGCAGAAAAATTAATTTGGATTTTATTGCCAAATGCCAGCATATGGAAATTTAATCATTGTATTGAGAGATTGCATTACTTTGTAAACCATTTAAAGTAAAAATAATTAAAAGTACCCTTAGAAATTTTCTGAAGCTTTGAACGAGTCTCTACAAAAAATAAAGACTGAAAGCCTGAAGACAGTATACAACGTCTCTAATAACTAGGCTAACACCTCTGCTTTCCAGGCTTAGCAATCTGCAAGTTTTCTTGAAAGGTAAGCTCAAATATTTATTTGTTAGAATAAGCTGAAAGAAATACAGAAAATGCCTCTAGATTTCTATCCCCATATTTCTTCTACTGTCTCTATTTTCCCTTTTTTGGCTTTGTGTTTTTCAAACGCAGATGAAGACTAAATAAAAAAAAAAAAAAAAAAAGAAATTATCAGATCATCGCTCTCAGATGCTGCCACAAAAATTAAAGAACCACCTTGTTTTCTCTATGTTTTCCCTGGTTCACTAACACCAAATAAGTACAGGCTCAGTTTTCCAGGTGACATTGTACAAAATGGTTTGTGCATGACACGGTGGTAACTGAACTGCCATCAGCTCTGTCCAACAGGGTGTGGAGAAGAGAGGATTAAAATTTCTGAGGAACTTGTTTCTTTTTATATCAACAGTATTTATTCCATGATAAATACTCACATTTACAAGACCTCACTTTTAGCCTGCCACTCTTCTGTTAATGTATTTGTGGCATGCAGCAAATAAAGTTTTATTTCAGTAAAGAATACTAAATGACAGATTTTCTTATTTTTGTAAGCTTTGCACAAGAATATTCTTAACAATTTTGTTATTATAAAACATTGTGGTATTCATTCTTTGAATTCTGGCGTGTTATACCAGGAATGCATGTGGCCTATTTATTACACAAACTGGAATGTTGAAAAGGGTTGCTTCTATCCTACTTTCTTCAGGAACTGACAATTTTATTCTTATGCAGTTTTCCTAGTGGAATCTTTACTTTTTAAAGTCTTAAACCTATTGTTGTGAGAGACTCTAGCAAAGCTTAAACTGGATCTCAGGAGTTTGATGCACTCTGTTTAATGCAGGCAATGTAGAAGAAATTTTAAATGTATTATTTAAAGGCACATTAATCTTGCTGCTATAGTGGTGTAATAATGCATACCATAGAAGATTTTCACAAACTCAACTTCTAAAAGTAACATCACAGTATCTTTCTTTTTGTTCTCCAAGTCAGTTCTTTGTAGAGGTAGCAATTACACATTCATCTCTGTCTCTTATAGCCTGATTCTATATTCAGCTGTGAAGTAGGTAGACCTTAGTCCTTATTCACACAACAAAAAGAATATTTCTCATTTGGAACAAATGGAAGATAGTAAAAATAAACAAATTTATATAATAAATGTTAAGAGCTCAAATGTGTACCTTTTTCAATTAATTCAAGTCAAATAGTTAAATGTTTACACAGTGGATGGGGCATAGGTTTTTCTTTTACTCATTATTCCAATGTTTTCACTGAAATCTTAATAGGTCTGCTTTCTTATATATATTTTAATGAAAAAAATACACTATTAGTTAGAGAAATTATTTTTTAACATGATCACTCTTAAAACCACACTGTGTGTAAGTTTGTTTACAACCTTTACAGCCCCACGTTTTTCACTCAGCCACGCTCATTGCATTGGGTTCTGGTTTGTTTTGCAGTGGTGTCGTGAATGCATTAGGCATTGATTAGTGTAAGAGCATTCTGTCGCTCTCCTGAATATGCACAATGAAAATCAAGTGAATCTTTATTAAGAACTAAGGCATACAAAATGCAAGGACTTGGCAATACCATGAACCAGTGTGAACTTCTTGTGTCTGAGCAAAGCTCCGGAAAGCATTACATGCACAGCAGTTCAGATAACCGTTTTACTTTAATGTAGAGATACAGGTTAATTACAAATTTAAAAACCAATTGACAACCTCTGTTGTTAACCTTCCTTCTTGTGATATGAAAGGGCTTGTTGTATTTCTGCACTAACCGTGTTCATAGAAGTGTTAGATAAGGAATGTTTCTACCAAGCTGCCTTTTCAGCTTAAACCCAGTCATGAATATAAAGTATAGGAAGAGTTCCCATTCTCCTTTCTGGTTATAGTCGACTTACTGGACTGGATGTCATTTGATAACTGTAGTGCTGTCCTTTCAATAAGTTTTCAGCCAAGCCCTTCGACCCCTTCTAAAAGAAGGGGAAGCTTTTTTGTTTTTTTCTCAGAAAGAGGGCAATAGTAACCACATCAAACTCCCATTTCCTCGAGCCCAGTATTCTGATACTGAGACCTCTGCTCAACCAGCTGAAGAAGCACCTCAGAACTGTAATCTGCTTTCTGCTGCTTGACTCTGTGTTCACCGTTCATCTATAAAATCGTTCTGGAATATCGAAAGGGAACATAAAATGCTTTTAGAATTACAGAAGTATTGGAAATTACTAGTTGTTGAAAGGGACCATTTGTGAAAATTCATCCAGTTTGGTCAAGAAAGCCCAGTTGTTTTTCTCAACCAAACACACCACTGGTATCAGCATAAGCATGAAATCTCATGTAAGAGATTTCATATCTCATATTTCATATATGAATTTCATATGTATAAGAATAGCCATAATCGTGTGGCTGGGCTTAGTATCCTGACTCCAAACGGTGACTCTAAGCAAATGTGAACATTAAAATTAGGAAAAGCATATATCCACTGTAATATTCTCCCAACCTCAAACTATTCATATTTAAATTAATTTTCATAGTTACATAAATCATTAATTTTGTATAAATTATTAACTATTGCATAAATTAAGAATTCACTAAGAATTTTAATGTGTCTCTTTTATAATCCCCACTGAATCTGCGTTCTGAGTAGTTGTTCAGGCTCCCCTTGAATCCCGGTAAATTTCTTGCAACCACAGTATTCCCCATCAAGGAATTCCAGGTGTCACCCACCATCATTCTTTTTGAAACCATACTCTTAGTAATGTCTTTTGATGGTCTGTAGTTCTGGTACAGAAAGATAACTCTGCACAATCAATTATTATCCCTATGCACCCTTCCTATGTCATGTGTGATTTTGTAAACCTCTGTCATATTCTCCTTAAGAAGGTTGTAGAACATTTTTAGACAGACCATCCAGAGCTTTTGATCATCCTTGTTGTCCTCCTCTGAACACATTCTGGGTCTAATATGTTATTTTTTCAGTTGAGAGATCCAGAGCTGTATATCTTACTCAAGGTGCAGGTGAACCGTGAATTTCTACAGTGGCATAATATAACTTATTTTGTTCTCTATCCCTTTCATAAGAATTAGTGTTTTACTTGCTTTTTTGGCTGCTGTCAACTGCTGTGATGAACATAAACCAGTCTATGAGCCAGTCGATGAAGACTTTGCAGGATGTTACTTAGCTTTGCATGGCACTCTCCTCAGTAATATGGCATCAGTACATACTGGCACAGTAATATGGCATCAACCTGTTTGGTATTACAAAATAAGGTAAAGAACAGAGTCACGTTCTCAGTCCTCCTAAAATTTCCTCTGTACTTTGTCTTTTCCCCCAGAGTTATTAAAATGTGCATTGTATTACCACAACATTATCAGTATTTTCTTCATGGTGGGAAAAGTCCTTTGCTGGCTTGTGGATTTTTTCAGAGCAAAGTGTTAAAAAATGAGAGTGTTCATAGTCCATAGGGAAATATATAGATACAATGCATATATTTAGAAAAATCTACTTTTGGGCTTCCTTTGACAAACTTTCTTGGACTCTATCTTTCCCACCTTTGATAAATTGAGGAGCGGATGATCCTGTTGGCTCAGGGAGGATCTTGTGAATCATGTTTTGAGGACAGTCTGAGATGAGATTCAGTAAAAGCTAAATCACTTGTCATATCAAATCTTTGTCCAAAGTTTTGGGATCTATCATTTCGTAGCACGACAGAATCAGAATCCTGTCATAGTGCTGGGCCCTGAGATGATCCAGTTTTCATCCATTCCTGAAAGGGGACAGTTTTACGGAGTCAGAGGCTGTCTCCTGCCCAGTGAAAGCATGTTACCTGCCTTCCTTTTCCAGCCCTCTTCGAAACAGATCATGTGAGTGTAGCACAGAACTGGCATCTGTCTCCATATTATCTCAGCAGTCAGACAATGAACCTTTATAATCTGCTCATTTTCCCCCATGGCATCCAAAATTTTCCTGCTGCCAAGTTACCTCTCAGTATTTGTTCTTTAAAAGGACTAAGTGCTGTGGAAAAACTAACAACTGGAAATGGGCAACTTCAGCAGGCATGAACTCCCATGAACTGAAAAGCATTTGAATACTGATAGCTGGGAAATTAGTGTTTAAGGGCAAATGTTTTTAGATGACAGCCACACCTACAGCCTAATGAAGTTTGCAAAGATTTGTAAAATTCAGTTCAAACATACTTTAAGAAATCACTGCTTTCAACAGTAATCTCTCAGTAATGAAAATTTTACAAAGGTTTCCAAGAATTGTCACTTTTTTTTCCTCAATAATTAAAAGCCGAACTGCTTGCTCTTCTACCTCTTTTTTTTTTCTCTCTCTTTTTTTTCCTTTTTTTTTTCTTTTTATTTTCCCCAAGCCTGTGAAGACATAGAAAGAGTAAGCTTCTTCCTTGGGCAAGAACCCATAGTAGCACCACAGCTGTCTTCCAAAAGTGCTGGATTTCATTCATGAGAGAGAAGAATTAATTGTAAAGAGCAACTTAGTCATAGAATAATTCCTCTTAATTTTCACTCTTAATAATCACTTCTATTGTTCCAGCATCATGCGAAGAGAATTCCTTAGCAGACCTTATATATTAATCCTCATTTACTAGACAGGCTATGGGAAAGGTACTCAGCTGTTTTAAATGTTGTAAATTTCTGAAAGGTAACGTATAAATGCAGCATCCACGTACAACACAAATGTCAGTGATTTCTTGAAAATAAGTCAGGAGAGGTCATTGTTAGAAGTATTTCTGTAGGATTCTGTAGCAGCTGATGAAAGAGTATTAGTCCCCAGTAGCTCCATCACTTGTGTTTTGTGCAAAGGCTGAAGTTAAAGGTTATGAGCGCTGTGGTGCTGTACAGGAACACCATGAACAGTCCTTCACTCAGAATGATTCTCATTTGTTAAATTTGGAAATGTACTTTCTCCTGGCCTTAATTTTCATGTAGTTCTTCATATTCTAAATGGCAGCTGAAGGCAAGCAGAAATAGTGAGTAATTGATTTAACAACCTAAGACAAGTACAGGGAAGTAGAAAAGTTTGTCTCAGTGCATGAGGTGACCTGAGAGACTTTTTTCTAAACGGTGCCTCAGCACCTTGGGCCAGCAAAGTGGCCTTTAAGCCTGAATGAGCATGACTTTTTTTTTTTTTTTCCCTCAGTGGAAAGCTCCAGTATTTCATCTTTTCAAACTGTTTTACAGCACTCAGAGCAGAATTATATTGACAAGGTTAGAATTCGTCTCCTAGAGGAGAATACTGTGCTCCTCCTGTTAAGTGCTAATATAACATTTATGTGTTGGTACCTTAATAACAGCCCCGGCCAGCCTAATGAAAGTACTGAAAGCAAACAGTAGTCAGTGAGATTTTATTATGACTGAAGTGACTGCAATTTGAGACAAATTATCCCCATTTTTGTTCCCATATCAAAAACAGAAATGCTAAAGCAATTGCTACACGTTTGGTATAGAATTAAACTCCACTATCGTTAATATAGAAGTAAGTGCATTTTTCATGTAAACAGCTCACAAGGGTCAAGCATCAGGGATATTCTGTGCAAAATGCTTGTCAATAACTTTGTGAGTGAATTTTGAAATAAAGTGCCTGTAACCTGTCATTATTTCTTCCTCTCAAAGTTGAGAGCGAGTGGATGAAAATTGAGCCTGTGAATTGAAGGTACTGTGAGTTATATGGCCTTATCGACTTCGGGCAAAATGACAGCTTTGCCTTGTTATTATTTTTCCTTTCAGAGGTCAGGCAATGGACAATATTACCAGTATGTACTGCAGTGTAAGCAAATTGGTATTTAAAAAAGTCATTATCTGTAAACACAAAGAAGATGGTGTAAGTCACTAATATTAAAAATGCTTAATATAGAGTCTGTCCGTAAAAATGGAGGAAAAAGTAGAAAAAACCCCAGATATATGTAGATTGATAGATATATATAAATAGATATAACAGTAAGAAAAACATATTGCCAATATTCTTGCCACATGCTGGCCCGAGTAAGCATTTTAACTGTCCAACTATTTGAACAGCAATTTTAAAAAAGTGTCCAGAAAGCTGATAAATTAATGTAAAATCACATATTTTAAGAGTTTGTATATAATAAACTGGGGTTGCTTTCCATTAATAGACTGTTGTATACATAATGTATATGCATTTATGTATAAGGTAGCAACAGATTCAAATAAGTGTACTGGTTTGGGCTGGGATGGAGTTAACTTTCTTCATAGCAGTAAGTATGGTGCTATGGTTTGGGTATGTGACCAAAAGAGTGTTAATAATGCAGTGGTTTAGCTATTGCTGAGCAGCGCTTACACAGCATCAGGGCCTTCTCTGTCACACCACCTCACCAGTGAGTAGGCAGGGGGTGCACAAGAAGTTAGGAGGGGACACAGCTGGGATAGCTGACCCCAACTGACCAAAGGGATATTCCATACCATATAACACCATATTCAGCCATAAAAACTGAAGGGAGGGGTCTGTGGGGGGAGAGCCTTTGCTGACAGCCCAGCTGTCTGCACCAGCAGCACCAGTCTACTGGTAGGAAGGTGTTGACTAGTAGCCTTTGCACCACTGGTTTTGATTTTGTCCTTTCTTCTTCTTTTTTTCCCTTCACTTATTAAACCACCTTTGTCTTGATCCATGAGTTTTTTTCACTTGTGCCATCAGGGAGGGAAGGAGTAAGCTTATTCCAACATAAAAATAAATCTAACTGCTAACTCATTTCTATAGTTTTGGTAGTTCCTGTGATTTGTATTCTTCAAAGACCATTGGAATGGACAAAAGTTACTGTATGCAAAAATATTTTTTATTACAACATGAGTGCAAAATACATTATGATGAGCATTTTTTTAAAATGGTATAGGCATAGTGGTAGATTGAAATTGCAAAAATGAGCAGGTATTAACTGTCAGACAAATTTGTAATTGCTCGAGATGACTTTTCCATAAGAAGAGAAGTTTATGGGATAAACACTCTCCATGAAAAAACAGTACTGCATATACTTTTTTTAATATACCAGCTGAATTTAAGCAACATTAATTTCTATCAGCTCTGTAATATGCACAATACTTTGTTTCTCTTTTAGGTTGAAGATTCAGAGGTGTATCATGATGTAACTGGAGCTTGTGGATTGCTTGCTGTGGCTGTAATATCTCACCTACCCAGAGATGCTTCCATTGAATGGCATGTTGTTGCAGTAGTGGATGATCCACTCCAAAGAACACATTTTGCAATGAAGACGTTGTCAGAGGGCTTCCAAATTGAGTGTGAATCTGTGGAGTCGAGTTCTGCATCTTGTGCATCAATCTCTGTACGTCTGAGCTTGATTTCACCATTCCCTTCTCACCTTGATTTAGATGGACCTCTTCATGACTTAATTGCTATGTTTAGAAAAGCTGCTGAGAAACTTTCAGAAGACTGCAGTGCAAGTCCTTTGTCTTTTAGAGCTTTCTTCAAGGAGGATGTCTTTGATGCTGAAGCACTACAAACAGGTAAGACTACGATGACAGAAACCAGGTGTTAAGCATAAGGTAATGTTTTTTTATTTCTACACAAGGTTTCATTGGAACAAGACATTTTGGAAGTCCCTTTTAAGGATAGGTGCCCAAGGAGATCAATAGCATCCTGGCTTGTATCAGAAATAGTGTGGTGAGTAGGTCTAGGGAGATTGTTCCCCTGTACTCAGTACTGGTGAGGCTTCACCTTGAATACTGTGTTCAGTTTTGGGCCCCTCTCTTACAAGCAAGACATTGAGGTGCTGGAGCAGGTCCAGAGAAGGGCAACGAGACTGGTGAAGGGCCTGGAGAACAAGTCTTTTGAGGAGCGGCTGAGAGAGCTGGGGTTGTTCAACCTGGAGAAAAGGAGGCTGAGGAGAGACCTTATCACTCTCTACAACTACCTGAAAGGAGGCTGTAGAGAGATGGGAGCTGGTCTCTTCTCCCAAATCACAGGCAGTAGGACAAGAGGAAACGGCCTGACGTTGCACCAGGGAAGTTTTAGTTTGGATATTAGGAAAAAAAGTTTACATTGAAAGGCTTGTCAAACCTTTGTTTGTTACACTGAAAGCCTTGGAACAGGCTGCCCTGGGAAGTGCTTGAATCACCATCCCTGGAGGTATTTAAAAGATGTGTAGATGTGGTACTCAGGGACATGGTTTAGTGGTGGTTTTGGCAGCGCTAGGTTAATGGTCAGACTTGATGATCTTAAAGGTATATTTCCAACCTAAATGGTTCTACGGTTCTATTATTAAGATATGTTTGTTATTTTACTGGTTACCAGACACACTTCTCATATAGAAAGGTTCTATTGGATATTTTGAAGTCCAAACAGGATAAAGCCAGGGCTTACTTGTTTTGATCTCACAGCTGACTGCACTTTGAGCAGGAGGCTGGACTAGATGATCTGACTTCAGTCTGAGTTATTCTGTGATTTCATGAAAGAGAGGCTGCTGAGAAGTCCGGCCACCTCATGGTTTAACATAAGGAGAATGAATCTTTTGCACAGCAGTCCATTTGGTAGCCTGTTTGTGTCACGATCTAGAACTATGTTCAAATAACCAAATTCTGTGTGCTAACAGGCACTCTTTTGAGAGTAAATAGTATTGATGTTTTAAAAGAAGGAAATGTGGTGCTGTATCCTCTAGATCAAAGAGTATCTGGTTTTGAACATGGGCTGTTTTCCTACCAACTTATTTAAATAGAACTTGATAACCAAACAAATCCATTGGTTTTCCCCAATGTTTATTTTTTCAAAATCTCATTCCCTGACCAAGAGAAGAGAATACAGGACAATAAATATAATGTTGCAAGTATAATCTATTTCTCATGTTGTACATCTGTATTTTGGGCTACACTCAATTTGGGACAACTAACATTATGCAAGAGCACAGAAGCTTATTTTATCTGTCAGTCCTACAAAACCGGTAGACCATACTTTTATTGAAATCAGTAAGAGCTTTGTTATCAATTTGAGAAGGAACAACATCAAATCCTTAATCTATATTTATCTCAAACATGCATGCACTTTAAAAATCCTCACAGATCCATATTAATTAGCTGACATAAATGTTAGCCCTCAAATATTCTACTGTCCTATTTTTTTTTTTCTTAACCTGCAGCAGTTTTTGAAGAAAATTCAATTTGACACTGTTTAATAGATTTTAAAGTACAGGAATTGAAAGCTATAAAAATGTGGCATAGAATAAGCATATTTAATCCAGAAAGCAAGGAATGAACATATAGTCTGACAGAATGTTGTTGTTTTTACTACATCTTGTTTAAGAGCTAAAAGGAAACCTGATAAAACATGTTCCTGGCATGGGATTAATGTTACTGTTTTGCCTACTTTCTTTCTGATATTTCTTGGGCCATAGAATAATTACTTTCAAATAAATTTGCTTTATTAAATATATTGATCAATATAATGAATTAACTGTGAGCATAAAAAATTGATTCAGTTCCACTCATGTTATACTACCAATGGCATAGACATACGAGGATTTGTTGTGATTGTCATACATTTGTTCTAGTTGTGTTCAGATCTCTGCACTGTCATAATAACTCCTGTCATTATAGCAATTTTATCATTATCCCCACTGGTAAGAAATACATTCTTGCAAATCTGTAGAATATATAGAATACATTAAATTTACAAGTAGCACTAATTCAATGATGAAGAATTTAAAAATAACTTTTTTCTGCTTAGGAAAGATTTCTGGAAAGTTCATGTAATGGGAAGAAAAAATATTTGAAAATATTTTCTCAAATTAAGATAGTTATAACTGAAGTATATCTTACTGATAATTTTGTTCTGATACAAGACTATTACATAAATACTGTTTCTGATTCAAAATCAGAAGACTAATTTTTAATATATTGTTCAAACACAGGGACATATTTCAGTGCTCTGATAATATATGGCCTTGGAGCCCTGAAATGCAGGTAGTCTCCAGTGAAGCCTCCTCAGCTTTCCAAAGGATGCAGCATATCACTGAACTTTGTCCTTGACTGCCTTTTCTACTATTATTACACTCCTCATAATTTAAAATGTACTCACACATATATATTAACTCTCTGCTTAAAACCACTGTATAAGGTTTCCAAGATGTTTCCATTCATTTCAGTATCCCCTAGACAGTGGCCACGAGCCACATAACATAGTCTATGTTTTATCTTCTGTTTTTATTGGCAGTCTTTAGTTTTGACTGGCAGAACTACTGCAAATGTGCATGTCCTTTCATGTGCTTCACAGATGTCATGTACTAGAACTAGTATCACGTCTTTCTTTTGAATCTCATGGTATACATTTATATAGCCCTGCCTATAACACTAGCACAAGGTGTTAGAGATTAAGTTCTGATGACCACAGCTTCTTCCACTTTCTCATAGTGTAGTCCTGTTTTCCTCTTCAGCCTTAAGATGGTCCTCATTTTTCATCTACAACAACCCATTAACTTGTCAGGCTTCTTCCCAAATCTGGATTTGAGACCAAGGGAGTGAAAAAGGCATGTTTTACATTACCCAGAAGTTAAATTCATTATCTGAAATAGAATTCAAAACATACCTATAATACATTTCAGCAAGTTCAGATAGGCTTGTTATGCTTATAGAATGCATGAATCTTAATGTGGCAAGTCACAAGAGGGATCATCCTGGCTTCCAAAATAGCACTGCTTTGTGTCTTCTCAGCTTTTAGGCCTAATTTGTGGACTTTAAAAAATATTATGTCCTTGATGTGGCTTCCAGAACACAAATGATGTTGAGAGAGCAGTTTTTCGGTTGCCGTTTATTAATTCCGCTCAGGTGGTGCTGGTCGTTAACCATCGGTATGATGATCCATTAGTGATGTGTTTGATCTCTGACGTGGGTTAGACACAGCTGATCCCACAAGTAGGTCTATCCTTTTAGAGTCTTCAGCTACCATCAGCTGCATTGTCTGCTGAGGAAAGATAGTATTAATAACGTAGCAGGGGATGCTTAACACTGCTATTCAGATATTTTTGATGTGAAACACATCAGACGTACCTATAATGGAAAAGACAGAAATTATCATGTCTCAGAAATCAAGAGAGATGGTTGAAGAGATAACTGTTCCAGTCCTAGTGGATTTCAGGTGGACTTTCATCATGTCATAAGATTAGCAAATAGTCTGCAATAATTCTTGTGAAATCTTGAATTGCAATGCATTGTTTTCTCTATGAAAAGCATGGAAAAGAATGGATTAGAACTTAAAATCATTGGAGTGAAAGAAGGAAATACTGCCACAGATCCTCTCAAATGAGCCTCTGATTAGATGAGTGCTTTTTTGGTGCAAAGAAATAGTCATTTATTTAAAACTGTCCAAATAAATTAGAGGAATTTGTTTTTACCTGACACAGTAAGATGAGAACCAGGAATATGTACACTCTGCATATTGTAACAGGTTATGGGAAATTATTATAGCCGGTGTTACCGCTGTCAAAAGAAGCTAAAGGTTTGTAATGCAAATTTGAGACAGGGAGCTTTCTGTCATCCTAAGACCAGATGTAAAGTTTTATTGAACAAAGCGTAGCACTGATGGTGAACTTCTCAGAGTCAATCCCTCCTAACACATGAGAGCATTATGGGCACCGTGCAGAGACCACAGAACGTGTTAGAAGCAGGAGGATTAGATTAAGCTGACATATATACTTAGTAAGATGCTGTTAAGCCTTTAGAAGTCTTTAACATAAATTTGACTATTTTTTTCTTACTCTCATTTAAATATGTATTAATATAAATGTGTCAGGACAATTTGCTATACCATCTAGTTGACTAGATTATACTTCAGTACAGGAAAGATGAATGCTCATAAGTCATCCCATTACGATTTCACAAACCTTGTTCGCAGGATGTATGCAAAATATTTTTGAATATTTATTAGAGAGTAGAAAAGGTCCTGCATTCATCAGAACATCATATTACACAATCCCTTTTTTAATACTATAGAAAAAATGAAGTGGGACTATAAAAAGGCAAAAATAGAACAGGAATAGACAGTCCGGTAGCAGCATTAAAATGAATATGTAATTAGTTTTAAGTGTGGTTCTACTCTGTAAATGTTTAGGACTAAAAAGCTCTTAGTACTTATGTGTTTATCAAGTTTCAATGATACCATAGTTTTAAAAAAAACCTAATATGGGTTGATGGTAGTTCAACTGGGCTGTAGAAAATCTTGCTTGAAATGTTTCTTCTGTTGAAAGAAAAGCCTGGTGATTAGGCACTTGGTTAGGAGCCCTTGCAGTGAAAGACCTTGTCACATGTAAAACATACTGCTTTTAAAGTAAAGATTTTCCATCTGATATGATTTAAATTAAAATTTAAAGTTTATTAAAATACTGCATTATCAACAAGTTTTCCAGGTGTTTTTCAAACCACACAGTGTCCAGTACTGGGAGATATACATCGCGTAGTGTAAATCTAAGAGAAGTGGGAGAAGACCAAGTGAAGATACCAAGATGCATTTCCTTAATAGCACATGTCCATACGCAGTAGAGTTTAATATTCTTTAAGTAACGCACTTTAAATTCTTTGCACTGGGAATTTATTTCAACTCAACTTTCTTGATGGATGTGCCCTTATGCACTGGGAAACAATTTCCTGTGGGGACAGCTGGAATCTCAACTCCAAACATTTGTACGCAGGCTTATACGCTCTCCTCCGAGTCACTGGTATTTCCTCAGCAGTCGTGGAGAACTACTCATGTGAGTAGAAGCTAAACAGTCCTTAAGAACCATTTACTGAGTAACAATGAAGCAGGTACATAAGTGTTGATAATTTTTAAGTGTTGGTCCTTTTGAAATCAAGCTTTGCAATCACTAATGAAGAAGCTGGGACTAACACATATTCTTTGGTCAAACAAAACACTTTCTTAAATATCATGGTGCTGTCCGAAATTGGCTGTAAAAATTGAACTTGATTTTCTACCAAATTATATTAATTTAGGCTAAATGAAAAATGTGAGCAGAGTTGCAAACCTGAAAACAAGGAAAATTTCACTTTAAATTTCTTGAGCTTCCTGCTAAAAAAACAAAGAATTTGCCAGGCAAGATAGTTCACGTGGCAGACATACATTGCTGCTGCTCAAAAAAATTAATAATAAATAAAAAATATATAATAAATTATTAAATTAGGGAAATTAATCAGATTATGATATACATAAGCAATTAGGAAATACTGTGTGATTCATGAGTCTGTTTGAAATGACACTTTAAAAGGGTAAAAGTGGCTAATTTAGGTCTTGAGCCACAGAGGTGGCTTTGCAAGCTTGCTATTGCTATCCAAACTATCCAGTCAAGAGGCCTGATATATTAAATCATTGTTAACATGCTGAAATGTTGAACTTTTTATATAAATTTTCAAGGTTCTGTTTCTCTTGTTTCTACTGCAAGTCACTGTGTACATATTTTTAGCAGAACATCTCACATAAAATTATGGGGAAAGTATTTTTTTGTTTGCTATCAAAGCCATTGGGAAATTGTGTCAATAGTTGTGTTGCCTCTTGACTGAATTTGCATAGGAAAATGTTTTCTGTTTAGAGGCAGCTTAAAATATATTAGATTCTGCTTTAGGGCACTGACCTTCTGTCCTATAGGTTGGGAAATTTATTTTTTTAAGAGCACAGATAGTAGATTGAGAAAATTTTAACCACTCGGTTCCAAGGCCAGGGAGCAAAGTTAGAACTCGTCCTTATTCAGAGTGGACAGCATGTGACATCTAAAGATTATGTAGTGTACAGTCCTACATAAAAATCTTGGCTAAAAGTTTAAATGGAAATAAATTCTTTAATTGCTTGACCCGAGGCTGATGTAGAACATACAACTTTTACCCTTGATGCAGAAAACTGGCGATATATTGGTATGGTTGTTTTAAAGCTACAGTGTACAACTCCATAATTCTTTCAGAATTTCTGCATCACTTCTACAGAACCCTCTCCATATTAGTTTTTACTTATGTGAAGAAAAAGACTATAGTCGTGTTTAAACCAGTGAAATTAAATCTGACTCAGGAAGGCCAGTGACCTCAAAATAATTGTAGGCTGAAAGTGAACTGGGCATAATATCATACCTGCTTCCCTTGTTATTAGTCCTTCTAGTTATTTATTTAGGACCATTGCTTGAAAGAGAACATTGCACGAGGTGGACCTTTGGCATGACTTTGTCAAGACCAAAATGCCTGACATTTGCTCTTTGTTTAGCAGACCTAATAGTTCAATGAAAGAAAACAGTGAATTTTGCAAGGAAGAAGCATGCACAGAGTTACGTTTCCAACCAATAACAATACAAGTAACAGCAGCAGGAAGATCAGTGAGTAGTGGATAGCTTGTTCCTGGGGAGTTTCCTGGGTTGGTTCAATGTGGGTCTGCTGTCCCATAGAATGGATAATCCACAGGAGGGTTGAATGACCATTGGCTGGCTGACTGTTGTCAGTCATTCTGTGACATAACCTCTACACTAAGAATCTTCCCTGATTCTCTTAACTCCCTTTTAGAGTATTCCCGATTGACAGCAGAAGTTGTACTTCAGTGTTTTTCATCTAAAGAAATCAAGGATTTTTAGCACTGCTAATATCAGTAGCCTGGAAAATGGGTATTATATCTACCGACTGTCAAACTATTAGGTTTGACAATAAACCTAAATAAACTATGAACAGAAACTTCCTTTCTTCTTTTACTGTTAAGTGACAATTCACATGTGAAGTTACGTATTTGAGACTGGGAATTTTCCTGCCCTGACAATAGGTGTAAGAAGCTGACAAATCTTTATTCCCATTAAGCTTTTTTCTCCTCCATTTTCCTAAAGCTTTTGGATGCATCACCAGATCTTTATTTCCCAGGACTGGGCTATTCTGCTGAGTTCACTCTCTAGAAATTGCCCTCATAACTGCAGTTCTATTATTGAAATCTCCCCGTTACTTGGTCTACATACTCAGAGCAGTAATGGGCATCCCTCCTGGATAGAAAGGGGAAAGATCAGGTGTCAGAACTAGCATTAACCGATAGCCAAAATCAGCAATAAATCTTACCTCAAAGCCTTTCACTGCATCTCCAGTTTCCCTTCCAGTTCTTCCTTCTCCAGTCTCTCAAAGTTAATTTCTTTCTGTAAGATCTTGCCTTTTGTCAACTGCAGACACCACTGATGGAGCCTATCAGGTTTTGTCAGATGCCTTGACTATCAGAAGTCATGCTTAGCTTTCCTCACTGGGACTTTTCATAGAGATAAGCAGCTGCTGAAAATATAACTCTTAGGTGTCTAATAAGTGTAATAGGTAAGTGAGCAATGGCTTCAATTCCTTTTGAAAACTTCCAGTGTCAGCCCTGTGGAAATCCTCTGTCCTGCAAACAGCTGGGACATGGTACCTTCTCTTCTTCAGATGTCAGTGGTCTCTCAGCAATGCGTCTGAACTATCTCTGAGGTTACCCAACAAGTTTGTGTATTTGCTTAGAGACAGATAAGACCTTCTTGTTACCTAATGGCAGGGAATAATTCTTTACAAAAATGTGAAGCTAAAAAAGAAATAGAAATAATGCCCTGATTCAAACCACAAATACAGGGGGAAACTTAACAGTATGAGAAGATGATGCTGTGGGCTTTGTTTGCTTTTAGATCCTCGATCTTATTTTTTGTCCCTGTGGGTGATGGAAACCTTCAAGCTACCTTTCTGAAGCCAGGGACAGCATGGACACAAGGATTAGTTATTGCTCAGAATGAAAAGTGATGAAACACCTTTGTACTCCATTGTCCATTTGTTTCCCCTGCCCTTGCCCCTTCTCTGTAGTCTAAGACATCTCTCTTTTGGACGTGGGGAGGAGGCTTGAAGACAGAGGGCAGGGCAAGGAAATAAGAGCTGTTTGTACTCCACAAGTATGTTTAGGGCAAAAAAGCCTGCAGTCTTTACTGCCTCTGCTGCCTAGTTAGTCAGACTTGGACTGTGCAGCCAAAATTGGCATCCTAAATCCTCAGCTTGCTCTTTTCATTGTTATTACTTAATAACATCCTTTCTCTTGTTTTCTCTATGCAAATGAAAAGATACATCCAGCGGGTTTTGGTTTTTTGAGGCTGCTAAAATGTGGATCTGGTATTTCTTTTGCTTGCAGTCTTTTAAACTCTAGGAAACCTGTGACTGGAAACTGGTCTGAAGGACACCATTTAATAATCATGGTCTTAAATTTAAAAGTATTACAAATCAGATTTCTAATTAAAATATTTTCTGCATACATTTGTAAAGGAGAGAGGTTTGTTTTTGAAACATTTATCAAAGTTATACATTTTCTTAGAAAGAAATACATCAAAACTATGCTTAACATCCATAAAAGTACTGTAATTTTGTTCAACCACTTACTGTCCATTCAATAAGTTGGGCTTGGGGATTAATTTGCTTTATCTGATATAATGACGCCATTACACCAAGAAAAAGTGAAGAGGAGAGGGTTTTTTGTTTTTTTTGCCATATGCACTGTAACTCCTAATCCAAGAAAATAGCTGTATCTAACCATGAAAAGAAATTATTTTGCCATTGTCACACTTCATGGAATTTGACTTTGCATAATATATGCAGTGGTGTTCCCAATAGTCTATTTCTTCTTAAATTTCTGATAAACTTAGGTTTAAAATAATATAAAGTTATATATATATTAAAACCAAGCAATGAAAAATTCATATTTTTTTCCTTCCTTTTGGCTTTGCTCAGCTTTTACTAGTAATGCAGCATATCTATGGAATCAGGGCTGTGGAACCTCCACCTTGGAGGTCTCCAAAGGCCCTGAGTGCACAAGGCCCTCAGCAAAGTGATCTAATGTCTAAAGTTACCCCTGCTTTGAATATGAGCGAGGTTAGAGTATATGATTTCCAGAGAACCTTATCAAGCAAAATTATGATATGATTCCCCAAATTATTCCATGATTCCATATTATTATTAAATTACAATGAATTGGCTGATAAGAGTGGCATTTAACTGCAGATTCTGAAAAAAACCCTTCAGTTTCTTTGTCTGTCATTAATACCCCACAGTCTTACAAAAGATGACTGCCACTCCTTACTTGAATAATAATTACTGAAACCAACAAGCAAGTTTTTTCTCTTGTAGTGTAGCTTTGAAAGAGAAATGTTTCTTTAGAAGTGTCTAGATTCTTTGTTCTTTTTTTTAAAAAAAAATTCATTTCTCTGTAGTGTGCACATTTGTCCTTTTTTCTTTCCATCTTAACAGAACTCATACAAGCTCAGAATTAGAATTATCATTGGGCTGCGATATCTCTGCAGTATTTCTTATGACAATGTAAAGCCAATGTGTTTCCAGAGTCTAATTCGTTTGATAATGATTGAGACATCTGAGGATGAAGAATCCTGTTATGAAGTTAAATAATTTATGTCATCAGTAATGTCATGTCTGCAACTGGAAAACCCTTTGTTTTCCTCCTTTAAACACATGACTATTTGATGTGGGGGCTACCTACTAATTTAACCAGATTGGAAAATAATTTAAAAATAATAATTTGCAAGCTATAATATTTACAACTTTTAAACTTCTAGAGAACTTCAAAACTTTGTTCAAAACTTGCTTATCAGGAGATAAAGGCTGTATGAACTTTGAAAATCAAAATTAATTCTCTTCACCTAACAGTAGCATTGCTGGAAGTAAAAGAAAAAGGATTATGTTGCCAACTGCAATTTCTGATATTTACAGAGTACTGACTTGTCTTTAATCATCCTGCCAGGAACATACGAGTCAATAGAGCAGATAATGGGGTGAAATTAGATCTAAGAAAAAGAACAGTATCTCAACTATTTTACCCTCAAGTATGTCACATCCATATACTGACGCTATGGATGTAAATCCATTTGAGAAGTACAAACAGTTTCCTGTTTGTGGCACAGAAGGATTAAGTGATTTGGTAATTTCACACAAGATGGCAAAATTATAGAGCTTTATTTTCCTGAAGTTCTTAGCTGGAGTTAGAGACGCTCAGCAACTCTCAAAATGAAGTGCTGCTTAGAGGCAGCACAATAGTAAGAAAAGGTAAGTAGAGCCTGAAGATTAGTTCATTGAAATGCATGTCTTGTTCCAGAAAGGAGTCTGAGATCAAATCGGGTTTGAGATTGCCCTTCTACTGGGCATAACTTCATCATTTTAGAATTGTCAAGGGATCTTGTCATTTCCAGACTTTTATGAAAAGCATAACTAATTGAAGGTAGCCTGAGGCATTTTCTCCAATTACATACATGAAGATAAATATATTCTAATTTAGCTGATTATTCTATTTTTTCTTTGCATTAACTACACAGAATGTGCTTTGAATTCTTTTGTTTTATATCACGTAGCGTAACTTACCTGCTGTGATTTAATCAAGTATTTGGGTCACTCAAACTGTAACAGCAACAGAAATAATCAGTATTTCTATCTTTAGATTAGGCTTTGTAATTTTACTTTTCTTCTAAATTAATTTTTTTTCTTGTAATTGTTTTTTAGCTGTGAGAGTATGCAAACCACTTAAACTTTTGATCCTTTGAAACTCTGGAAACAGAAACCTCAGCTGTTTAAAAGTGCTTTCATTAAAAGTATTGCTTGTCATTTTGGGCTTAACTTGTTTGAAAATACTTTATGCAGAAGTTTTGCAAACTTTTAAAGCATATTAACATTGCATTTTGATAGGAAACATACTGCATAATACTTTCTGGCTACAAAAATTAAGGCCACAATGTTTATTGTACAGTAAGTTTGCCATGTGATGCCACTTAAAAAAAAGTCTTTGGCGAGTATTAATTACAAGGAAGGTGTTTGGTGTTAGGCAGGAATTATTCTAAACACATTGCTTACAATTTTCTCCTGTACTTTTTCATGGGTTTTTATGTTTCATTTTTCATGAACATACTATAGACAGGCTTAAAAGCATTTCAGAAGCTTTCATCACTTAAGGCACATTCATTCAGCATCAATAATTATATTAAAAAGACTTTATCTGTTCCAAGGTGCATTGTGTCATACTAAAGTAGATCTGCTACTGGTGTATTTTGGTATGGATGGTTTAATTTTAGCTCTGAGCTGGCTAGGAGCCCTCAATTAATTATCTTAATCATTGTTAACACACATTTCAAAAATACCCAGTGAGTGCTTCCCACTATGTCATCTAGGAAAAAAAGGCAAACAATATACTTTCTGCAAGACAGTAATACTTAAATATGCTTGTCCAAACATAGCAAAACTTGAGGTTTTTTCTGGCACAGACACAAAAGCTGTCCAAGGGTTGACGGAAGAGCATCACACGCCAGCCAGGAGGAGCTGTGGAATTAGAGGCAAGATCTTGGCCCATTTGAACCAGAATGACTCTAGTGAGAGATTGCAGTCTCTAGTTCATCCAAAGGGCGGTGCCTGCTCTGATATGTGTCTTGGAGCCAAGACACATAAAACAAGCCCAAGTTTCAGAAAATACTGAGAATCTGAGCTCTGAACGTCATTACCTATTGCGATTTTGCTTTTTAGATGAAATTAAATCCCCATCTATTGCAATTATTAGAAACTATGTTATTAACGTCACTGGGAAAGAACTTCAGCAGAGTTGATCTAGTTCAAAGGCATAATTCCATCCTTCATTTTCAATGGGGAGATGAAAATACAAGGCTTCATCTTAAAGTACTCAACTGGTTGGTCTTTTCTGCTCTCCTGTTGTAGCCTCCTATTCAGTTTCTCACCCTTTGTGTTTACTTCCATTCATCCCTTGTTCTGGACCACATAAATCATGTCTCAGGCTGAGTCACGGAAAACATGATACAAGAGTAAAACTTGAAGGCAGGAACATTGAGCCATCTGCAACAACACAAGATGTAAAAATCAAGAGGCAGCAGTCTAAAGTTTCTTGATCCAGAAAAAGGAGATGTGACTGACATAAACCAGAGTAGAACAAGCAGGATTATAAAGCCAAAGCTTCTGTTTTAAAAATGTGTTCTTCTGTGCTGAAAATATGATTGGTAGTAAGAAGTAGTAAGGAAAAACATGTGTAAAGAAATTCACAGCTTGGATTCTACTGGGTGTTATTTATTAAATTTGGAGCCACTAATATGTTTCTTTGTGCTCGCTTCAGAAGGAAAATAGTGGCACAGAAACAAGAGAATCTTGATAGATCTCACACAGTCCTCGCACCAGCCTAAATGCAACTCATCCATCCTGTTCGTTGTTGCCAATATTTAAAAAAGAACAGGTTTTGTATTAACAGGAGGAAGAGAGGTATTTGAAGACAGAACATTCATTTTTAGGCTTCTGGTACTGTGAAGTACTTACGTGTCTCCTGTGGAGTGCTGAGTGCTGTTCCTTACCCTCGGAATCCGCATGGAGACAGCTGGACTCCATTTAAAGTCAGGGTAGAGCCAGCAGCCCGAGCAGCACAGCTTTGATACGGGAGAGAAGTTCAGCTTTGCTTTAGTATCATGGTGGAACTTTCTTCTGAAGCAATATGCAAGTCAGGGAATAGGCCACAATTTGCAAACAAAAGTTGGGGTTTATTTTGTTGAGGTGTTACAAAAGCAGTGTCACCTCTCATCATACACACAGTTGCTTAGTTGTTAATTTGTAATAGCGGGCTGTTTTTCAAATCAAGATATGCCATTTCTTTATTTCTGTTTCTCAGTGTCATTTGAAATGCTCACTGTCATTGAGGGACTGTGCTCAGATTGTTGTCCCCTCTGTCAGAGATCTTGTGCAGTTTGTCCGTAACTTCAATACATCTTTGTGCCAGATCACTAGATTCCCTAGAAGACTTATGGCCTCCTAAATATGTTATGCTTAAGCACCAGAAAGTTTTCATGAGTTTAAATTATCTTTGCTTTATTAATGTTTTTCAGATGGTTTTCTGTCTTTCCTCCCTTTATAAAAGCAGTTCTACCCAGGACTTGGTGTGTATGTGCTCAGGGCTTTCCCCCAGAGAGAACAGCCTCCTGTCATGTTTATTCCATGATATTATAATGCACATTTTAAAATTTGGCACAATAGGAAAAAGAAGGAGGAAATCAATGCAAGACTTTTTTTCTGGGTTCTTGGTGACACATCACCTTTTAGTTTGAAAACAGAACACGAAGCAGCCTCTGTACATTCACTTCATGGTGCACAAATTTGACCTATAAGAGCGATAGCGTAGCCTTTTACTCTTTATATAAAATTAACTGAGAAATAACACTATTATTTGTGATTCCTATAGTAGGCCTCATGTTGTCAATTAAGAACAGCACAATGGTGTGATTATAAATACTTATGTTTAAGTTCCTGTGAAACACTCACAGAGAATGAGGTTTGTAATGTAAATCCTGTTCATGTCTCCAGGATACAAAATAGCTACCAACTACTATTACATATTTTTCAAAAAGCCTTTCAGAACAAAAGGTGAAATTGAACACTTAAGGAAGTATGGGGGAGCTGTAGGTAATAGCATGTTACACTTTATTAGATTCTACTGGCATCAGCAGGGAAAAAGCTTTAAAAGAAGGGGCAAAACATGACAGTAACATGTACAGCATTATAAATTCTTGTATGTGCGCATCATACAAATCATCCGATTTGAAAAAGTATTCTTTATTTTTAAGATACATAAATGAATTTATGTAAGAAAATTGGACTAGCAGATGTGGCACCAGTTCAGTGCTTATGCACATACCTAATCCACCCATAAAAATGTGTATCTACCTTTCTGAAATGAAGCTTGTGTCTAAAATTATCCTGCTAAAAGTGACCCCATATAGACTATAAGGGAAACAATAAAAACCCTGTAGCAAATTTTTAGCAGTCCTCAAGAAATAAGTCTCTTTACTTACTGTGATTGATACCTTAAATCAGAAATTAAGAGAATGCTGACATTTAAGTACCCAACAGGGTGCAGAGATAAAGTGTGCCAGTAAGAGCAGATGCGCAGGATCCTTCCTTTTGAAAAAACTAAGAAAACCTGCAGTGAATTCTTCACTTTCAATAATCCAGTTTTTCTAATGCAAGGCTTCTCATCTACTTTAAGTTCATTATGACACTGCAGTAAAATAACATTTACAAACTTAAAATGTACAGCATTCAGATATGGCTATTACTAAAGCACTTGTTATTACCTATAGAACTTTTATTTTTAATAACTCTACGGGAAAAAGTATGTAAAACCTGATGATATTTTAAAAGATGCCAGAATTATTATATAATACTATATTTCCCTTTTTTTATCATTTTCTCAGTCCGTTTGATTTATCCCAGCTTGGAGTATTAGACTAGATATGAAGGTGTAAGAACATTCCTGTAGTTAAAAAAAGTATATGTACATATTCATATATATATATGTAGAGGTGCATATGAATCTCCTCTGGCTCCCGACTCGCTGCCAAGAAGATTTTCCTCTTGTCAGTCAGTTGATGCTAATATCATCTTAGAACAGAGAAGGCATTTTGAAGTTCAGAGTTCTTTTCCTTCGTGCAGTTTTAACGATGGTTTCTATGTAGGTAAACACAGGGCCTAATTCTAATTAGCTCAAGCATTAAGCTTTTCTTTTCACCTTTGTCTTGCTGAACTGCTTCACATTTTTCTGGGATTTTTATATAAACATTATTTGGCTAAGCAGGCTGTTGACTCTCTGAAGTTTTAAGAAATTTCAGGTATTTTCTTCTAAGATTAGATTCAGACTCAGTGATTTTAGAGACGGTTTTAAGTTTCTAGTATTGTGAGGTCTATCTCAAAGATGTTATACTTCAGGTTTTGTGCAAAATGTTATTTGCATCTGATTGCAGCTCTGCAAACTCATCTTGGCTTCTTAGCTGGCGGTGTCTAGCATTTGAAGTGTTCTGTCTCTTCATCCACAGGATCACTAAACATAAACAGGAACAGCACTGGCAATAGCTGTTCAGGGTTCTCCAAACTCATTTTTTTAATGTACCAGAGTTTTGTTTGGGAGAGACTGTTTCAAGTAATTGAAAACAAATTTTGGCCTTGTACTGTTCTTGTACTTTACAGACTGTTTCTCTTCTATTATTCTACCTTCCGTTGCTTTACAGGAAACTAACGGGAAACGCACAGTTTTCTTGCAAAGGCTAGGCTATCTAAAAGTGAAACAACTCTGATTAATTTTCACATAATTGCAAGTCAAATTGCAAGACTGGAAATTGAGGGCAAGTACATTTTGCATCTGAAATGATCAGATTCAACATCAGAGCTCTTGATGCAATTCTCGTGGAACAACCCTTCCCCAAACTGTTGACCTTTACTAAAAAAACAGACTTGCAGACACACTGTAATCTTTAGCCAATATTGTGTAAAACAACTGCTGGTGCTCCTGCAGCAACACTTGTTAGTTTTACTAATAGTGTCCAATTTGCAGAGTGACAATTCCACGTTAGCTCATTTGATAAATGCCCTTTGACCGGATATGCATCTTTATCTCGTCCTAAAGGCTAAATATTTCTGCATGTTTGGAATTAATTGCATTAGCTTCGTTAATCTGTTTCATGATATTAAAGGTCCTGCGGGTGTTTTAATCTGGTGTTTGAGGTAACTTTCCTGATCAACGCCCAAGCTTCATCCTGTAGTTGTGAACTGGAGTTGACTAGTTCACTAGGTTGACTTAAAGCTGTTTGACTGTGATTGCTGTGGCTTGCTTTCTTTATGGATCACAGATTTTATGTTAGATAAAACTCATAAAAAGTCAAGTAATGAACGGGAAAGAAATAGAATTTATCTAAAATTTGCTAAAACCTTTTATTATCCCTAAAAGCGTAAGCATGACCTTCTGCTGAAGTGGTTAGAAGTTGTAGCCACAGGGAACCTTTCACACAGATTTCATTGCAAGATTGAAGCTAAAATGAAAGGCCAGATAGTTTACAGCCATTCTGCAGGCTGTGGACCAAAAAAACTGTAACTACCGGAGTGAGTTCAAGCTGTCAGTGATTAAAGAAAGCCTGTCATCTTGCTCAGTGTTCTGTCCATGCAGAGCTTGTTGAAAATTCATGAAATGCAGCATTAGTGACATTTCCAGGGTAATATACAACCTACTGTAACAAAGAATTACCTAGAAACAGAGATTCCACTATTCTGACTTTTTCTTAATAAGCATCTTAATTGTATTATGGACTTCCACTTTTATTCCTCAGCTGTTTCCTGAGTATTCATGTGTTTACGTACGAAATGTTTTAAATCTCTGCCACTATTACCAATTAAAAGCTAGTATTTTCATTCTTCCACATTTTTGTTAAGCAAAACAAGGTTCTAAAATTCCCAGTTATGTTTTTCATATTGTGCCTTCAGGGATAGCACACTGTTGTCTTGTTAGAATTTAGTAAACTGTAGCGACGAAAAATAAATAAATAAAAATTATACCTAGCTGTAGTACTTCTTACGTTTTTATCTCAGGTGACCTTAGAAAGGATTTTAATATTATCACCTGAATTTTACTGAGAAGGAACCTGGACACAAGAGAAGGAGGCAGTGACTTATTCAGGTTTTCTCAGTAAGCCTGTGACAGAAGTTGAACCTTTGTCTCCTGAATTCTAGCCAAGTATTTTCTCCAGCCTACTCTCCTTCTGCACAGGAATGCAGTTTCCAAAATGCTAAAGACATAAATAGCAGACGATGTAAACAGATGTAAATGAACACACAGTTTATGAAATCCTGGCTCCACTTAAGTTGGTGGCAAAATTCCCTTCAACTTTAATGGAGTCAAGATTTTCATCAGGTCAGACCAGCTTTTAAAGAAAATAGTGCCATATTTACACTACTGGATCTTTCTAATCTAATCTCATTACTTTTTTGCTATATACAGTTTGAGTTGCCATGGGTTCTCTAATTAAACTAATTTGCTGCAAGCTTATATTTCTTAACCAGATCTTAACACCTTTCTTTGTATTCCCTTTGCTTTAAAGAAAAAAAAAACCTACATACTGATAGTTCAGAAGCTTACTAAGCTTGGGTTTATCATCATCATTCTGAAAAATCTGTTTTCTTGGCTTGGTTGTTTTGTATTGTCATTAAATAGGTAGTGTTTTTTCTGTTGGTAGCAAGTTTGACTGTTACTTATAGATACAGTTCAATGAAATTTATTTTCCTTTATGTTGTGGCCACAACGTAGGATGAAGAAAGATTGGCGACTGAAATTTGTAAGTGTGTTTCGGATTTAGATCATTCACGTTTGCTATTAAAAAATACTGATAGCTTTAAAGGTCAGCATGAATTAATTATGCTCAGTAAGTAGTAAATTTGCTAACAATTTGTGAATTGATAATTAAAAGTTTAGATGAACAACTAAGTTTGTAGTAGTGACTCTGGCTATTTATTGTCTCTAGTCTAATTTTCTTGGTTTCAATTTTTATGGTTAAACTGAGCTTTTTCCTCCTTCAAAGAATAGTCTGCGGCAGTGGGGAATGAGAATGCACAGAGACAAAGAAGACAAGGAAGTGAGCTGGTGGCAAAATGAGATAATTTGTAATCAACAAGAAGGAATTGGTCTCAGAATAAGCAGTGTCTTTAAAAAGCCTGAGAAGGAAAGTACTTTTATTTTCCTTAATGTTCATAAGGAAGCTTACAAACTGCTGTAAGCAGTAAAGTCCATATAGTGAACTGTCATACAACCATAAAGAAGTCTCTTACACAATATATTGATACTGATATACACAAAGCTGCTCAGGAGACTCAGAAGAGTCACTTGCGATTTTTTCCTTTAAAAAAATATTTCTTGAGGATAAAATTCCTCACTTCTCCTTTTTATCTACTCACCACCTTCAGAGCATTCTGGCTAGTACCAAATTTAATTAAAGTGGTTCCAAAAAGAATATGGCTTATTCTTCCGCACAAGAGAGAAATAGTGACCAGGATCTAAGTCAGGAAATGCTTATGAGAGATGAGAAATTCAATTGAATATCACAAAAAATTGATGAGAGAAGGTCAGAATAGGACAAATGCAATGTATAATGGCCTCTTTTAAGTAGTGGTAGCTTCCTGAGAAGTTGCCTTCTTTTTTGAAACTTCAGAAATCAAAGTATTAATGAACTGTGCCTGCACCAAATCACAGTATCCTTTCCAAAATATCACCTCTAAAAATACACTGCAGTACTGTTAGATCAGTGAACTGAAAAGCAACTGATACAGAAATTAAACCTTGCTTAACTTAAGCAATGCCTTGTTTAAAGACTTGTCCTGCAAAGGTGCAGTTATTGTTCTGACGTGTGGACCACATGGGAACATGTATTTAATTTTTTTGGGGTTTTTTTGACAATTTGCATTCAGTAGTTTGGTTTGTTTTCTAACAATGTGTTTCCTATTAAAAATATTTCATTCTACTGAGCTAACGTACAATTGAGCAATAAATGTCTTGGCTTACACAATATGTGTCTAGTCATGCTCAAAGTGGTAGATACTGACCTTAAGTATTGTGCAAGTAAAAGATTCTAAATATAAACAAAGGTATGTAGTCTACTGTTACTATAAGAGAATTAAGTCTTGCTTATTAAAAAGGTTTTAGTGGCTGGGACAAAGACTAAAAATCAAGCTTTTTTGAGAATACTTTGGCTTTAGGGCAGACTTTTGAAACACTGCATATATTAAGACTAATTTTGCAAATAAAGCACCAGCAATGTATGCACATGACCTGTAGTCAAACCCATGAAATAGTACCGGTAAATTGGAATTATATAGGCTGTGCCCTAAGAATCATAAGAACAGTAGCATAGAGTCAGTCATGTAATTGTATTGTATATACTTAAGTCTTAATTTTCTTATTGTCCACTATCCTGCCTAGTACAGACGTGTCATAGTATAGTATAGACATAGGCCAAACTGCATCTTTCTCTATGATAAGAGTATATGCTTAGATATTTTTGTCTTAACATAGTAGGCTAAAGCTAGCAATGTGAAAAGTGTGCCAGTCATTGGCATTAGGGGAGGATAACATGTAAGTCTCAGAATGGTTCTTGCTAAAAATATTTAATTGTTAGCATTTAGTAAGCCCAAATTATTGAGAAGGCACATAATTGTCAGCACTCAGGCATTTTTTATGTCTATATACATTATTCTATATGTATACAAGCAAGTGATAATTTTTTTGATGCCCTTAACAAATGAAGAGTTAATATTGGGCCTTTCTGCTAAATTATCATGGATTTTCTTTCACAGCAGTGATGCCTTTCCTTGAGCTATCTAGAGGCAGGATAGCTTGCCTTGCTGTGCTCTGGCTGGCTGACTTTATCTAGAAGATATTTTCATTGATTCAAAAGGTGACAGAACTGTCAGGACTGAAAGACCTGTTTTTAGCTGATGGTTAAACATGCTTGAACCAAATCAGAAGAAAAAGCAAAGACTGACAGCTGGGTGGTCCTCTTTCAAACTCTTAATACAGGTGGCTGTGTGAGGCTAATTTCTTTATGTCCCACTAGCTAATATAATATCTTTTATAGGTAATTACAGCTATGACTAGGAGTTGGTATAGGGCCAGAAAGCATTCCCAGTTGTCAGCATTCTCTATACTGTCCTGTGCACTTTTATGCAGTTTTTGGGAGGGTTTTGGGTTGGGCAAACTCGCAGATGGCTTAGGCCAGACTCTTATTTGTATCAGTTGTATTTGTTTGCTTCAGTGCTTGTTGAAACTGTACCACATGGTCTTGGGGACATGATGACGTGACCTTATTGAGATTACTAGTTTTACCATTGAGTTAGAATGCAGTCAGAATTATCTTCTTTAATCCAGTTCCAAATTTAAAATATTTTTGCATTTCTTGTATTGATTAGTGTTTGCCTAAAACAGATTAACAAATTCCATATTAAAATCAGCACCATAAGATTCCATACCTATCAAGGACAGTAAGTGTGAGAGGGCTCTCTAAACTGTTCAGATCATAGTGATCTCCCTGCAAGTGTCCCCATTGCAGAGGTGTAGTAGTTTGTGATATGGATGGCTTTTGTTTAACACCCTTCAATGACAGCTCTGTAGGCCACAAGCATTACCTTCTGCAGTCATGCTGCTACTGCATGTGACTATCTAACACTCTTTAGCTGAACCCCAGAATACAAGAACTGGCAACCTTGTTCCACCAGAATCCCTTTCCTGCTTCCCAGCTCCATGATGCTTTATAAGGATTCTGTGCCATTAGTCCTATAGACGTAGTGAAATATATCACTGAATTAGCACTTCTTCCTGTCATAAAAACAGGTTTACTTTGTGACCCTTAGTTAATAATTACATTAGCTAGAGCAGAACCAATATATTAGTCCTAACTAAATTTGTTTTTTAGGGCTAAAAGTATGTGCATATAGCTTACCTATTAGTGTGTGTATGATAGGCTTGCTGCATAAAAAATTACTTTCTATGGCGCATCCATTTGGCTACCTCATCTACACGCTGCCCTTCACACTAAGACGACCACTGACATGCATATCCTTGGGCAGATTTAAATAGCTTCCTTTATTTTAATTAACCTGTCAGAGAAAGCTTCTTTGTTTTCAACACTTAAAATTAAGCTTGGCCTAAAGTCTAAATTTAGCCCTGCAGCCACAGTAAACGTGAAGACCAATCACTTTTATAAGGCTTTTGAAATGCTCTCACAGTTGCAAAGATAAGAGAAAACACGGAGCAGCAGATCTAAGTAAGAAGCTTCCAGTTTATATTGTTGCTTTTCTGATTATAACTGCTTCTAAGCAGCTAATCTATTTCCTTTTAAACTTCTTCCAAGCTAGAATCACTGAATGGCACATTTCTGTATTCTGCAGCTTTTTAAAATTAAATGCTTCCCAGCAATGGGAGTGACAAGCAAAAGTTTACTAGGCAAAGAGATTGTAACACATGTCTAAATAAAGTATGTCTAAATCGTTCTGCTGGTGCAAGTGTTACATTTTAGCTTTATTGTCTTTTATGAACATTGATTAAATTTCCACTCGAAGCTGGTGTTTTGAGACTGGAAAACCATTCCAGAAGAATGTGGAATAGGAAGGATTAGCTGATCATTTAATGTAAGGGACTATGGAATGGTGTCTGCAGTAATAACTCAATTAACCAGAGGTCCATTTAAATTCCATGTTACTATTATAAACAAGAGGGGCGCAATTCACAGTGGCCTGGGCAGCTAGGATAAGATCAGTTTTGTCTAACTGCTTAAAAGAAGTGAACTGCTATGTTAAACCTAATGATGTACGTTCTTCATGTGTGGCGACAGACACCTCCAAGGGACCCTTCAACCTAGAGTGTATTTTACAAAGGATTAATAATCTTTTGGAAGAGGACTGGTTTTCATTATATGCCTAGCTTCTAAACTGTTACGTGAGAATAATTCCATCCTAAATTTGAAATAAAATCTCTTCTTGGTGCAAACCAGTGGTTTTGATTTTGAATTTTCATATTTTGGAAATGATGTTTATTACACTTACGACTAATATGAATGAATCACTGTAAATTCTTGTAAAGTAGTTCTCCTAGATGGAAACCAGACAGAATTAAAATAGTAACTGCGAATAGTGTGAATTGTGCCATTCCTTTCAATGGGGTCATATTGTTTTGGTAGATCTGTGCTGAAAGCTGGAGCTGTGGCTATAGACATCAGCCCTACTAACTGTTCCACGTCTGATTCTTTTAGAGATAATTTCAGCTACTAGCTTTATTCTGCATCTCAAGCAGCCTTAGCGTTGTCTCTCTCATCTAGCTGCCACATTTCCCCGCCATTCTCTGACTGCTTGGCAAAATTATATATAT
>VXBJ01004558.1:238544-314404 GCA_013400055.1 Nycticryphes semicollaris | reverse complement strand
GGAAGAGGAAGAAGGTGTTGTGCTGTGGCTGCTGTATCTGTCCCAACTGGCAGTGGGGCTGCTGAGTATCTGCGGGGCTTTAGCACTCAAAGATGATGTGAACCTGCACCCGTGTCTACTTGCAATGGGGACTGGTGAGACCCAACTATGAGAGACACCTTGCTGAGGTAGCCGGGGGGCTGTTCTGCCATGGAAATGGGGGGGGGGATTTGAGGGAAGGGAGGCTGGCTTTCCAGGTACAAAGCTCTTGTTGCTGGGAAGGCAAAACATATTTTGAAAAGCAGATGTCTCCGGTGGAAAAAACAGGGATTGTGCTGTTCTGGTACCTTATGGCTTTCCCTGACCTGCTGGTGGCAATGCAGAAATTAAGGCTACAAGGGGCTTTTTTCAGTGGCAAAACATGTCCTTGCTGCTGCCCTGCGCTGGAAGTGCCCCTGCCTTCCCCAGCCTGCCTGGTCCTGGTGAGATGCTGTGTTTGTGAGTGTGCTAATGACACCAAGCGCCAGTACACCCAGCTCAGCCTGGGATGTGTGAGAAACAGTAAATGCATAAGCAATGATCCAGGTTAAGCCCAACTTAAGCCAGTCATAACTGAGCCACTCATGAAAGTGGTGACAGGGCTGGAAGCAGCCCTTATATGCAAACCTTGAAGGCAATTTCTTCCACATGACACCCTTTCTTGCTGAGTGCTAGACCAGGAATTAACTTCTTCCTTTCTTCTCTGTTGCCACTTCGAAGCAATACTGAAGACTCATCTGTAGGAGCCCAGGTCAGCAGGCCAACACTTGAACAGAGGAATAGAAAGTTGAAGGAAAAAGAGCTGTGCCTTAGCCTGAAGCCCCTTGGATTCCAGAATAGATAGTATTTATACTGCTCTCCTCATTGCATAGAGATGTATATATATACAAGCACAGCCTGTGTTTTCCTAAAGGAATCCATACCAATCATAACTTACAAAGTATTGACTATATAAAAGTTCTGGTTTTTCTCCTAGGTACTTCAGAGCAGATGGAAAAAGCAGCAGGTGCTGATAATGTTTTTCTGCCCTTGGGAAAACTTGTCACAGTTACCTGTTTATCTTGTTTATTTTGACATTTTACTGCCTGAAACAGTTCCGTAACATAAAAGCACATGCAGGGCAGTTAGAGGTGAAGTCTCACAGATCCACTTATACTTGAACAACTGAAAATCAATAAGCTACAAGCAACAAAGAAAAATGTCTTTTTCTGCATGTGGATGAGGGCCGGTATTTTTATTCTTACTGAGGCAGTGGCAGGGAATGCAGGGGTTTGCACTTTGTGCATTAGTGACTGGAGAGTGTAAAATGAGCTTTGCTTTAGCTGCCATGCACATGTTTTTCTCTTGCTTTTTCAATAGGCGATGGAAACCTCAGTTTATTTTCGGCATCTTGTTAGGACTGCACAGAAAAAGAATTTGAAGTTTGGTAGTACAGACACTGGAGGGTTCCTGTGCTCAGCATGTTTGAAATGTGAAGTTTGTAGAAGATGAAAAGCAAGGCAAACCCTGCTGGCTGGTCTGCATGAGTCCAGCTCTGCAACAGGAATAGGCACTACTCAGTACCTTTGTGTACCTGGCTGTGTAAGGGATCAAAAACGGGGATGCTTCTCCCCTGCTGATCCCATCTGTAGACTGGAGAGATTTGGGCAGGCTTTATTCCAGGAAGGAAATAAAGAGGTTTTTTATAACTGTGGGTCCTCGGGCTGACAGACTGTGTTGATCCAGATTTCAGACCTTTCCCTGACTCTGTTCTCTGATGCTGAAATTTTGGAAAGCAAAGAATGGTTTTTACTGCTCCCCCACTAAGAGGCGGCATCTTGCAAGTGCTTGTAGCTGGTTGCTTGCCTTGGAGCATGTTTGCGGGTATTGCTGTTTGAGGAATTACTGTTATATCCAAGTGACCTCTTTGAAAGTGCACTGGGCTGGTTTGGAACAGCATAGTCGGTGCTAATAGCTGGGATGGTGCTTGCACAATCTCTGTCTTCGTGCTTTGTAAGGTATGGTAATCACGCTTTTGGGTAAAGAACAAATTGCACCTCTCTGAAACTGTGCTGTCATCTGGGGCTGTGGCATAAAGTACTTATAGACTGGGATGGAGGTGGGATCATCTTCTTGTAGCAGTTTCTCATAGGTCTTTTCAGTTCTGGATGTTTGTCTATTTGGTCATAACTCAGACTTCTTCACTGCACAGTCATATCTGAAATTCACCTTTGCTTGAGCCTGTGAAGTACAACTAATCACAAGCAACTGTTTGAATTTAGAGATTTCAGCTGAGAGGTATGGCTCACTCTTTAAGAGCAATTCATATTAGCCATTAAACCTCCTAGCTGATAATTAAATGGGCTGTTATGCGTAAACTCACCCATATTTTCCCTTTGCAGCCAGATATACTTGCATTAAGGCACTTTAGTAACTATAAAGGGATAGTAGCAGCTAGCATTTTGGGGTATTTTGGGTTTAGTGAATTGTATCACTCTCTTGTACCGATTGCTGAATACATTAATGATATGTCTAGTAAAATTTATCTTTTTGTCTTGGCAGGGACATTAGGATGAAAAATATCTCAGCAAAGAAGAGTAAATTACAGCTGCGCTCAGAGGTGGTTCTTGAATCTTTAAGTCCATAATTGCTGTAGCTATTACAAGTATATGTAAAAAGAGCTGAATAACTTTGTATACAAGTCTATTTGTCAAACATATTGCATATCAAATACTGATTTACACTGCAGTTGCTTTATATGATCAATGCGGAAAGGCTCCCTTTTCCCAGCCTCTGTTCTCGTAGCTTTTTAGCTAGTAGCTGGCGTTGACTTTGTTTTGTGTCAACTTGAAGAGTGGATGCTACCTACTGTTTGAAGCAGGGGGCTGAGTAGAGGTGACAAGTCAGGAGAGTTTGCCTCTGTTCTTGCCTTTCTCACTTGGTTTGTAACCTTGAAATGAAGCATGCGGTGTTTTTTCCCTTTGCTACTGAGGTATAGTTAATTACACTGCAAAGCACAGGGTGGGACAATTAACATTTATTGAAGGGAATTGCACAATGATTAAGCCTTAATTTGCTATATGACTTTTTTCTTTCTCATTAACCCTGCTGAAGCAGGACCTTTGGAATGAACATCAGCCTCATAAGTGTGGAGGACTAAGTCAGCTGCAATAAGGCTTTACAAGACACCCTTGTATTGTATTGGCCTGGGACAAACTCCAGGATTTGGGTACCGAGTAACAGGCTGTTATGCTGATGCAGTCCTCTGGTTATTCTTTTTTTGTTGTTGTTGTTCTTCTACTGATGTGCCTCTGTGTGTGGAGATGGGAGGGGAAAAAAAAATCAAACCCAAACCACTGATGACAAAGAAACAAAGCCAGATGAGTTTTGATCTGGTCCTCTAGCTTGTGATTCCTCCCTGAACGTGATCTATGAAAGGCAGGAATATGTGACCTTTGCTATTGATGCTTCATGTGTAGGTTGGATTTGGGTTTGCTGGGGAGGATAATAACTTGGCAAAGCAGCTGTGACAACAGGGGGAAGTTATCTTAACAGGATACTTGGATGTCAAATACTGTGGTCAGAAACATCCCCAAGGACCCAAATGGGGTTGTGATCTGCTCAGCCTTGAAAGAAGTAGGTTCCTTCTATCTGTAACAGAGCAAGTGTTGTAGGAACACTCAACAGCAGTGGGGGAAAGACAGGCCAGATCTGCATGCCATGTTTAATTTGATTAAATGTGTAATTATCAGTAGCACATTAGAGTCCAGCTGAGCTAATTCGTAATTTCTCTTGTGATATTTTTTGAGTTGTTTTAATACAGGCATAGGACTGATTTTATTTTAGTTTATTTGTTGTTCATACTAATGTGTACTGTCTAATTCTGGTGTATGCAGGCATTGTGATATCTTAAGAACAAGTTTTCTTGGTGAAAATAATTAGCAGTAATGAAACATTATCAGATTTGCTGCAATACCACTTGGCCATACTGAGTATTTCTCCCTCCAGAGCTTGGTTCATACATACGTGTTTGTGGATTAAACCCCTACTCTAAGTGCAGTAGGGAGAAAACTGTAGGACTGACCTTTTCTTTCTGTTTCCCAGAGGAGTGAACAAGACTAGTGTGGAGATGGGAGGGGTTTACGCTAATGTAACACTAGTGTAGGAGGAGAATTGGGCCAAATCCAGTATGATTTTTTTTTTATCAGTTAGAAATTAGGACTGCTGGAGTCTTTGTAAATTACATTAATGGCAATAAAATGGGAGTGAAAATTGATTTAATGATACAAGTATAAGTAGATAAAAGAACAATCTAAGATCGCTCCAGGACCTCATGTGCAGGCAAAATTAATGATATCCATGATGTCTGGGGGAAAAAAGTAATATATTCAGCTGGCATGGGGCTAGGGATTTAGCTGGAGTAGGCATGCAGAAGCAGCAGCCCTTTTAAGGGCTGGCAATGCAGGAGTTGTAGGCTGTTTGAGGCTGGATGTCAGTCTATCTCACTATACTGATACCTTCTGGTATTAAAAATTCATTTCTGTACTCTACAAAGCTACAGATTACACTGTGTTTGAATTTGATATCCTTAAATCTAATGAATGACTCTATTTGGAGAGAGAAATCGGAGATACTGTATTAATATATATATATATGCACATAGGTAATATTGTGGTTACTGCTGGAGTCCTTCCATTTGAAGAACTGTAGAAGGTTATGTGAACTAGTGAATGATACATTCCTGTAGAAAACACATGTTTTAAGCTAGAGTGAAAGCCTGTCAAAAGTGAGGCGTAATAACGTGCGCTCTAGAAGAATATTTTATCATTTGTCACAATTAGTTGTAAAACAATATCCACTGCTTCAGTTTATCAGTGAGACCAAGTCCCTACTGCCTGTAAGTCACTTGGGATGCATTTTGTGTAGATGGGACAGGACAGATTAGGGGTAAATGTTTTGCAGACAAGTTCACAGCTACCGTGAAATTAAATATTCATTATATTACCTGCTGGGCTTTGTTACTCAGAAAGATATCTAGAGCATTTGTAGCCATTTCTTCCTAAATTATTTAACTGTTTTGAGGACCATAGTCAGCTGTGTGAATTCTGCTTAATCCCTTTGCCTGCTCTTTATTAGTTCCAGGTTCAGGCAAGCAGCTCATGCAGTGACTTCCCCGGCTCTTTGCAATGTGTCTTAGATACCTGCTTCCCTCTGTTGCCCTGTCACTGGGGCATTGGTGATTTCAGTGCTCAAACACAGCCCTAAAAGAATGTATTTCAATGGAGTTAGGCAAGAATCTGTAGAAACATGGGCCTGAGTTAAGAGAATGCCTCAGCACTGGGCTAGGCTGGGCATGGGGATATTTGAGCACCTGCCTGTCTCCAGCTGGACTGCCTTTGGCTCTAGCTGAGATATCAGAATATTAGTGTTATGCCAGTAAAGAATAACTAACATGATGATATTTCTTTCAGGAAGGGGAAATGCAATAATTTTTTTTTTTTCATTTGACTGACTTCCAATATCAAGCTGGTTAGATCAGATATTACACCAGCTGAATTTAAGGTATCCCATTTTATACCCTCTATGCTGTTAACAGTGGAGAGTATAAGTCAAAAGGGAAAAGCGACACCAATGAAGTCTGCAAAGTTGAAAATGAACAGTGATTGCTCTGAGGGTTCCCTGGTCGTGGGATCTGTGTGTTCAGTCAGTCCTGAGCTCTGCAGTCACTTATGCCAGAAGAGCCATCACCTTGGCTTGGGACTGATGACTTGGCCTGTGTGTTGCTCTTTGGCCACAGAGTCCTTTTGCAGTGCACAGCACTGCTTGGGAAAGTCTGGTGGAACAGGCCTTGGTAGCCAGCCAAACCCTGGTCAGTGCTGATCCAATGTTTATTTTCAGGTCTTTTCTTGCCAGGGAAAAATAGTCTTGGGAGTCTAGTGGTAGGAAGCGGGGACTAAGGCATCTGGAAGAAAGGCTGACATGTGCCAGGATTACTGCTCCAGTCTCTCCTTGCCACTGCTTCTTTCCCATTGGCTATATCTGGCCAGTTCCAGATTGAGAGGGTACCTGGAGCATCAGTGACCGGGATCACGCTGCTCAGTGTCATGGACTCCTCCACCAAAGTTGGGTGCAAGAAAAGTTGAGAAATTCCAAGCAGGTATTTGCAGTGAGGAAGTGAAAAACTGCATTTATTGATTGTGTTTTAGAGTGAATAAATCTTAAAAATAAGATCCAAAAAGGTCCTTTTAATTATAATGTTATTAAGACACAACTTGGGCACACCGCCATTATAGCAATTACTGTACTTTAGTGTTCTTAAGGTTGCCTTTTAGGCAGGGTTAAGAAGTGAAACCGTTTATTATTTTCTCTACTATCCAAATAATATAAATTATAAGTCCTGTAACATTCGGTAAGGCTACACGCCTCAAAAAGATCAAAAAGGCTCAATTATTCATGCTCTATATTAACATCAATAAGTCATGGTGAAGTAGAAGCATTTATGTGAGCCTGGTGAGATTTTTAAGCGTCCTTTGTTTTGTATTGACTTGGGGAAAGAATTTAACTCTGGAAACAGACCTATAGACTGATGCATGGACTTGATTCATGTGAAGTTGTACTGCACAGTTAGAGCTTGAAAAGAAAATTATGGGGCCATACTGTGCTTGATCCTCACCACGGTGCAGATTTTTCCTCATGACATGGGACATGAAGCTCTTGAGATGTGATGGGAAGTCTTGCTGTTAACTTAGCAGGAAGCCGGAGCAGATCACATCCAGGGTGATGGTCAACTCAGCACCTCACTTTTTGAGGTATTTGTGCACACAACTGCTAATACTGAAATACAGGTCACATAGCCCAGCAGTGTTATTCAGAGGCATTGCCTTGTTAATCTTTGGGGTCTAATCTTGGAGGGTTGCATGATCTGACATATAAGATAGAGGTGTTTGCTCTGGCCACGTGCAAAAGATTCTTAATGGACCCCATCTTGGCTCTACTGTGTTCCAACTTATAAGCCTGTATTTGAATTTGAGTAGTTCATTGTAGCTCTGGGGAGGAGAGATTAAAACCTTGGAACAGCCTGAATTCTTCAGTTGGTGAGCACCATAATAAAATCTAAATAAAGAGAAAGAACATTTCAGACAAGGCAGGAAATGTAAAACCTGGTGATTTCTACAGGAACAAGGTCCACTGAGGTAGGCAGAGATCTTTCACTAAAGAATTGTGGTGCTTTAGCCCTGCAGTGTCACTGAGTGTGGCTTCTCTCTGTCATGCCCTGGTCCTAACACAGTGGGATGTTTGATGGGAGAGGTGATGCCAGAAGACGAAGATGCACCAAATAACACTTTGTCTCTTCCACTGAAACACTTCAGCCTCTCTGTTAACCCAAATGCTTCCATTTTTTGTAGTTACCTTTCTTGTCTGCACTCTTCTCCCTGTTGCATTACGGGGGGAAAAAAATTGCTTTTTGGCTACTCTGATTTTGATCAGGTCACAGCTATTCAAAAACAAACCCCAAGCAAAACAAATCCCCTTTCTGAAATCTCCTCTTCATGGCACGGTTCAGCTTTGATTTTGGTGATTTATTAGGGCAGCAGTGTTCACCCTGCTGTAATCAAAGGCTAATTGTTACTTCAATGCAAACTTTGATTCCTGAGAGCCTAGTAATTTACCTGTAAAACAAGTGAAGAGCTGTTATCCTATTAAACTGAGGAATTGCCTTAAAAAATATCAATGCCGTCTCCTCCCTCTTCCTCTGCCTTCCCCCAAAGCTCTGCCCCAACACTCCTTCCAGAATTCATGCACACTGCAAGCAAGCAAACAGTTGATGTTGGCATGAGGAATGTACAAGGGGCCACCTTGGTCATGGAGGATCCTGTTTGTGTCCCCACTGCTCATAATTGCAGCCAGCTATGTCACACAAACTATCATAAGCAGCAAACACTCTATCTTAAAACAAACAAAAAAAATATGTTCCCTTCCCACCTCCTAAAAACCTGTTCTAGTGCCTCTCTTGTGACATATGTCAATGTTTTTATTGCACTGTTCTTCTTCTAGGGTAGCTTTTTCCCATCTTCAATGTGTTTATCTCACTTTTGTATTTCAATAAAGTTGCTATATCTAAAGAGATAATGGTCAGTGGAAGAACAATTCAACCATAGCTGCAACCTTGAATGTTGCTTGAGGACTGTAGATGGCTCCTACCTTTTTGGTCTTTCCCTTCTCTAAGAGCAGGCTCTTAGACCGTTGGTGAAGTTAGAGAGAGAGGCTCCAGAGTGTTGGTGAAGCCCTATGAAGAACCACCAAGTGTGCTTTCACAGTGACTCTTCCAATCATGCTTCTCAATACTCTGCATCATTCCTTCTTCCAGCAATGCTCTGCAGTGTCACCACTGGCACTAAATGTTGACCAAAATAATTGGCACTTACAAATGAGTTTCATGATGCTTATGTTTTTACTAGTGACCCTATATCTGTGTGTAATACAGACTGACCACAGCAGGTGATATGAACCAAATATGCTCTGGAGAATCTGTACTTTTATATTCAGGTTCCCATTCTGTTAGCTGCTGTTAATACTTCACATTTTTATCCTGAGTCACTCTGTTCTATTATTTGAAAGAGGCATTGATTCTTGCTGTGTTCCTGCAACAATATCCAGTATTACTAGGTTTGAACTTAGCTTCAAGTCTTGGGCTCTGCACCGTTGCTAGTACTAACTGATGTCAGTTTTCATTTTGTGACTCCCTGACTGTTTGGATGTGTTTGTGTATATGCAAACGTACAGAATGCCTGTCTAAACCATCATGTCACTGGTGTCTGTGGGAAGCGCTGGGATCTCCTGTGAAGCATCTTAATTGGTTTTGCCTTTCATGATGACATCCTAAATTCTAGACTTGAGTATGTATTGGACTTTTTTCCCCTTGTTGTCAAAACAGAACAACTTATTTAGAGCAGAACATAATGCAAATGCTAATTAAAACCGACAAGTCAAATTGATGTCACCTATTTCAATTGGAAGGAAAAAACTGACTAAGAAAAATCCATTCTGCCCTTGTTGAAGTTGACTGGAACTTGATTACTGAAATGTATGGGAACAGAGTGAAGACCCCTTGTCTGCTTTTGCTGTTTTTTGAGGCAGGAGGCAGCTGTCTTATGACTTCAGAGAGCAGAGCTGTTGCCCGTTGGGAAAGGATAGCAATCCCACCCTCCTACCTAGTTTTCAAAGCTGCTGTTCCACACTTGGCTTGACATGGCTTGGAGGTGCTGCTGTCTTTGGCCAGATGCAATACCACAAGCTGATCTCTACACATTGCCTATGTAAGTGTTGAGAGTGGTAGTCATCAGCTCTGTCTCTCCAAAGTTCTCTAGGGATTGCTCAGATACAGGTCCTTGCTTTGAGCCTCACAGTATGTAATCTACATGAGCGTTGCCCGTGCCAGTAGAGGCAGACGGCTGAAACCAGCCTCTTTCAGTTGCTGTTTGCCAGGGGAATAAAACAGGTGCTGCCCACAGAATACTGGCTGTTGTCATAGCTGACAGGAGCGTGGGAGCCCTTTTTGTATAGCAGGGAGTTTGGGTGGCTCATAATTACTTCTTTCCCTCCCTTCCTGAGAGGCAGAAGGTGGTGCAGACACCTAATTATCATAAAACCCTATAGAGTTTTTCAGTTTGGATCAGGTTTTCTTCCAGCACAGAGCACTGCATCATTTCCAGTGCATTCTGGTATTGTGCTAATGGTGCACTCCTGCTGAATGGCCCAACAAGAAGTAAGTGTAAGCACTTACTTGATCAAGTGCATTTACTTGATGGTGACACATGTAGATGATATGAAGAAAATTATTTCCCATGTGGACAGACTTACTGTGTTCAGTGTAACCCCAGCATGCATCTACCTTTTTAAATATAAGGATATATTAAATATACTCTGATCATGTCTGAACAGAACATTTGTGGTATTATTAATAAAGCCTTGTGTTCCTTTTCAGTCTGTATTCACTGCTAATGATATCTACTATTTATATTTTTTTTCCCATGTCTTCAGAAGATTGTTCCACTTGTCTGCAAAAGCCTGGCTCTTTCTCATGGCCATCGCTCTTTAAGCCACCTTTGGACCCATCTCTGAGTCAGCCTTAGTGCACAGCAAATTACTGAGTGCTGGAATAGGCTCTTGGTCAGTGGGTTTTTTTCTTATTCTTATGCCAGCCCTGTGTGCCTGGGAAGTAAGGCTGCTAGGAAAGAAAGCTGTTGCCTTTTGTTTCCTGTAAATCAAACCCTGTTGTCTTATTGGCATGACGGAGTATTACTTGGGAAAAGCTCATTGCTCTTCTTTGACTTTCGGTTTGGGTGGTTTTTTTTATGGTTTTAAAGCAAATAACAAAATCCTTCTTTCTTTCTGAGCCCTTGAAGCTTCTTGTGGTGGCTGAAGTGGGTTATCTCTCTGTAGCTTTAGAATGAACTTTAGACAAATGTCTGAGTAACCTTTTTAACAGAATTCATACGCATGGGCTAAAAGTAAAGCAGTTGAAAGCAAGCCTTTCTGAGCACAAAACACTTGACAGAAGGTCCATGACACTCCAGGGGAGCAGCAAGGTATAATCCATTCTGATGGATGAGACTCGGACGGCATCACTGTGGCAATCTGAAGGCAAATAATGGATCCCATTTCTTTTTTGGTGCTCGGGCTTCTGTGGTTTGAACAGAATATCTGTGTTTTACAAATGAGGAATCAAGGTCAAATGCAGGGTTGGGCTGATGCCAGTTGCAGTTCCTAAAGTTTAGATCTGGAAGAGTGAAATGTGCTGCAATGAGGAGTGTCAAAAATCAGATGTCTCAAAAGGTCAAGTGGTGATCAGAAAGCTGACTAAAGTGAGACTGTGGGAGGCATCAGGGGACACTGCGATATCCTCTCTGTGGAAGTCAACTCCCCACTCTGGCGTTGCAGGAGAAGCCCTCTGCCTGGGACATGAGGGATGTCTAGTTGTTTAGCAGCCACCATAGCTGCTACCCACAGCAGATCTAGGCTGTGCTGGTGAGTCATTGCTGTTACCACCACCTAAGCTACCTGTGTGGGACACTGTCAGAGCTGTGAAAAAATAGAACTGAAATATCTGAAGTCAGCCAGCATGAATCCACACCTTGCCTCTTGAGAAGCAGCAATAAAATTCAGGAAGAGGTGGGTAGTGTTTAATAACACATCCCTTGGAGCATAACCGTGATGCTACAACTGAGCCCCATGGGGTAAGATGTTTTGGTAAGAGGAACTGGGGAGCAGGAGGAAGAGCAAATGGCTCTGAGCTCTGTACCATACATCAGCAGGTCAATGGCTCTGTAAGGACCTTCCCAATGGTCTATACTCATAACAAACTGCTCCAGCAGCAGTGGGAGAACAGACTGTTGAATACAAAGCTGAGAAGAAAAAAATCCTGCTAAAAATTTAGTCTTTGTAACCCTTAGAGGTGAAGCAACCTGTGACTTGGGCTTTAAATAAATCTGCCTGTAACTTGGACCCGTTTCCAGGAAATCACAGTAGTGCAAGAAATATACTGTATTTTGTGCTGCTGATCACCAAGAGACTGGTGATATCAATCTGTAATCATTGGCAAAGACCTGAGCCTTACTTAGTGGAAAACTTTTTCCTGGTGACAATGCAGCCTTCCTGCTTTACATCTGTGAAAGAGGAGCAAAGAGTTGAGGGAATTATCTGGGCACTTCCAACTTTCTAACCATATTTTCTCAGATGCAGCAATGGGAAACAAAAGCTTTTCAGCCTTTGGCAGTAGTGAGGAGTGTGATGGTGAGCCTGTGCTGCTAGAAGCAATTAATATCACTCTAAAACCAACTGGGGAGAAACCTGTCTTGAGTAAGAGTGAAATCTCAAGTGAAAGTTATCATGACAAAATTCTCTCTTCAGTCTGATCTGGGTTGGAGCTGGGGTAAGGGACTCATTTCTCACACATGACACAAGGTTGAGATATATGTAGCCTGAACAAGCAAATGATGAATGGAGCTGTTGGCAAGGGCAGCTGGTGGGGTGGACGGAGGGAGATGCTGCTGTGTCAGAGGCAGAGCAGGCTGTGGTCAGGCTGCTGCAGGGTCTGGCTGCTTTTCCCACAAGCTGCTTATCCCTGCTGACTGCCTCTAGCCCAACCATAACCTGTGGGGAGATGAAAACTTCTGCACCAAGCCAAGGGGCCTGGGTGCTTTTTAGCCTCGGGAGCTGATGTCTGGTCTTGGTGAGACCAGTGTTTTGTCCTGAGACAAATTTTTTTTCCAGTCTCTTACCCCATCGTGGCAGTACAATCCAGTTGAGGAGTCATGCTAGGATGCAAACCTATATGTCTGAAGCTGCATTTGCTAATTGCTTGATTCTGAATGAGTGTCCCATGGGCTGTAACAGGGCCAGCTAACAGCGTGCTCAGTGTGTAGCTCAGCTTGCTAGTTTAAACAGCCTCAGTAAAAGTAACAGGAAGGTGTTCCTAAGGCATGCATAGGAGAAACTGTCCCTTTTCCATGGAGTTGTAGATAAAAGTGTTATTCCTTGGCTCAGTTTCCTAATCTATGGAATTCTGAATTATTGTCATTCCTGAAAACTGCATGCAATAAATTTCTGAAGATCTGCTTTCCGCTGAGTGTACCTCAGCCCACCTATCAGCTCCCTTTTTTTGCAAAAGAAGTACTGGTGCCTTGGGTAGGACCTTAGTTCATGCCTGGGTGAAGCTGGGAATCTGACTACCAGATGCAGAAAAGATCTGTTCTAACATCTGTCCAGCATTACCTGCCAGTCACACAAAGCAGATGGTAATCACATAGCCATAGCTTATTTGACTGCATTGAATAAAGTGCAGTTAAATTGCCAATATACTTGCCCAGTTTTGCACTTCATGTGTCTTTCAAGGTTAATATTTCTGCTGGTGCTGCATTTGATTACTAAAGGTAGTGAAGCAAAGACTGGCAGATTATTAAAACAGGAAATGTTGCGGGTTTAGATAATTTGCAAGTAATACGTGAGATCTGAGACTACTGAAATGCTGCTGTTCTATAAACAGCTTTGCCCATTTAACCTAATAACCAAGATACCAAACATTTTGTATAGTCATGTCTTCTAGAGGTGGGGGTGTGTAGCTGTAATGTGGGTTGGATGCTATTATTTTCTTACTATCATTTAATTACAAATTTTCTGATTCTCTCTTAACACTAGCTACTGCTTTTCTTGCTCTCTGGTGTTTTTCCTGGCAGATACCTCAAGCTTTTATTCTGTAACAGCTCAAATCATATTCAAAGTAGAATGTTGTTAATATTTACACCAGGGTATCTCTTTCTGAAGGCAGATATTGAAAGCTCAAAACTAGAAGACGCAAATAGAGACCAGTAGTATACGAACGTAAAATCTGCCATCAGTTTAGTGCTGACAATATCTGTCAAATATCAAATGGGGAGTCCCTGAGGACAGTTTTTCTTCTGCTTTAGATGAAGGAAGGGACAGAATTGTCTGCAAATGGAGAGCTCAAACATTTAAGGCTGGTTCATACATAGGTTTTTGAAGCAGAAGCATTTAAGATCTTTTTTTTGCTCATCTCGACAAGTGCTACACAAGTGAAATCCCACTTTGCTATGTCAGACTGAGAAAGTTGCTTTAGCAACCAGAGTTGGCAGCTGCTGACACCCTTAGTACTATTGCAGAAGCTGTTTTAGTGCAAGAAAGAGCACTTCTCTCCTGAGCTGTTCAGCGCCCGGGTTGTTCCTTCCGCATGGTCCTCTGGCCAGTTGAGCAACCCTGACAGCTTGACCTCAGTTTGGTTTTTAAAGAGTTCTGGATGAAGATCAAGGGTGGGTTTTGTTTTGCCCTCTGAATGCCTGAATTACGTCAATAGCTTGGATTTAGTTGAAAACTTAGGAAGGAAATGGAGCAGTAGCAAAGGAGGAGGCAGTTGAAAACTAAAGATACCGCTGAGGGTCAAAGAGATGTAGAAATAGTCAACATAATGTTTTTGAGAAATGCTATTAATGCTAGAAAGCAGTGTGAAAATGAAAGCTACATTGACCTACCATACTTAACCCCTGACTTGCTCAGTAAAGCACACTTAGTGTTCACTTGTGTGCGGCACGGCTAGTTCATGGATATTTGATTTGGAAGTGGTGGTTTAAAGGCTCCTTGTGCTCTAATCGGGCTCAGCAGGGAAGGATCGTGCCCTAACGGTTAAAAAATGAGGTTAGTGTAAATCGAAAGTGACACAATGTGTCATTCCATTGTTTTTATTATTTTCCCCTTCGTTCTTCTACAAGGGATTCAAACATCAGGAACTGGCTTGGTTTCTCTTATGGAAATTTTCACCACAGGCATTCATTTCTGTTATGGTGGAAATAATGCTTATTTTGGCCACCTCTGCACCTGAATGTAATACCTTTGTCCACTGCCTGGAATGTTGCAGGATCTCCTTCTGCAGAGTACACATGATTTGTGTGGTAGAGAGAGCGTATATAGAGAAACCAACTTTTTTATAACAGTGTCAGGAGCAGAATTTGTAATGTGAATGCCTTGTAGGGTACACCCATTGCAAATTTGCACCCTGGCACCACACGTTAGACACAGGCTTGAATTAGTTTATCTGAAGAAAGTAGTGTAAAAATTCTCCTCTTTCCTCTGGGAGAGTGAAGCAGGAGGCTGAACAACTTCCACAAGGTTACCCATAAACCGTTGAGGGCTCTGACCTGACCCTATCATGGGATTGCACATTGGATGTCTGAGCTGGGGAAACCTGCATGAAGTTTTTCCCCCTGATACTTCTGAACAAAGTGTGGGCTTCTCAGCTTGAGCTGTCCCTGAGCATGTTTTGGTGCAGTTGGGAGCATGACTTGGTCCATGAGTGAGGCAAGACTTTTCTTCCCTTTCTTCCCTTGAGTTACAGTTATGCTTTTGATTTGCAAGGTTTAATCCTCAGGGAAGCCTTGAGGAGACCCTTTTCTGAGTGGTCTGAGGCTGGCCAATGCCAGGTGTGGACCTGGCTTCATACTGGTGGAGGGTCTCAGCTGAGAGAGCAGAGAAAGCCATCTACTGGCTGTGTACATGGAAGGAGGGGCAGGCGTTTTGCTGTTTTTTCTCTCGAACAACTTCCCTGTGGAGTTTGCCCTGATCTCAGCCCAAAATACCCAGGAACAAGCATAGGAGCAGAGATGGACCCGTACTGAAGGCTTTTAACTCTCATGGTAATTAATGGCACTTGTATGGCTGTGCCTGTTGTTGGCCAACAGCAAATCATGCCTAGGTCTTGGATAAAGATCCTGGTGCTGTTTTCAAAACCTGGAATTTGAACCCTTGCCTTGCTCACAGAAAAACTAAGCCATGGGAATGAAAAAAAACATGCAGATGGAAGATTGTAAGGAAATCCCCTGGGCCTGACATCCAGGGAATGTATAATTGTTGTCCTCTGAAATGTACAGGCTGTCTCGTTTTGAGACTGATTAAATAAAAGATCCTGGTGTTCTGCTGAAATGCAGTTAAGGGTCAGACTTGGTAGGAATTAGTTAGCTGGGTTAATGAGGCTATCATCATCTTGTTTTAATAATGGTTCAAAATTGTGCACAAACTTTCTGCGAATTAATTTTCTGCAGCTTCTCCATGAAGAGGGGTTGGAAGATCAGAGTGTGGCCTGATCTCTTGGTGTTTTCTTTAAAAGTCATTGAAGAAATACAAACAAAACTCGATTCAATTTTCACTCACTCGGTTCTACTGGTTCTTTCCCTGAGCGCAACCAGAGACCAGCAGTATTGGAGATTAGAGGTGATCAATCTAACTTAATAGTTGGTACATCTCTGGAGAATGCAATTGGACTACAGTTAATCTAATTTCCAACCATGCTTGTGTTGAGTGCAAGTTAAAATTTGCTTTATATTCCTTTTACCAGACGGCCCTACAGCTAAAAGTATCAGAATGGGAGGATGGAGATCTGGCATTAGCTTGTACCTTTGCTACAACTTCTGTATCTTATCTTGGCATAGTTCTGCGAGGAATTCTCCCCAACATGGTGACTTTACACATTTCTTTTGGAGTATGAGGAGTACACGCAGTTACACAGCTCAGCTTGTGTGGAGTAATTCAGTGTTGTTTGGACCAAAGCGAAGCACACAGCTGATGTAGTGTAACCACAAAGCAGTTGTGAAGGTTGTGTAAGTGAGGAAATGCTGATGTGTGCCACGAGTAACAGTGGACATATGAAGATTTTCTTGCTTCCCTTTCACATTTGCTCTTCTTTACTTTCTGTATTTCTAAGAGCAATCAACCAGAAATGATATATTGAAAGGATGTTTCACTTAAAATATTTTTTTCCCACCCTTTTGAGTGTAAGTCCCTGGAATTGGTTCACAGCACTGCAGGTGACATATTGAGTCTCTAGAATGTATGAACTACACTTATAAAAAATCATCTTCCCGGGGGAAATAAGGCTAATTCAGATTCTTTCAGTTTTATAGACTCTACTGAATGCACAGGCCCAAGTGTATTCATTATGTTTTAAAAACCCTTTTAATCTTCAGAAGGCAGCATGTTCAGTAATTGCTGTTTGCTGCAAAATTATTCCTACTTCTCGCTCATCAAACTTTACATTTCCCATTTGGAAAAACCCAGGGCTGAAAGCTCTTTCCCCTTGTAGATGTTGGAATGCTTCAGTAGTGAATTAGCTCATTGCAGGGAGGTCTGACTCCTGGCGTCTTCCACCAAGGTCACCTCTGAAGCCAGCTCTTCCTGAGGCCTTGGTCTTTGTTTCTGGCTTTCCAAAACTGCCAGATGAGGTTGAGAACCATGAGGCTGTTCCCCTTGTTTAGCAAGCTCCTGTGAAGGCTCTGGATGAGTAAATGCCTCCAGTGCATTTATAAAGGTGTTGAAATGGTGCAGGGCTTGTCTCCATCTGGGCTGTAGCACTTGCCTGCCTAAAGTAAAAGTACTGTGAGAAGAATAACCTCCTTTTAATGCTGAAAACAGAACTTTATTGGAATAAAAAATTATTATGAAGGTTACTCTTCTTCACTGCAGATTCAATCATGCCTCTGCTGCGTGACTGAAGACGTGAGTCATGGGAGCTTCCCATGTATCTTAAGCGGAAGAGCCTACATGATGACATCTGATTATTTTTTTTAAATTTTTTTTCTGCTGCTGGTTTTCAGCAGGCAAAATGACGGGTTTGTTTTGACGTGGGGAAGATGTGTCAGGCATAGGCAGGGGGGCTTGTTTGCCCTCTAATGTTTCTCACTGCATAGCAAATGCTGTCTTTTCCTGGAAGATGGTTCGTGCCATCTGGTTTGTTTTTTTTTTTTTTTTTTGTGAGAATCACTTTAGCTACATAGAAGGAGAATTGCCTTGAGCAGTTTGCATTTGGAAGACAGCTTGATCAGGCAGTAGAAACATGGGTTTCTGAACTTTGGAGTGTAATTATGTTCAGGTCCAACTCTGGTTAGTCCAGGAGCAGTGCATGAATCTTGGTGTTAAAAGTCAGCTGAAACCCCTGTTCTACTGTACATCAAGGTGTGTAAACAATGAGAGCTAACAGAAGATTTGATCTTGCTTTTTCCTTTTCAGGGGTGAATGCTTGCATTAAACAAAAAAAAAGACAAAACAACAACGGCAAAAAATAAACAAAAAACCCCAACAACTATTGATGTCAGAGTATTGTGTAGTCCCCAAGTCCATTTGTACTTTTTAAATAGTTTATTGCAATTTATGATGGAGCTGGTGTATAGCAGGCCTGGTTTGCTTTAGCTCACATAGATGAAGTTGCAACAAGCCACTGTTCAAGGCCTTCCAGCCTCACCTTTCAAGGCAGTAGCTTTCCAGCAGAGGGGCAGGAGGACTGAGGCTGCAGAGTGGGACGTACTTGAGGAGGAGCTCTCATGAGCTCCCCATGCGGAGGTGTGGGAGATTGGCCTTGCCTGCCCCTCCTTTCTGGGTTGCATTGCGTTATGTTTGTAGGAAAGCATCCGCTTTTCCTCCAGGCTCTGATGGAGCTCTGGTGGAGGAGGGCTGTGCTTCCAGCCAAGGCTGTGGTGCTTGTCCAAAAGCATCCCTTTGGGAATTCTGGATGAAGGATTTGATAGAGCCTACCCTCCGTTTCTGAGATATTCTATTATCTTTCTCAAAGTAACAGTTAAAACAGTTGGTAATGGCACTGTCTGCATGTAGATTTTCCTCAAGCCCCCCGAGATGACAATTTGCTGCACACTGTTTTGTACGTATTAGCTTGTTCTTCATATTCACCTTATGTAATTCATGATTCAGGAAGAAATACATAATATAGCAATTATTCTGCCATTCTGGGTGTTCAGAGCCATGTAATGAAACAGCTGAGACTTAGGCAACCATAAATTCTGTTAATCCACAATCAGTATTATTTTAAATATTTAAAAATAAAAACCTAACGTATTATAATATTAACTGTATCCTATATGTCATGCTTTGGTGCTCCTGCATCTTCCTACTCAGTGGCAAGTCATTCCATTTTATTGTTTAGGATAGCAGGGAATAGTAAAATAACATATCCTTTTTCATAATTAACTAGATTGTGTCATAAGACTATCAGCAGTGACTCGTTTTATGGCTAACCTTACTCAAAGTGGCTCTTTCAAATGGTGGCATGAATTACAGAAGCACAAGAACAAAGTGAACTGAGGATGGAAAAAAATCATGACACGTAAAATGGTTCCTGGAATTAGTTTATTGACATTGTGTCATCTGTCAAGTAAATAAAAATTAGATGTCTAAATAAAAAAATAATTAAGCAAGGCATGCAAGGGATCATGAAATGTTAATCTTGTGTATTGATACTCATTTGTTGTACAGCTGAAAGGGTCTGGAAAGTTTAACATAGATAGTTTATAGTGATGAGCTCTAAAGTCTAGACCTTTGCTGAGATTTCCCTTGTGAATAGTAGCTCAATGAGATTATACCACCTAAAACAGATTTTCCACCTAAGAAATCACTTATATGTAACAATTCAGGGGTTCTCTGTGCTGAGAAGGCTTCTTCCAGGTTTTTGTTTCTGCATGTGAACTTTTTGAATGGACAATTCATGGAAATGGTGTCAATAACTCCAGTGTGAATATTCTTCCCTTTGAATATCTCTATCCCATTCAGGGCCCTGGGCAAGGGTTGTCTCTCTGGCTGGGCCGTGTTCTTTAAGGGCCTTCCCTCACGGTCATAGTGAAAAGTAGATTTGGATCTGAGCTTGACCCTGATTTCTTCCTGGAGATTTAATATCTCCAGCCTTCAAAGGAGAACTGAAATCCCTCTGGTAGGGGTTTTTCCACGACACAGTACTGGCATGTGCTTCTGGATGGGCACTGTATCCAGCGCAGTCATCTGCTCTCCCTGGCGAGCATGAACTCTTCAGGTTAATGGCACATATTTTGCATGAACTCAGCTATTTTCCTGTGTATATCTCCTCGGGGTCTGCAAATTACCTTTCTCTGATGGATTCCAACATGTGGTACCACATCCAGGCTGACATTTTGATTATGTATTATTCACATTGTTGAAGAAATGAACATTTGAAGCAGTTGAAGCTTTTCAGGATATTTTTCCCCAAATAACAATTTTGTCTTTTGAGTACCAGCCAGATTCTCCATATGGCTAAAATGTACTAGAACAGAAAGACAATTAGCATGGCTTAATAAACTTCATGCATGGTTTGCTACTGAAATATCAGAAAGAAAACAAATATAGCCACAAGTTCTCCTTGGAATAACTCTGTTAAATTACTGTTGTTTGAAATGAGCTTTTTTATGGCTTACGGCTGATATAATTTGCATTGTGATAGGTAAAGCACCCTTCCGTATGTTTAATGCCTTTGGATTTGACACAGGCCTATTTGGGTCTTGCATAAATCTTCTCCCCTGGTGAGAGGGGAAAGACAGTCAATTGAGTCTTGGTATGCAGCAGAAAGCAATGGACCTGGGGGATACTGGGGCTCTATTCCAGACTGTACCATGCAGCACAAGTTCTGTGGATGGCTTTTAAACCTGCTTTCAGTCTTTGTCTATCTGCTTTTCTTCGTTAAATGCTATGTTTTGAAAGCCAGATTTAGCTGGCCACACAGACCAACTTCCACAGTGTATTTCACCAGATCATCCAGTGTCCATAGGTACGTTTCGTCTGTCAGCGGAGGACACTGCTGAGCAAGCTGCTAATTGCTTCTCATTTAGCATTTGAGTTTGGTGTGCGTAGCAGTGGCGGGGCAGAGGGGAAGCAATCCCAATGTGTCTGAATTCTGTGACTTAAATGAGATTTGCACAGTGACGTCTGACACTTAAACACTCATGAAAGCTTGTGGGGGCTTTTTTGTGCATGCATGGTTTAGAGACAGACAACTGTATGTGTGTGCATGTGATTGGCAGAGCTCAGGGTACCATGCAGTGTCATGGCCACGAAAGTCCTGTGAGCATCTGTGATGAACTGTGCGTGTGGGACATCAGTGACTTCATGGGCTTGGGTCGTGTTCAGTGTTCATAACAGTGTTCAGATCACCCTCTGGTAGGAAAAAGCCACTCTGCACACTACAGTTGACTTCTTTGGTGATGTTGAGTGTGGCGTTACACAGAAGGAGCTTCTAGTGCTGAGTCCCACCACAGAGCTGCTTGCGCTGGATCCACTGCTCCCAAACCACTGTTTAGTGTTTGGCACTGAAGGAAGCTGAGCCTGGGCTTGTTTCTCCTCAGGGAAGGGCAATTTGGTCAGTTGCTAAACTGAGCCCATCCAAAAGTTGGACAATAATGTCTAGAAACTCGTGTTTGAAAACCCCCAGTCCAAGGGAGGTTACGACATTGCCTTGTTTAACATGTCTCTATTGTACTGTACAGATGTCTCCTTGTTACTGATGCAGCCTGTCTTGCAAGCTTTTGTGAATGAGAGTGCCTATGAAAAATGTTTTTTACAGGGCACTGGTTTGGAAGCAGTTGATGTTTTAATTAACTTTTAAAGGGTTATGGTTGGAACAGTTTGCACAGCTATTTCGTAGTCTGACCTGAACCTCTCTGGATTCAGAGCACATCTATCCTAATGCCTTCAGAGCACTTGAGTGAGTTCAGGTTACTGATGTGCATGGGATGAATGTTTCTATTACCCCATCATCATTATCGTCACCATTTTACTCCTTGCTAGTGGAGTGACAGTGTGGCTATAATTAGTATTGATTGTGCAAGACAGCAGGAGTAATCAGGAAGGTGTTACACAGGAGGGCAGGCTGTGAATTCCCTGCTCAAGTCTCTTACACTGTTGCTGTTGACAGTCTGTGGCTGCAGTTCTAGCTGCTTTTATTATCCTTTTCTTAAAAAAAAAAAAAGCAGGGGGTAAATGTTGCTAGAAAGCAGTCTTCTCTGGGAATACCTTTTCCAGGCTCTCTAGGCTTACAAGTTCACTGTTCAGCTCTGGCAGGTTGTGAGTCTCTGGGCTGCCACCCATGCCACGGGCTTAGGAGGAGTGTTTCTCTGCCAATTTCTGTTCTTCAAGTAGGAAAAAAACCCTTCAGTAAATACCAAAGGTGAGGCCTGTAAGGTTTCTTACCTCACTGTGGTGGATGCTTCTCCCAGGCCGGTTTCCTGGGGTTGGAGGTCCATATCTTGCCCATGCTGTGCCTGCTTGCATCTCTTACTCCTGAGATGTCTCATAGTTTTTCCTCTGCAAAATTTGTATTCCACTGTTTCATGCTGGATTTTGTGGATTCACTCCTGCTGCCAGTGTTGATTAAGAGAAGTAATAGCAGCAAAATATTTTCCCTTCCAGCAGCACGCTGTAGCAGGCGGGCACACCAAGTCTACAGCATCTGTGTTTAACTGTGCTCGCCCCTCTGCGGAGGATGCCACTCTCTTGGAAATACTCCTTTGGCACCAAAACAAGCTGTGTTTGCCACACAACCAAACCTGGAGAGAGAGTGCTCTCAAGCTCTGTCTCTGGGGCCTCAGCAAGACCTTCAGGGGTGTCAGCTGGGGAGGAAAACCCCCTCTGGTTTCACGCAAAAGGGAAGGGGAAGCAGAGCTGTGGGTACGAGAGACCCAACCAGTAAAGCTCATGGTGAGTGGAGCGTACTACTGCGGTCCTTGTGGTAAGGCTGGGGTGAATTCTGCCTTGGCATTGTTCCGCAGGAGCTGCACCATTGAATCAGTGCTGATACAGCACCGAGCAAAGCGTGGTGGAGTGTGTGTGTTGACTGCTCCTGTGAGCCGCAAAGCTGCTCAGCTGAAAGTAGCCAGGATGAATGGTGCGCCTGAACACAGTGCATAAATAATTGGATGGGAAGCTTAGTGCTCCCGTGCCAGTGTGTATAAATATTCATATTATTCTATGAATCTGTCACTGTATGCAAGTGCTTCATCTTTCAAACTTTACTCCTGCCGAAGGTCCTCACTCATGGACACACTCTCACACTGAAGGCAATCAGATGATTGACATGACCAAAGGGCTGTGTGAGCTCTTGTAACAGCCTGATTTACACCGATGTTTCACTTGTAACTTTTGCACATGGGGAAACCAAACCCAGATACAAATTGCTTTGGCTGGTTTTGAGAGATTTTCCCACTGTAGGGTTCTTACTTCACGAGGACTGAAGGAGACCACAGAGCTTTTCCCCAGCTGCTAATTATCTGTGTCTGGTTATTATTATCAGCAATATTAGTGAGGTTACTATTGGGTGCCGAATCAGTCCCTGTCTCCTCAGCAGCTGCTTTCCAGAGTCTCATCCCAGATTTCTTGCATGGATCATAGGCCCTGGGAGTGGCTCCCCTGTTATGCATTACTGCAGCTGCTAGTGCAGGGTGAAGTACCTGGAAAGGTGATGGGAGCAAAACATGCTTCAGACTCAGGTATCTCTGGAGCATTTAGATGCTCAAGGATGCTATAGCTTTCATCGCTGAAGTTTTAGCATAGCTGTAGGGGCCCAGCCAGTCTCTTGCACTTAGATCTCAGCACCTGAGGGGAAACCTAAGATTTTGGCAAGAAACACTTTTTCCTCTTTACCAATGCTGCCTACTTGCCCCACATCACTCAGTGTGTCCCATGCAGTGATGCCCATTGGACCACAGCACCCGTGCACCTCTGGCTTGGCAGAGTAACAGCTTTCATGGTGCAGGGCTGCTGCACCCTTTTGTGCAGAGTTGACCCATCTGGGGCCGTGCATAGACCTGCCAGAGGTGACACAGCTTCTTCCTAATACACCCTGTAGTGGGGGCAGCCCTAGGGTGGCATCAGTTTTGCAGTAAAGCTGGTGAATTAAATTCCAATCTTGCAAAAGAAGTTAACAAGATTAACTGTTCAGGGATGTGCAGAGTAATAGCTTCCCATGCTTGGGTGAGAGGGGGCTTGTGTGCAATATGAGCTGTGCTGCTCTCATGCTGGTGTGACCACACTGCTGCCAGCAGTCCTGTGCCCTGTACAGCACCAACCACAGCAGCTCATCTGCCAGCCTGCTGGCACAGCCTGTGTCCTGCTGCACAGAGGCAGAAGTGCTTCCTTAGCCATCCCCAGATAAATGAGGTGCTCTTTGATGAAAATAAAACCTCTCTAAGCCAGTGATGGAAAGTAGAATAGATCTTGCCAGACTTTCGTCTTGAACCTCTAAATACCTACTTTGCAAACTTTGTGATAAATCATTCTCATTGATGACAAGAGCCTCAATGCTCACAGCAAGCTGCCCAGGGAAAAGTGAACAGAAAGCACAGAAACATTCATTCCAACCAACTTACATCTTTGTAGTTTTTTGTTTTGTTTTGTTTTGTTTTGTTTTGTTTTTTTTTGTTTGCTGGTTGGTTTGGGTTTTTTTTTTGTTATACAGAAAGCTGAATATTACTGAATTTACTTTTGCCCTTCTGGAATCCCGATTCCTGCTTGAATTGATTAACCATGGACAGTGACTAGTGAGATGGGTTTGTTATAGTTAACTCTCTTCCTTTTGTAAAAACCAAGTTAAACAAAAGTTTCTCTCTGAAATGCCAATTAAATTCCCACCATACAAAAACTGAATGGTACCACTCTGTGGTTTCCACAAAAAAAAAAAAAAATCCCCATTAAGCAGTTATTAACGGTGCTGAAACATGGCAAGTTGTGTCAGCCCCTGCTGAGACCAAGACCACTCAGATTTTTAGGAGGCTGTGGATGAGAGAAGCTGCTTGTGTGAAAGATACTTAGAGGAAGGTGAACCTCCTGCCTGTCCTCCTAGGGGAATGTGAGACATTACCAGAGGAAAAGGAGTCCCTGGTGGACCAGTCATCTGTCCCACTGGCTGCAGTGGGACTGTTGTGTCCCTGCTCTGTGATGAGGTGGTTGTATTTTTGGCATGCTGGGGGACCTCAAAGGCCTCAGAAGGGTTGGTTGGTCTCAACAACCCTTTTCTGGGTGTGCTCAGCTAAGACCTGCCTTTTCTTGTTGGGATGTGGAGGAGAAACTGCTCAATGAGATTAACCTTTGGTCTTTTCTTTGTACAACCTGAAACCAGTGTGTGACTTTGAGGGAGCACCTTATGTTTGGGACTGTCAGGCCAGGCTACATGATGACCCCACTGGGTTCTGTAGGCAGGACATGGCCTGGTCAGGGCACAGGCTGGCATCCTGTCTTGCAAGACGCATGGCATGGCTAGGAGAAGGGAAGGAAGACGGCAAATGCAGCCTGGAGGAGGCACAACCAAGGTTAAAAAGCAGGTGAAAGAACCAACTCCTCGTGTCCTCTCCTTGCACGCAGCCTGATGAGGTGGGGGAATGCAGAGGTAGAGCACAATTGCACTGAACAAAACAAAAAAAAAATTCTCACTTTTGTATATCTAGAGACTGTGATAGCTGTAATCCTTAAATATGCATTTAATCAAACTGCGTGTGAAATTTCATCTTTATGGTTTACCAGGTGAGCAGGACAGACAGCTCTTACATTGCAGCTTTATGTTTCAGTGCATTTTGTTCTTTTGGAAAACAGCAAAAAGTGTTGGACTGCAAAATGGACTATTTGCTTGCAAAATGTCTTTTTGCTATCAAAACTGATTCCAATCATGAATACAATCAGCTAACACTGTTGGCAAGCTTGTTTTGTTTGTATTTCCATATTCTTTTACACATTCTCTTCTACAAAAAAAACCCAAGAACGTGTATGTTCCAGCAAGTGGCTTCTCCTGGTGTCGTTGATAGATCCTGGGGCTGTGGGCAATGCTCTCCCGCAGATCCCTCCATGCCTAGTGAGGGGCCAAGGACCAGACTTCTGGTCACTTGCAAAGGATTGCTGTCTTCTGCTGGCATCAGTGCTTGAGCAGACATCTGCCCACAGCCCTGGGTATGGCATTTTTACACAGAACCAACAGAACCTTATCCAGCCATATTCCAGGTTACAGCACTGGAGCACAATCAGATGTTACTGTGCATTGGTTGAGATGTAGCAGCTGACTGTCTGTGGGCTCCTCAGTGGCTGCAAATACCCTCTTTGTTGAGTTTGCATAAACTATGAGTTGAGAACAGAGTCACTGCCATAAATACAGGCTAATATCAGAGAGAGAAGGGATCAGCACTTCCCCATACAGCTTCCACAGTCACACGCCTCATCTGTACTGTTTCTATGCTTTCTCATGCTTAAATACTGGTGTTGAGTGTAGAAGAGCATGGATCAATGTGAGCACAAATGCTAGTGCCAATTAAAACTCTGGGGAGAAAGGGTGTTGGTGGTTTTCCCAAAAGTATTCTTCTCTCTGTTTTCATGGTTGTGTAGGGCTGCTAATTCCCTATGATGAGTCACTGGAGCGTTTATATAGGTAAGATGGTGATTTTGTGCCCTAAATATAGCCTCATGTCAGCCCACATGGAGCAATCACAGGAACTGGTTGCTGAGCTAGTAAATACAACTCAGAGCTGGTCCCAGGTCCTCTTGACTAATGAGGTTTGCATAAAGGGAAATGGGGAGTTACTGAGCGGGAAAAAAGTCAGCACATGTAGGCTGGGACCACAAGACCTGAGATCACCACATGGTGAGATAAATCACAAGCGCAGATCAATGTGGGCTGAAAAAGAGATTAGCAACACCAGGAAGAAACGGGCAGAGAAACCCACTTTTGTGAAGCAGCTGTGGTGATGCTGGGCTGGTTCAGCTCTGCCGACCTGTTGGGATGGTCCAGGTGTTTTTACGGCTCACTTTGGTGACTGCTAAACCTTCTGACGTGGCTTTCAGGCTGTTGTGCTCTCTGCAGATGTTCTTCCACATCTGCTGTGAATGTGAGGTCACCCCTTAGGGTGGGGTGTGGGAGTTGCTGGGTCTCTCTGTACTTCCTCCACAGGCTCACCTGGCAGAGTCTGCCTGGACCATAGGGTCCGGGAAAGCCCTGTGTGCTTCTGTCAGGGATGTGTGGACCGGCAGCTGGGAGCTTCAGGCAGGGCAACCTCAAATCCTTCCTGCTGCATCCAAGCTCCTGGGCACCAAAAGCAAGTGCAGCCTGGGCTTTGTGCTGCTGGATGGGTGCTGGGTGCTGGGGTACCTCCCTGGGCTTCTCTGCTTCCTAAATGTGCTACTAGTTAAAGCTCTAGTTAAAGACATTAATAACTGTGGGGGAAGGTTTAAAAAAAAAAAAAAAAAAACCACCAAACTAAACCAACCTACAGATGTAGAATATGAATATAAGATGCTTTTTGTATGGTGGCTGGACATGGGACACACTTCTTGATTGATATGCAAATTCTCCTTGGTTAATTGGCTTTTTCAGCTGTCTGCAAAGAGTCCATGTATAATTTATAAAGGGCTGGATATGTCTGCCCTGAGAACATAATAGCTAGTAACATTGAATATTCATGAATTCCACCAGCTAATAGGGCAGTAAGACCATAAGTAGTTTTGACACATTGGAGTGAACCACCACAATCCGGTTTTATTTGAACTAAAATGTTCCATGGCAGTTTGGGTCTTCAGAAAACATTTAGTTCTCTTTTAATGCAGAACATTTAAAGACTCTTTAGATACCAGCCTGAAGTGGCCTGTAACAATTAAACTACACACTGTGGGTGTGTAGTGGGTGCCCTAAACACAGATTTATCTTGCCAAGGTGCAAAACATTACAGATTTTCCTGGCAGAGCTGGGTATATCCGTATCTTCCCCCATCAGCTTTGCAGCTCTGTTTTATCGAAGCATGCTAGAAAATAGATGTTTTGGGAGGAATAAACAAAGTGGGTTACTGAAATAGTTTCAATTATGCAGAATAACATTTACTTAAAGTTGAGATCTTAAGTTCCGGTATGCAGAATTGATGCTGAAAAGATACTTAAAACTGCAAGCACGCTAATTAAAAACTAACACAACCTTTTGATGTGCTTTTGGAAAACTCAGATGTTTGAATCTACACCATCGATAATACTCAAATTTTAAGTTAAAATCCAGAAGCTGGAAGGAGTGATATCAGCTGGTCTGTAACTACAGTGAGTGCTGTGGCACTAATAAGACTGTTAGGTTTTCAGACTGTAAATTTTGGAGCACCTACAGTTTCAGTAGGGCTAGGCTACTCCTTAACTCAAAGATGGAGTCTCTACCCAGCCCAGCAGCTGTCTCTGCATCTGCGGAAGTCACAGGGAAGCATTTGATGCAGCTCCTGGGAAACTAAATCCAGCACAGACCACAAATGGAGTTGTCAGTAAGGAAGGGACTGGAGATTTGAGAACAGCATAAAGACCGTGTTTGCCTCTAGAAAATCAGCAGTGTTTCAGAAAGAGAGGGTTTCCTGCATGGTCTAGCCTTTACATGTATGTGCTCTGCCTCTAGTTAATCTGGTGCCCGGTACCTTGGGATGCTACATCATGCTGTGGATGAGAACCTGGCAATGTTTTTGCCTTGAATCAGGAATGTGGAAAAGGAAGACCGATATTTAGGTGAGTTTTCTAATCCAAAAATGCCTCAGCTGCCTTTCTCTCCATCTTCTTGGCTGTTATATTAACACTGTTCAAAGCAGATTTCTGCCACCTGCAATGAAGTAAGTTCTTGGGGACGGAGTCTCTGCTCGTAGACCTCATCTTGATTGACACCTTCCTGCAGTAGTAAGAGGATGACTGTGGTCTGCTTCAAATGCAGTTCACCCTATTTCATACTCCTGTAAAACACAAAGAAGAGAAAAAGTAGAGCCTCCCTCCACACTTCAAGTGCCCTGCAGCCAGCACCCCTGTTTGTACGATGTGATTAATTAATGCAGGTGGCTGTATGAGTTGGTTCTGGAACAGAAGGTTGAAGCTGCTTTGTTAAAGAAAAAACTTATCAGAGAGATTTATATGGTAATAAAACATATTGCACTGCTATTAAAGCACACTGTATTTTGAGAGGAGAGCTTTTACAGCCTGTGTAGCATAGCGAAGCTGTTCATTTGATGTGCTTCTGAAGATGCTTGTGACATTTAAGCACTGTAAAAATGGAACTTACCAGGTGGCTTGAGGATTGTTCTTGAATTACCTAAGAAAAGGTCTATTTCATGAATGTCAAGACTTGGTAGGCAAGGTCCCTTGCAATGCATGGTTCTGCATGACTGCAGTGGAGAGGGGGTGTCTGAAATGAACAGCTTTAAAGAGCTATGTTTGAATAGTGTGAAATGTCCTCCTAGGCCACCTGCTTCCCCACAACAGGCTCTCTTCCCTTATCCTGGGTGAGGACACTTTAAGTATCTCAGTCCCATCTGAGCTGAGGTGTTTCACACCTCAGAATTCTGAACTCAACCTGAAACATAACCAATTCTCAGATGAAGGGCATAAGAACCAATACAGGACCCCAGGTGATAGAGGAATGAAGTCTCTTGGCACTTAATATGCAGTATGTGTTATGCTTGATTTTATTGGAGGGAGAAAAGAAGGCTTGTGTGAAATAGAAGCTGAATCTGAAATGAGTATCATCAGCTACTTAATTTTCTTTAAAAAGAAGGAAACCCCCTCAAACTGTGTAGAAAACAAGCCAGCACAAGCCTCTTCCCTGTGCCTTAATAGAAAATTGTTTGTTATCACTTACAAGTGCATGTTGTACCAATAAATCCCAGAAGAAAGAATATAATGGAAGAAATTCAGAAAAAAAATATTAGCTCTGTTGAATCAATCAGTGTTATCAGCTACAAGAACAGGCTTTGTCCCGATGGAGAGTATAACTCCACAAGTTGATTGGAAGGACAAGTTTTGGTGAGGGCTGGGCCTCTTCTGAGGGGTTTTATCAAGTGTCTCTTTGAAGACAGCAATATGTAGTTTTATCCAGTGTGTCACCTCCTGGTGACTCAGTTATTGCCTTCCAAAGAGGTATTTTTTTCTAAGATCATACCAGTTGTTAGGATTTTTGGTTGGGTTTTGTTTGTTTGTTTGTTTTGTTGGTTGGGTTTTTTTGATACAGAGTATTGCTCTCTTCTGTCTTGGTTTTCCACCAGTGCCAAGAGTGTGAGTAGGGGACGGCAATTTCTTTGGGAGGAGCTTTGATGTCACCAGAGCAGTCTAGTATTTTACTGACATCTGCACAATGTTTGCTAGAGGATTTTGGGGTCAAGCTCAGGGAGCGCTGATTCCTTGTGATGTCCTACATCTCAACAGACTTAAAAGAAACTTGCAGCATCCTCAGATGTTTTGTGCCTGTATGCCTAGCAGGGCTTCCAGGGCTTTATCAAAGAGCTCCCATACAGTTATTTAAGTGCCACAAGTGCTTACCTTGTAGAAGCCATGGGGGTCTTGATTGCAGGCTGTGGGAACCAAAGCCAATGTGTGTAGTCTCTCTTCCCCAGAGCTTCAGCCCACTGAGTGCTGAGCAGCAGCAAGTATCGTTCCAGAAACTCATGCTTAGTGATCTGTGGCTTCAGATGATATCTTTGGGACTGAGAGCTTACAGCTGAGCATGAGTACATGTGGCTTTCTGGGCAGTATCCTAAGTATAGGTAACTTAAAACATATCTGGCTTCGTTACCTCCCTGAGCTCTGTAAGTCTGAGCATCTTGCAAGGCTGTTTGAGAAAAAGAAGTCCCACCCCTTCACAGGCAGTGATCTGCACTTGTAAGCAGGCTGCTCCACTGTAGGGCAAGAGCAGCTTGACCTACAGACACTTCACTTGAGTCTGAGTGGGATCAATCTGAATTCAGGCCTTGTGTGAAGCCCAGGTAAAAAGCTGAATATGTTTCCATATTGTGGAAAAATAATGGTATTGTTTCTGTTTGGAGTTTGTAATTTTCTAAATGTTATTAATTCAGTGTTCAATAACAAATAGAATTTTACTCACTGCGTTTAGGGGACGTGAAAGGTGTTTTCATGTCGACTTAAGTCCCGGAGATTAATGTGATTGCGGATTCCCTGATACCTAGTAGGATTTATGCAACACACAAACTATGAAGAGACTGAACTGTGTATTTGAGAAGATGACATTTACTTTAAGTTCACTTTTTGTGCTTTTGCTTTCTAACCAATTAATCTCTTTGTTTTGAAGGACAGCCAGTCAGGACTGTACCAAAAATATCTTCAGTGAGGTGTAGCCAGAATATTAAGATGAAATGCTTTTTCAGTCTTAGTGGAGTTAAAGCAAAGTGTAGAAATGAAGGAGGCAGGTCAGCCAGGTCTGCATAACAGGTTTTGCTGTGACTTGAATAGCCCTGCTAAAATCTAAAAGCCATTTAGTAGATCTCTACCTAGATCTTTCCTCTGTGAAGGACAAGCTTGCGCATGCTTGAGTGTTTGTGGGAAGTCTGGGCACTAGTGGTGTGACACACCAGATCCCACACTTGGAAAATCTGGACATTTTCAAGTCCTATTATATATCCATATTCCACAGGACCTTTCAGCTCAAGCTTGCCCTGATGAACTTGGATATCTACTAATCCCAAAGCAGAGGTAGTGTCTTGTAGAGTGGTGTGCATCTGTGTTTCTGCGGAGCACCAGGGACTGGTGTTGTAACAAGGACAGTGTGGACAGTAACCAAACCTGATGTCCTAGAACATGGCTCTGGGGCCTCAGAATTAGCAACAAATGAACACGTTGTTTAATGCGAGCAAGCTGGTAATTTCACCTCAGGGGAGTGTTTATGCAAACACCGACATTGTCCTGGGCTCTGTGAGATTGTTTGCAAAGCAGATCCATAAATGATTCCTATTAACGGACATACAAGCAATGCTTTAGCTGTGACTTGGTTTGTGGATGGCTTAAAAAAATAGGGAGTAATGATTTACTGTCAAGTAACTCCCCAGTTTTCACTGCTTTCATGGCCTATGAAATTTCTGTGCCTTTCTCAGTGACATTCAGACTTCCAAGCTCTAACTCTAAAATTTCATTAGAAGGTTTTTTTCTGAATTTTCCTGAAACTATGAAGGAATAATGTAAGATACTCTTGGAATGAGCAAGAAGACCTTTCTAGATTACTGACTGGCTGTTTCTTATCTTTATTTCCATGACTCCTACATCCCTTTAGGCAAAAGAAAAACAACTACAATTAGTCTCGTAACTTTGTGAACCAGGATTGAGATTTAGGATTGCAAAAACAATAAGGGCTCTGGGAAAGTGTAGAATGCTTAAAAATAACAATCATTTAAGTTCAGCTAGAGAAAAGTAAATATTAATTTGATATTGTATTTGTTAGTGGAGCAGACTTGTGCCCTCTCTTCTTTCACACTTAAATAAACTGGCAAAGGCCAAGAAAGCTGGAGTCAAGACAGAGAAATCCACTTTATCGCAAGGAATCAGACAATGAATAATGAATAAAAAGCAGGTTACGTGAAATCAAGCCAGACTGAGCTTGTATTTTAAGGAATTAGTTTATATCCAACTGCATAAGCCTGGGATTTTGATGAAGAAAAAGAGGTGGGGTGAATGGGTACTTGCCATGTCTGGCTTTTAGGCTATGCCTTGGTCCGATTAATGGAGTGAAAAATAATGCAGGGACAAGATCTATCATGAGACGAGAGCATGGTTTGAAGTAGAAGTGAAGAGTTGGTTTCAACTCACCTTTGCTCCTGCCCTGAGGCATCCGCAAATGTAATAAAGAGGCTCACTAAGACCTAACCCAGGATGAACTGAAAATGCCCACGGGCCAGGTGAGCAGTCCTGCAGCCCATCCATCTCAGATTTGTTGTAGGAGACTGAGATAGGAATGTGTGGGATTGTGCTGGGGAAGAAATTGTCAGGAGGGCTGGAAGGAAAGGCAGATGGGTCAGCTTAGCCTTTGGACAGTGGCAATACTAAGACAATACTGAGACTGGGTAGCAGGAATGGTACCTGGAGTGTCAAGTATTTCTTGACATGGGCGAGTCCCTCCGTCATTCCGTCATGGACAGATACTCACCATCTAGACGTGTAGTCACTCAGGACACTGATGATTTGGACAGCTCTTTATTTGGTCAAGGCTAGTTTAAAACCACCTCCCCCTCTTTTATTGATAGCCTGTTCTCAGTTCCTCTTTCAAGGAACAGCCAGTTCCCAGCTGGCTCCATCTTTCCTGGCACCAGCTGTTACCTTGTGTAATTTACTTTAAATGAAGGAACACAGTGATTCTTCAACAGTTAACTCAATACCTGCTTGGATCTTGGTTTTGGCCATCCCAAACTTTTCCTAAGTGTTTTATTTGCAATGATTTCAAAGCTGGTTGGGTAAAGACCTCCTAAGTCTTTCTGTGTTTGAATAAACCTAGAGGAAATTCTTGAAGGCTGTGGTAAAACCTGGTTTTAGGTCACCTAAAGGAAAAATAATCAGCTGGAATCTGACATATGCTTCTGCCTTCCAGTGGTGAGAATTACCTGAGATTTCTAGTAATCTCTGCTATAGAATTACATTTTTAGTAAGTATCAAGAAATTAGAAGCCACTTTATGTTAATTTCTTGCTTTACATTTTGAAAATGTGATGTATGTGAGGTTGTAGGTTAAAGGTGAAAGGAAATCACGTGCTTATTTCTTTTAACTGAGGAGAACTATCTACAAGGCTTAAAATTGTAATCTAAATCAGGGCTAAAGCCATAGCACTAACCTGTGTGTATAGGACTACAGGTCATCTAAACATTTTTATTGCATTAGCTCTAATGGACTTTCAAAGTTACCTTGAGTTTAGTGCAAGGAAAAAAGTTGCCTCCTTGCTTTAGATGATTTAGAAATCATTTAAGCAGAACTGGCTGTAAAACAAGTCGAAAATGTTTCTAAGTCTAGACAGACCCCAAAAGTCAATATGGGACCACTTCTTAAAGCAGAAATTATCTACTTGCAACAAACCCCCAAAATTGCACAAAATTTTTTTTGCCAATAGGAAAAAATGAAACTGTACATTAAACCAGTTCTTTACTTTTCATTAATTCTGCTACATTTTTATCCCTTCCCCTTTGACTGTTCCTCCCAGGCCAGGGCTGGGCAAGGGGCAGTTCCTTTCTCTCTGCCTTCATAGCTGAGCTCATTTTCCCACTTGGGGGTGCCACTGGGATCACGTGAAGTCTGTGGGACAGAACAGATAATTACCCAGGTATTTGCACAAATCACCTCCTTTTACATTGTTTTTGCTGTGCAGAAACTGGAGGAGGGCGTCCTGAACTATTTAGTGAAGGACATGATCTGGGGGACAAAGCTAAACAACTCCTGCTTTTTACACTGTTCTCCTGTCCTCTGTTGCTCTTAGCTGTGATGGGTGAGCTGTCACAGCTTTGCTACTTACTTTTATTTTCTCAATCAGTTTGCTTTCCTTCTGGCTAATTAACCATGTCCGCCTCAATGTTCTTCCAAAGAGATTATCTTCAAACTGCTCTTTGTTTGCTGTCACAAGGTCTCTGGGCTCTTGTGACAAGTGTGTGATGGTTGTCCTCGTACATTCAGGGTGTAGGGTGTGCTACCAGGGCACTTCCACGCCATGCATGTATGTCTGCTGGCAGCACGCCTGGAGGGCAGCTCTCTGCTGATAACATTGTGGTGTCCATCAAACTAGCATGAATAAGAAGGCTTTTTTTTGTAAGATTTTATTAATGCCCCCCTTCATGCAGTTGTTGGCCAAGGCTAGCCCGTTTCTTTTTTGTTTTCTCTGAGAGCGCAGATAAGACTTGTGTGATGCTGAAAGACTCTGAACTGTGTGAGCTCTGCTAAAAGCAACACCAGGCTCTCACTGACACCTCTAGTTGCAGGCTTGCTTCGGCCCCAAAGTCTGAGCCCACTCATTGCTTGAGGGGTGCTGGTGGCCAAGGCTTTGTGTGAGAAACAAGAGCAAATGAGATGAAGGATTCATTAATGTATTGTGTGCTCAGGTGAAGTAAGGCAGCTCAAATGGGAGAACCCAGCAAGCAGCAAACACAGGGGGACCCAAGGGATGTTCTACCCTGATGGTGTATGATGCTGACTTAAATTAGTGCCAGGAGACAAACTTGGTGTTGGACCTGTATCCTGGGGTGCTTTGAGCCTTCAGACTTGCGGTATCTTAGTTGAAATGACATGTTTGATTTTTGAGCCTAATGTTGTGTTTTACTTACCACTTTAGCTGGGGGTAAACCCCTGGCTCTTAGTTGGGCAAAAGATAAAAAGAGGGAAAAACATTTTGTTGGTAAGTTGTTTTTTTTTTTTTTTCATCCAATCTAGTGCTGACACAAAGACAGTGATGGGAACATGGGTTGGGATGCGGGTGGCAAACAACTAGGGTACCTGTTCTGGCAGCAAGGGCAGCCAAGGGTAGCTGAAACCAATGTCAAAACTCAAGGTGGGAATGCTACAGAGTCCTTCCTCCACCATCTGTGTTGCTCACTCCTGCTCTGTGACCCCCAGGGTTCCTCAGCACTGGCAGGGGTGTTAGTGAGGTTGTGCCGGGGGCAGGACTGCACAGTCTACAGGAAAAGCAGCCTGCAATAAAAAAATGGTTTTTTGATCCAAATCAGTCCTTTGATACTGCTTTTCACTGAGTGCAGGGGGGAGAGAATGGCAGCAGAGAGGAACCAGCTCTTTCCTTTAAGTGGTAATTTATGTCAGCATAAGCCGCTCATGAAATTATGGCATAAGCAAATAAATGCATCTGTGTGCAGGAGCTGCCCTGTCTGCTGCCAGCACGGGGTGCAGACTAAGTAAATTTGCAAGAAATACCAGATTAGAGAGTATTAGAGCCCTGTGACCACCTCTTCAGGTGTGCTCCTAGTGCGCCAGTACATGCAAGGGCTGAAAGATGCAACCTTTTATCCGGTATTAATGGGTTCACTTGCTGCTTGTAAACTGTCCAAGTGCCCCAGTTGGTTGTGACACTGGGAAACAGCAGCATGTGGTTGCTGAAGAACTCCAAGGCTGATCTCCCTGTACCTGCAGGGAGAACTATGGTCATACTCCATGTTTATAGCTGGAAACACAAAAATTAAGAGGAACTGCATATCTCTAGTTATGTCCCTTTATTGTCTATAAAAAAGAACCCAGCTTTTAATGATACACTTGTGTATTGAACTGAGATACTTCTCAGGCTCGTGTTTTTATTTTAAGGCAAATTTAGAGCAAGAGAAAGAAAAGGTTAAATCTCCTGAATTCAAGAAAGCTCCCAGGGAACCTGGTTTGCTTTTAACACATCCTGACTTTTTTCAGTGTTTTTTATATATCAGTTGAGGAGTATGATTAGAGCACAGACCATAAATGCATAGGTCATGGGGTTATCGTTCTTCCCTGAGAGGACTCTCTTCCCACTCTCAGCGTGCCTTGCTGTGTTACACAAATGCTGCATTATGCACCAGTTTGCTCTTAGCATGGAGTAATTTTGTTCTTTCTGGGAAATCAAAATGCTTTTCTGCTGTCATGAAGTCAAGTAACGCGGCTGTGTGCAGTAGCAGGGGCAGCACTTGGGAGTGTGATGGGTCTGTGTGAGTCCTTCCAAATGGATTCTCCACTTTTATTGTCCCGATCTTGTGTGTTCTGTCTCCCACAAAGGTCCATGCAGCATCCCGGCAGCGTTGCCCTAGCCCACCTGTGCAGCATCCAGCATGGACTGTAGGACAGAAGCAGCATCATGCCCTAACTTTCTTTCCTTTAAAACACTTTATTTTTAAATTGCCTTTTAATTTTTATCTCTTAGACTGGCTGCAGTTTTGTCCTGAAGAGACGTGCTGTGTGCCTGCAGCTTTCACTGTCTTCCTCCCTTCTCTCCATCCTGAGCCCTCTTTAGCAGAGGTCTAGCTCTCCCTGTTACACCATTACCAAGCATCAGCTCTCTGGGGGAAAACAGCCAGGAAAGGGCATCCTGAGGGCCATGCAAGCGATGAGAAAAGCCTGACTGATTGCACAGGGCTCTGCACTTGGCTTCCAACTGAAGCTCCACTTTGTGCTCTTAACCTTGCCCTTGGCAGCTCCTTTGCTGTCTCCTCCAGCTAAGCAGGACCAGAGGAGCTGCAATAGCACCTTCAGCCATGCGATTACTTCCCCTGCCCTCCTGGGAAAGGAGGGGAAACAGAGAAGGGGCTGGTCCATTTGTTTTCCCAAATGCTTAGGTCCAGGCCTGTTACTGCTCTTAATTTCCTTCCCCTTGTTTTCATTTGGTACCAATCTCCTGACCTGTTTCCCTGGTAGGGATCAGTGTGGATGATTGGATGCTCTCAGAAGGATGGGGGACCCCAGCTTTTGCTGCAAATCAATGTGGGGCCCTGGTGCTGTCCCAGTAGGTCGTGCTAACCAAATCTGAGTGTAACTTTTAAAAAATTAATCACTGAAGTAACTGCAAATACTGCAACTCAATACTGACTTTCCTTTGAAGTTTTCCACCTAATTTTATATTCAAGTCCTGAATGAGATCCACTTGACTGGGTTGTGTTCAGATAATACTCGTGTTGTTACTTTTAGTTTTTCAATTAAATTACTTCTTAAAGATGGTGCCCTGTTGCCTGAACCCAAATCTTTTGAAATTACTTCTGAGGTTTTGTTTTGGGTTTGGGGTTTTTTTTGGTTGTGTTTTTATTTTTTTTTTCTTTTGGCAGCAACACTTCCCATAGATAATATTTTCTTTGCCTCCAAGTAAAGTCACTTTTATGGTCCACACAAACTATTTGTCACAAGACAGAAAACAAACAACTGTCTGTAGTCCTATGCATAATTAACAAAAATTAATCAAGTGGCTGCAATGTTTTGTGTTTGGGTTTTTTTTTATGATGTTATTGCTCCAGTTGTGTTCAGAAAACTGAAACAATGAATTAACCACATTAAACTGGGCAAAACACAGGTTGTGCAAGCGGCAGCGTAACTCCATCCCCTGGGAGGCTTGGAGGTGCCCGCTGACCCCACAAAAGTTGATGAACATCTCGTTTAACTCACTTCATTTGCTGGTTTACAAGCATGAAAAGATAATAAAGACGAGATCTAGGTCAATATACAGAAATTACAAGCAGGGGAGGAGTGGGGAGGCAGCTGGGAAGCGGTGCAAAGTGTTCCAGAACCCTCTTGTGAGACATCCCAGCCCCCGGGATGAGCATGCCCAGCGCCTGGTGCCAGTTTTCCTGGTGATTATGGGTGCTCTGCTCGGAAGCTGCCTATGCCCAAACACATAGAGAGCTGGTGAGGAGCACCCATGAGTTTGTCACTTGGGGGGTGGTACTTGTTTTTCCCACCACGTGCTAAAGTTGTCCCTAAAGGATAGTAGAACTGGGAAAAAAAGTATTTCCATCAGAAATGGAAGCAGATGATGCTTTCCCAACACTGGAATATATTTAGGAACAGATCATTTAAATTATTTTTGCCCTCTAGTTCCTTGGTAAATATATCATTGTGTTTATTATTGGATTTGTAGTCTGCTCTTTGGGGGAGACAGAGTATTTAGCAGCAGATCTCAATTTTAATGGAGGAGAGTCGATTCAGCTCAGAAGAATTCCCTTATGCCAAATGAGGCTGTGATGTTTATTGTCTCCTGAGAAATTTTCTCAAGTAATTTCATTAGCAAAAGATTTCAGGGATAGCCGAGCTCAGGAAAATTAAAAAAGGAAAAAATGAGAATGTGCTGCTGTCTTAGTTTAGCACAGTTTTTGTCTATTTTCTAAGTAATATTTTTATGTCTGAGACTGGTTTTCAAGTATGGGGACTGAGTTTTCCAGAGTTGCCAAGCTGGTACATCCAGCTGCCCAAAAATGTGGGCATTGGGCTGACCAGTACCAGTACCCCAAAATGACATGGGTGTCAGCCAGGCACCTACCTGCTTTCAAGCATCAGAGCAATATTTCATTAACTAGACAGGTCTTTAAATTGGGTTGGTTGGTTGAGCAATAGGTCTCTAGCTCCTGGAAGCTCTTTGGAGGAGAAGAAATCTCCTGAGCCCCCAGACTGGTGTCCTCACAAGGTCCTGGTGGCCCTTCATTATGAGTGCAGTGTGTTGTGGGGCCAGGACCCGTCTCCCCTTGGTAGTACAATGGCTGTGCTCGAGTGGTCTGTCGTTGATGGCAGCAACATCACGGGAGTTTGGCAGGTAGTGGGCCAGGGAGGATGGTCTGCAACACACCCCATGCCACCTATGGCTGATCACAGACAGAAAGGCAGGGTCTAGATAAGGAGCATGAAATAGGGGTGATAAACTATCGATTTTCATCATTCAATGCAGAGTTAATTAAAAATGTGAAGGGTCTGTTACTTCATCTTCCCTGCCATAAGAAAGATTTCACAATCCCTCTTTAATTCACCATTTTTGGTGGTGAATTGAAAAAGGAAATGGAAAGAACTTGCCAAGGCTCTCAAAAAGATGAATTATTTGCTTCACTTGTTAGATGTCCTCTTTCAATAACACTTTTGGTGTTACTCTGATGTGCTTCTCAAGTTGGGCAGGGTAGGAAACCTTGCAGCTGGAGAGGGGATACCTCAGGTGTGGTGTCAGGGTGCACTGACCCTTGGCACGTGGCACCAACTCTGGGCTTTCAAGTGTGCAACCTTAGGGCTGTTTCCTTTCCTTTTATAATTTGGGTATTTATATTTGGTATAATTTGGTAATTTCACAGCTCTCTGTTCTCTGCATGCAAAGATATTTTTGTAATTAAGCTCACAGAGTGTTTTTTCCTTGGTGATTGATAGATAAATATCACAAGCATCTGAGAAAATAAATTCACCCCTCCTGCTTTCCCTACTCTGCATTCACCCACAGGACTCACACTGTTGCATTAATCTGTATGCAAGCAATCTGGTTGGTAATCTGCTCCAATAAAGGGATTTATCGTGTCTCAGTGCACAGAGGCTACATTCAGTCTTGCTGTCAGCATGAGGGTACGCCCCATTTAGTTGTCAAAAGACAGCTGGGTTGTTTTTTTTCTTCCTTACTGACTTTAAAGTGATTTCTGTGACCTAAAGGACACGAATGTGAGGATGACTATGGGCTTTTGAAGTTGATCCACCCAGCATCACATTCAGAGCGCAAAAGGAAACCTCTACCACCTCTATGAAACTAATAACAACAAAAACCCAACAGTCCTTCATGCCCCCCAGACTAATCCTAAATTACAGTAGATGCCTGCACTCAGTATACTCTCATGGGGGTGCAGGAAGGCAGGGAGGACCTGGGGTTTGATATGACACATGAACTGCCTGAAAGCAGGTCTCCAAACAAAACCCCTGGATCTGAAGGAAATGCTCTCTGGGATGGTCTGGGCTGTCTGCAGAGTCACGCCGAGTCTCCCGAGCCCCTCCTGAGGAATATGTCTCTAGCTTTTTGCAGGTGCTGAACTGCTGTTCACAGGCACTGGACTAGAAATGGAAATGGTGTTAGTTTCTTTCATTTGTACATCTCACCAGAAGAGACTTTAACAGGTTGTGTGTGATAGAGTCTTTGCATCGTGGTTTCCTTCCCTGTCCTAGGGAGAGTTCCATCAGTGATGCTGCAATGTTCTTGCCAGGCACTACCTCTCTTGGAGGGAGGGTGGTGGATGCTGGTTATCCTTTGTCCAAAAGTGATCATTAGATTGCTCTTTTCTGGTCTAGAATGACAGGCTGCCCATTGAAATCATGCCTCTGAATTTGCAATGCTTTCTCATGGGGAATAGCAAATTAAGAGACCTCGGTTGCTGTTACGGCTTTCTTAACGTTGCTAAAATTTTCTGAACAAGGCACAAACCATAACTTAGAGGCAAACTCTGCACAAGGCTGCGATGCAGCACTCTTTCTCATTCAGTGAAGTCTGTAAAGGAAGCAAAGGGTCCTGCAGACCATTGTGTCTGACTGGTGTTCACCTTGTCTTTATGGTATGTTTTTGCCTGTTCCGTTAGACTGATAGCTGGTGGCAAGAAACTGGGAAGATCTATGGACTGGTGTTCTGAAAGAGTGGAGCTCTTCTCAGACATGACCAGACTACCTGTAAGCCTTTCATTTCTTTTTAAAAGGATGATTAGGTATTTCTCAGACTTTAACCATAGAAAAGTTCATGCTTCACATACAAAGATCCTATTCCCGTCCTTTTCAACACCAGTTTTGCAGGTTTGTTTGTGAGTCCAGGATGGTGGGGCTTGGTTCTTCCTCCAACATGATAACAGTGTGGATAACCTTGGGGGCCAGGCTCCTGCCCTCTCTTTCCATTTGCCCAGCTGCTCCTCATATGGAGTCACTCTGCAGTGGGATATGTGGGGGATGCACTGTGCAGGGCCTCATGGTCAGCACATACTGTGTACCAGCCTCAGGCAGACCTAAGAGAAAAGTGGCTTTATTTTCTCCTAATCTCCCCAGCAACACTCTCCTCACCTTGACGACTTTTATACCAGCCATTAATGCAACTCCAAGATGAATACTTAAGTTTTTGCAGCATTTGAGCACATATTTTGAGTACATCCTATTCCTTGTTAGCACATTAGCAAGTGTATTACATCAGAGGCCACCATAGGTCTCAGTTACGGTCACTGTGCTAAGGCCTGTATAGACCTATAGGAAGAAATTGTCTATGCCTTAGGGCAGTTCATGTCTTGAGTGCACAGGAAATGGAAGTGCAGAGGTAAAACCACACACTTGAGGTCATATAACAGGTATGGGAAAGCTGGGGTGAGAACTGGGTGCTCCAGTCCCTCTGCTTGTACTTCCCTTCTCTGTTTATTATATCTTGGTCTTACAGTTGCTTCTGCAATTCCCAAACCAAGGGAATTGCTCCCCAGCCTGGTTTGGTTTCAGTCACCTGCTTCCGCCTTCCACATCTCTCTTTTGTTTGTTTGTTTCTTTGTTTTTGTTTTCTTGCTTGCAGATCTATCAGGAGCCACAGACTGTTTCTAACGGGTCAATGGAAGATAACTGAGCACCGCAAGTCCCACATCAGTTGTCCTACCCATGTTGCGTGGAGGGGTCTGCACTGCTACAGCAAAACTGCTAGGCTGGAAGTTTCTAAAGGGGACCAGGATTTCAGATTGAACCTTCTAGGCATTTGCTTCACCCACCTGTGGTGACCCCTTGCCCAGTTTTCCCCTAATTATTCCCTCTATTTCACAGAAGGAGCTCAACTGCTCAACCTGAATGCCAAGGGGCTCCTTTAGGCCCTGCATTGTTTGCTGCTGAATGGATTCTCCAAGGAGCCAAGACTTCATTTACATACAGGATATGGGTAAGAAGCCTCTCCTTTTAATGTCATGGCCAAATAAGTGGCTTCTGCTCTTTTGTCTGCCCTAGAAATGGAATTGTACCTGGAGTACAAGCTTGAGCATAAACTATTGTATTTCCCCACACTTCCTAAACTGGTATTTAAGCTGTTGCAACTTTGCCTATAGATATTCCAGGTTCTTCACTAGATTGGAGGTGTGGCTTTCAGACACCTGAAAGTGTTAATTTAAGGATTGCTCTGCTGTAATTGTTAAACTAAGGTCAGGTTACACTAGCTTAATATTTGGGGGAAAATGGAAAAGTCTCTTTATGCACCTCTGACAGATTCCAGGAGTAGATTGTGGGACTGACAAGACTGCTGAGATGTCCCAGCTCAGTAGGGTCACGAGGACCATCTACGTAATGTCTGTGTTACTGGGGGCAGCTTCCATCAGCAGTAGAATTAGTGCAGTATGAAGTGATATTTGTGTCTTGCTAATACAAATTTAATCCAGTTGACATTTAAGTGGCACTTAAAAGAAAATAGTTGAGTGCTTTTAAGAGACTGAAAGTGTCAGAATATTCTTAGAATGACCAAACTGGCTAGAAATGGGAAAGGAACGTGTCTGAGAAATGCAAGCCAAAGTACAGAGGGAGGATGGTGGCTTTTAAAACCTGTTTTCCCTTCAGCAGTTGGGGTGTGGGAGCCCGGCCTCATTGGAAATTCTTGCTCTGCTTATCCACGTGACTTCACCTGTAACCATTATATCCAAATCATAAATCCAAACATCCCATCATACTCCATTACTGGAGGATCTGCTTCACAGGTTCCTTGGTGTTAAAGCATGACAAAACTGAGCAACAAGGACAAAACTTCTAGAATTTCCTTGGTGGCATCCCTCCATGCTGCAGCCCTTGCAGGAGAACTGCTCTTGTGAGCTTTTCCTGCGTCAACACACAGTCATTCTCAGTTTGACCTTTTTATTAAAAGTACCAGGAAGCCCTGAGGCTGCAGTTAAGATTGAGCCCTCCTGTGTAGACAAACAATTTAAGAAAAATAAAATGCAAAGGTTAGCAAGAAGCTTGCAGAGACTTAGCTAAACAGGTGGTCATGTCATGGTTTCTTATTTAATAAACAGAGCTAGTCTGGACATCATCCAAGTGACAGAGGTGTTGGCATTCTCATTTTCATTCTTGCATTTAGTTTTAACTGTTTCTTAGCACTGTAGAATAAAATGATGAGATTTTTGACCATCAGTGACAGCAGACTGTTATTAAGCAGACTTTCTTTCCCAGCACCTTGTGGAAGCGAGTACTCCTCCAGGCCTGTGCCTTCCCTGTGGGAAACAGCTGAGGGAAGAGATTCCCCGTGTGGTATTAATTCAAGAACAGGGATGAAAGATCAAGGTCTTGAAGACGTCTGGCAAAGCCAAGGAGCTCAAACCAGTTGTCTAGGCAGAGGTATGAAGAGGGAACATGCTAGTACAGGCAACATATAACCTCAGAGTGGACTGACTACCCCAGACCACCGATTCACCACAGGAATGGGGAGAGCCATTTATTGAAAATAAAATACATAGCTCCAGAGAGGCAGAGGCACTGCCAATGGCCCAAAGCTAAGGCAACAATTAACACAGCGTTCGCTTTATTTGCATTTTATTCTATTTTTTTTAAAGCTACACAGGGAAAGAAAAACTCCTGGGGTCAGAATGAGGTGCAGATTTTCAGTAACGTGCTCAGCAGAATGGATGCATAAATCCCATTAGCAGTAATGGAAATTGGTTTTCTAACCCAAGTAATTGAAATTATGTGCTGACTTTGCTGTCTTCTACAGTAGTAGTTCTAAATCTTGCATCTTTGGTTGCTGTTGGTAAATAAAATGGGCTTTGTTTCTACCAGGACTATGCAGAAGGAAAAAAAAGTAATCTGGATTTGAAAGCAGGTCTGTAGCTGCAGAGCCACCAGGCTTGCATTGGGACCTGCTGGAAAAGGTCAGGAGCCTGATGAAGTGGGGACAGAGGGATGTTGCCATAAGGGACGTGCCAGGCTGCATCTGGCGGATGTGTATGGTACACACATCACTCAGTGTCCAAGGCTTTGTATTTACACGGCTCATCTTCATTCCCTGCTCAGGCAGGATTACATGTTTCCTTGTGTTTTCAAAAAAACCTACTGTTGTGCCGTCCTGCTATGGCTAAGAATGTGAGCTCCCAGGCCAGGAATAAAATTGCCCCTTTTTGAAAAAATTTAACTCGAATTAACAGGTCATCTTCATTTGGTAAAACTGTTTCTTCCTTGAGGGATTCTTGAATTTATTCTCAGCTTTCAGTGATTTTAATATGGGTGAGACCTACACTAGGCAAGGAGGATAGCAGTGAGGTATCATCAGAGCCTTTACTGGTCCCATGTGTTTTCCCCCAGTAAAACTGCGTGCCTCTAAATCTTGAATTTCTTCTTGACGGGTCTGGTCCTGCAATCTGCACAGTGCCTTTTCCTGAGGATATCACGGAACCATGGAGCCAGCTCTGCAGGCACCCACCCTGCATTGTCCTGCCTGTTGCATTTGGTGTGCAGACACATTTGTGTGTGAAGAGCATGTCTGACCCATGCTCTAAAACCTCATGGACAGATGAGCTTTTACATTGTTTATGGTCTAAAATCTGGATTTGCTTCTGGCTGATTCCGCACAAAGCAGCCGTGGGGAGAATTCAATAAGCATTTCCCTTCAATACTTCATTTAAATACAGCAGAAGAGACTCCCAGCATGGGACAGACTCTGAGCACCATCAAGACAGGCTTTTTTGCTCAGTAGTTGGCATCTCTGTCCTGGGATACAAGGAGGAACAGTGCCCATCACTTCAGGAGGCATGCAGTTAGCTGGAGCATGAGAGTCAGTAAAACACGTGGTGTTGATGCTCCAGCATTGGGTAATTCTGATTGGTCACAACTTCTGCTGGATGAATAAGTCCCTAATGAAGGTTTTTTGAATGCTGGAAGGACTGTGGGTCACGCAGCTCTGTCATTCTGGAGGCACGTTCAGTTCTGTCCATCAGCCCTTCTGCAAATGAGAAGCATCAATGTTAGTAAGGACAGGCTCATTATTCCTGCTGCATTGGCACTCATGTGAGTAACAACTACAATCATAGTGGATCAAGAAATTACTGTGAAATTTGCCAAGACACCAGGAGTAAACTATTTCCCATGCAGGTAAATTTCCCTGGTAGATTGCTGCCTCAGCTGTGCTGGTCAAGCTCTTCAAAATCCCTAGGATAATCCTGCATATACAACTATAAACATCGTAAAGCACAAGAACTGGAATGCGTCTAGAGAAGCAACTGAGTTATAGCTTGGGTCACGCCAAGTGGTCAAGACCTTCTGTGCCCTTAGCACTTGTGCTGTTTTGATACAACTGCATTGAGAGTGGAGAATGTGCAGCAAGAGGGAATGGCTGAACCTGAAGGACTCTCTGTACTTTATTAAAAATAGTGTAATTAAAAAAAAAAAAGAGCTTTTGCAGTTCTGCTAAGAGAATGACAGGACAACTTGCCCAAATGCATTTAAAATGTGAGATTTGGAGTGGCACTGGAAGGATAGCAATGTTGTTTCCAGCTACAGTAGATCCAGTATCAAAATGAACACTTGGCATAAGTAATGTGAGATGCCTCTGCATCCCATGTGCGTGTTCAACCTCCAGAATCATGAACACTGATTGTTGGTTTTCTTATAACAGTGTCTTGCCAGTGTGCTGCTAGATGTGCATGGAACCTGGTAGCAGTGCTGAGAAATGCACAGGACCATGGAGAAAAAGCTGTAAGACCCAAAGGCCATTGGCAATATTCCTCGTGAAGGTACCTGGAGGACTTTGGCTCCGGTCTCCCAAGTAAGCCTGCAGCTATTTTCACTGGATGTTTTCAGCTGAATAACAATCTGTTCTCTAGCACAGTAGATTTATTTCACAAAATTCAGTGTGGTAGAACTCTAATGCTTGTAAGAAGCTGAAGGTGATAGAGCCAAAAAGATGACCCTTTTGGTTAGACAAATTAGGGTAGGTATTTTGCAAAGAGGGAGGAGATGTGGAAATGCTGATCAACTAGGATTAAAAATAAACCCAGAAACCTATGAGTATGATTCATAAATGTAGGGGAAGAAAAATGATTTTGGTATTAAAAGTTGAGAAATCAAGCATCAAAATAGAGCTAAGAACAAAATTAATTATTCTTTTCAGTACTTCGAACATCTCATAGAGGCTTGTCTCCATTTCTAGATTAATTTAATAATTTGCATAGCATAGCACAAACCATGTGTTTATGACACCCTCACATGCAGCAAATTATAAGGCAGTGCCAATTTGTCTTGATTAAATTCAGATGAAGTCTAGGTACACAAGACCAAAGGGGATCAACTCACTGCTTCTGGCAATGTCCTGTAATGTCCTTTTTTGAGCTGAAACATCTTAGTTAGCTGAAACACAGCCCTGAACATTTCACAGGTCTGTAGGAGGGTGTTGTGCTCCTGGTCCCATTTCCCACTGTGGCTTTCTGTCTTAAAAAAAGTTGAATTTTGGTGCAGGGTACTAATCGCATGTAGTATCTCTGCACAACGAAGGAAACTGCCTGTATAATTTCTTTTAATGTGTTTTGAGGAAGTTAAATGCATTTCCAGTTGCTTCATCTCATCTTTCTCAAAGGATAAACACAATTCATTATGGTTTGTGCCCCAGAGTAAATCAGGATTTTCATGAACATGAACAAGATCTTCTCAGTCACTTAAGAGCAGAGGTTACCGTCTCTCAAACTCATTGAAGAGTATGGGCATGCTTTCAAAACTCAAAATACAGAAGCCACTATTAAAATATACTTGGTGTCGTTTTTTAATCTGACATTTTTTGCCCCCTTCCTCAAGTATAAAAAGAAGCAGAAAATAAACAGAGCACAGCAAACCCTTGTCCCTAATGCATGCATGATTTAATGCTTATTCTTTCTTCTCCAACTTAATTCTTCAAACTTTTGGCATGTCCACAGTATGAATTCTGCCCAGATTTCAAGGGTTTTTTTGTTTCCAAAAAGAGTGCGCGATTTAAGTGTTCTGCAATGACTAGCAGAGCTGCCCTCAGATAGAGAGAGGGGTAAAATAAGGATACGCTCTCAGCAAATAGCCATTGCTCTAAGGTGAGGTTACTTGTTCAAGTAAGAAGTTGAGGGGACCTGAAGCTGCTTGGTTCTCCAAGTATAGTGGAAAATTTTGGTGTCTCACTGTAATGGCTGTGAGAATTATTAAGACACGTTCAGGAGTTCTGTTGTGGTTTTTAAGCGGTGTCCTAGGTAGCTGCACGTATGAATTATTTTGACTTTACTTCTCCACAGTCCTGCCTACACACTTATTTTGGTGCATTGCAAGTGGGTGCTAATGGTACCGTGTGAGAAGTCTTTGCAGGAATGGCTTCTGAACACTGCAGCCTAATGGAGTCCCCAGAATTAATTTAATTATTATTTTTCTATAGAAGAGAGGCACTGCAGCAAGCAGGGCTTTACAAATAACCTTCAGCTTCCTGCAGACAGAGTTGCTTTTGGAGGATTCCCATCTGCAGGTATAAAAGAAGTTCTGTATGGAGATTTGCTTTCTACATAGATGCAGATACTCTGCATTTGATTAAAATGAGTGATTAAGTGTTTTGTAGTTAAGGTTAAAGATAAACTTTTCAGGATTGCCTAAATAAAGATGTTGTGGATCTGATTTACAAAGGTATTTTTAGCTTCCAATCCTCCAACGTTACAGGGGGGTGTTTACTGCGATTTACAGAAATGCTAAGGCACCTCGTTCTCCTTGCAGTCACACTTGCTAGATTTTTTTTTGTTTTTTTCCTGTCATTCTGACTAACTGCTGCTCCATTGTTCCTTCTGCGGTAGGGGGATTGGACTAGATGATCTTTCAAGGTCCCTTCCAATCCCTGATGTTCTGTGTGATTCTGTGAAACCTTGAGACAATTAAGTATATTTGCATAACCAGCCCAAAGATACACAGGCATGGTTGGAAATTTAGCCAGATAGGCTGCCTCTCCTAAGAACAGGCTCCTACATCTTGTCACTATGGCAGTATTTGGTGAGATGTCTCAGTGAGTGAACTTCACAGGCGTAGTCTTACACCTCCTATAGCTTGAATGTCACTCAGATGGTTTCCTCCTGATTGTCTGGTTCTTCAGAGGTTTGTTGGGTTTTGTTTTACTCTCTATGGGCAACCCCCACTTGCCATGGGAAATCTTCATTGTGCGAAGACTTCATTGCAAAGCAAAGTGCAATAGTTCCTCCAGCTGTTTCTCACTTGAGTATTAATTTCAGTGTCCTTAAATGCATCCATTTTTCAAGTAGGTATTTTATAGAGGTGCTTTGTACTGTCAGCTGGGAGTTCGCTTCAACCACTACATAGTACTTCATTTTTAAAAGTGTTGATCTCTGGAATACTGCTTACTAATGCAAGTGAGCAGAGGTGGAGAGCTGCTGGAGATTGCAAGGTATATCCATGCCATCTACAGGTAGAAGGATGAAGCTGGGAATGTGCAACTTCATCTGTGCCGTCCAGGATTCTGTCCTGCTCTCTCGGATTCTGCTCTCGGTGACAATGGGCTCCGCTGTACACAGTGGTGACCAGAAGGAAGGGGAGAGGGCAGTGCTCTGAGTATGGACCCCCTCCATTTCTGGCAGGGTTGGTGTAGGCAGCAGTGAAGCAGCGAGTTTGGAGTATGTGGCTGTGACTCTGTAAATGAGAGGGGCTGCGAAGTTTGTGTTCCTTTGTCACCTCTGCAGGAGTCAAGGTTGGGGGTGCCCAGTTGTGGGTGCCCTGGTGCCCTTCCCTGGTACAGAAGAGCATGAAGGAAGTCACCTAAAAAAGGCTGCTGCAACAGGGTGCTAACAAAATCCCCACAATCAAGGGGAGAATGTGAAGGTGTTTGATGAAGAGGGAGGGGGGGGGGAAAAAGGTCAGTGGAGCCCAACAGCTTGTCAGGGAAAAGAGAACTTTTTAATTGACTGTCAAACCATAACCTTGGAAACCTAAGGAAGAGATGCATCAGCATGTCTGTCAGCACAGATAGGCATCAATCGTCCCTGGCTAGACAGCAACATGATTACTTCTGGGATAATGTCAACAACTTGGAAGTGCAAAAAATGGATCTGGCCTGTTACAAGGGAAGGGAGGAGGTGGGATGTTCCTGCTCCCCTGGTTCGTTCAAGATCTTTCACTTAAATAGATTGTTTAGAGCTATTTTTTAATTAGTAGTTATTAAAACCTGTATTTCTGTTTTGAAAGATTCACTTTGTTATGGTCTATTCCAAAATAAAGTCAAATTGGGAACAAGTACAATCGTAAATACTTTTTTTTCCTTCTGTATTTCCTACTGGTTTGGTGATTTCCTTTGTTGTAGACGAAGATTTCCTAGCAAAACTGGTATGGAGTGGTTGATAGGAAATCCTTCTAAACAGTTTTAATTTTAGCAGAAAAAAATTCTTAAATTATCAGAAAAATTTTACTTAAGAGCAATGAGTTATGTGGACAAAGGTTTGGAATCTGGTCTAGGGAAGAAGTGCTTCCTTTTAACAGCAATTTCCTAACTATTTTGTGGTCTTTGGGACCAGCCAGCAGTCCTGAGTACCCTGTGGTGGCAACTCGTCTCCTGACCAACATCCAGAGCTACTGAGGGAGTACCTGAGGCAGTCATCTGTCTCATTTTGCATGGAGATGATGTGTAACAGGAGCCTTCCTATGAGGCTGATAAAGGGAAACTTCACCGTGCTGTGCTACATGACTGTCTGCCCTAAAGACATGGGCCAAGGCGCTGTTCCCACTCTGCTTTTCAGCCCTGAGGAATCATGGACTTTATCCAGGATTTCTTGCCTGTGAAAGTGCATGTCCAGAATGAGCTGTTTCTTCTTGGAGGGAGCATCAAGTATCTCTCCTTACTTGCTTCTCTGGTCAGCTGCATCTCTTCCTGGTGGCTCCAGTAAACCCAGCGTGACCCACATCTGCTGCTGCGCTCCGAGAGACACGTCTTCTGGAGCCCCAGGTAAAATGTTATCACTTGAGAGCTTGTCCTATGTGTCCTTCATGCTACGCTTCCAGCTGTGAACTCAAACACTGCTGGTCTGTAGATGCAGGTCAGGAAAAGTCATAAGCAAGGGGCAGTCCAGAGGCACTCTGCCCTGCCTTATTCTGTGGAAAAGGTTATGAGTAGAGTTGTGTAAATAATTAGTTATTATTTTTGTTGATGGGTGGCTGCGCTGCTTGGAGTTACAGACACTGATATTTTTTTCTCTTCCTGCTGAAATGAAAACCCTCAAAAATCAACTTTGCATCAAATTAAGTGCTTTTGATCCAAATCCGTTGGGTTTAAGTTTGTTTTTTGTCACACTACTTGTTTTGCTCCAGATAAATTACAGCAGTTCTTTTTAAAAGGGAAAATGTACTGAACTGTTGAAAAACTTTGGACAGACTGGGTTATAGATGTAATGTATAGTGACTGTGTAACATGATGAGATTTCTACTGTTGTCATTCTGCCTAGAAAAAAAAAAAAAGGACTGTTTTCTGCCACTGGAAAGTGACTATGGATTAGCATGTTCTCTACTCGCTTCATTTTTGGCTTTGCAATCTCTTCTTGGCTTTGGAACATCTCTGCATTTTCCTGTGTAATGGCAAGACCCGTGGGACTGAGGTGCATGTTGTAAATGAGGTTGTGTCAAGATGCTGTGATTTATGACCATAATATTGCAGTCTTGTCTCAACTTCTCTGCACAACTTATCCTAGTGTCATTTACTGTTAACTGGGAGGAGAAAGGGGACCTTAACTTACAGCTCAATTTATATTAATTGCATTTCCTTTTTACATGCGTAGACCAAACTTTTGCTGGTTGTTTTGCAGAAGTTTAGGGGAAGTTATCAACAATGCCATGCCCCTTCATACAGCACATTTCAAACAATTCATATGACATTTTCTGAATTAAAAATAATTAGTAGCATAAATGATCAAAGTGGTTTGTCAAAGGGCAAACATCTGTGCTGACTGAAAAGCTTTGAAGGCACCAGCCCATTAACACCAATTAAATCGGTGATATATGGGACTGTGCTAGGGAGCAGCCTTTGTGGGCGTTCTCCAAACAACTTGAGGTATGTTAATTTCCTCCCTGAAGTGCTGGCAATCAGTTTAAAAGTCCTTTGGTGTATCAGACCTCCTTTATCCCCACCTGTTCTGCTTTCAGAAGCAGAGCACCTTGGCTGGAGGCTCCTATGTGCACAGGTACTGTGTCTGAAGAAAGGGTGGGAATGGATGAAGGAGGTATGTGAGCACCCTATACATAGGAGGACCCTGAGACTCTGTTTCACGGGGATTAATAAGCAGCTTCTGATTATTCAAGTACATCTTCAGTTGCTTTCCCAGTTGCTGATGGAAAGACAAGGTGAATGGTTGCAGACAGCAACCATCAGTGGCAGAGGGATTTAGCAGAAGACCTCAGGCAAACCTCTGAGTCTTAGCTCTGCATTGTTTTTTGTTCACCCACAGAACAAATGTGAATTAATACAGATTCAAAAGCCCATCTCCAGCCAGTGTGTGTGTGATGGGTACTTTTAAGGTGGCATTTGAGGAGTACGGTATGATATTGCATCAGGAGAGTGATTTTTGCAAGTTATTTCAAGCTTGTAAAAACTCTGGGAGCAAGATGTGAGCACACACTTCATCACTGCATGACCCATCAGGATGAAGATCTCTGGACTGGTTTTTAATTTATTCTAAGGACTCACAATACTGCATAGTTAAACAGATCTCAGCAAGGACTGCCGTAGTGCCTGGTGGTAGCAGAGCAGGAGCCAGCCTGGCAGGGAGGAGCAGGAGGAGGATGGAGGATACTGCTGCTGGGCATACAGGACTGGCTCACTGCAGCTCGTCAGGGAAGTAAGCTTAGAGAGTCTCCTGGCAGCTTTGTTACTTGCACGTACAGGACAGTTCCTTTTCCATCCTCGTTTGGGTGTTTTCTAGTACAGGATGGAAATTAAAATGGATATTGTATGTGGCTTTAAAGGGATGGAAAAAGTGACTCCTTTGGCATGGCTGTGAGAAAAAGAACATGTGTCATGAATTTCCACAAAGGCTGGTACAGAGATCCCAAATGGGGAGTATCGTTGTCTGATCTGTGAGCTGCAGACACAGCGATCAAGCTGCTGAGGCTAAAGTCTGCTGAAGTTAGAAAATTAATCTCCTGAACCTGGGTGCGTGTTGACCCATGGCAATGTTTCCATAAAAAAATAATTTCCATACGAAGTGAAGACCTTTTCAACACTTCCTTCAATATTCATAGCTGGTATTTTTTCCCCAATCTGGGCAGTGCTTGCCCTTGCAACAACCCCTGGACTGGGCTACAACATCTCTATAACCCCATGTTACTGAGAGGCAGATTGCAGGGAGCCTACAGCAGTCATCTGTGAGCATGTTCAGCTACAAAAGAGAGATGTGAGCCTTGGTGTTCAACACCCAAGGCTAGTCCCTTAACCCTGGACCAATCTTCCTGCCTTTAAGTTGATTTATGTGTAGGATTTCACTTCTTCTTCAAAGTATATACCCTAAGTCATGCAGAAACATTCTGCATTAACATCATTAACATGTGCAAAATATATAGGTGATGATATTGGTTTAAATGCATATTTCCGCAAAACAGAGTACATTGTATGGGTGAAAACAGTTACTTTAATGTCATATGAGGATGTCTGTTTAAGATCCACCTTCCTATTTAAAATGCAGATCCCTTTTTTGTACTTATGCTAGAGAGAGACCATATCAAGCTTCTTCTGGAAGAGTGGGCTTCATAGCCTTTGGGGCTAAAGGATCTGTTTATAAAAGGGGGGTCCTTGTAAGCAATTTGGGAACCTTGCTAGGAAATTCAGTGGAGCAGACTAACCTAACACCTAGGATAGTAAAAATCAAATGTGCAGTGTGCTGCTGAAGCCCAGTTGTGTCCTCTGTCCACAGCAGTTTAGTCCTGCTCACTCAAATGATTGACAATTAATTACTCTTGATAGACACTTTGGCTACTAACAAGGTTCAGTCAGCAAATGACTGATGCAGAAATAGGCAAACAGAGCTTTAGCCTGAAAGTTCAAGATATGTTATGCTATTAAGACATTTTTATTTTATCTGCCCAGCTTCTCCACTCTGCATAAAAATTCCTACCAGCCCTTTAAATTTAAGCAAATTAAGGACACACACTGAACTACTTGTTATTAATGTCTCAGCACTATTTTCTAATTCCCAATTCATGCTTGAAATGGATTAAAACTGCTAATCCTTGACAAGGCAGCAAAATTTGATGCTAATTTATTGATGTGCTCTTTTAAGAAACTTTGGGTTTCTTGTCTATAAATTAAATTTAAACAGAGCATTCAAGGTCCTTCCCAGTTGAGAGAGTAGAGAGCAGAGATCTGCGTGCTGGAACGCCGCCTGTCCTTGAGCTTACTGTACTGTATGGCTGAGGAGGGGTTGTCTTGTTTTCCTAAAGGAATGTGTTTGTGCCTTGATAGCTGTCTCTTAAGGTCAGCCATGCTGATGGCTTCTCCGTCTTACACTGCTTGAGTTGTCTTGGCTCACTTTAAAGTGTGCTCCGACCTCTTCGCTCTCCCAATGAGCTTTTTCCTCCTGTCCCAAGCTCAGGCGTTGCTCGGTATTGTAGGTGGTTTTTCATGAGCTATCCCAGCTGTGGGATGCCAGTGCTGAGCCTGGTAGAGATTCTGGTGTTCTGCAAGGAATTATTTTAGAGTCTTTGCACATTTTTCATTGCCTTTGAGCCTTATTTCAATCTTAGTCCTGTACGTTTATGTTAGTAACATGCTTCTTTACCAAAGGAAGTTTATTATTTTCAGAACATGGCAATTACTTAGCAATTGTTCCTTTCCTTGGTGGTTGTTTTCTTGCCTGGGAAGAAGTAAACACTGGAGATGCTCAGAAAAAGCCTGCTGTAGGAACCTGTGCTCTGTGACTTCCTCTCACTGAGCAGAGCTGCTCTTTTCTGTAACAAGCCTTTTCCAATGACGCAGACACCTTTACAGCTCTGGGAACGACAACAGGAATAGCCTGTGTATCCATGCCAGATTCCTGAGCTGCACCAGCTGCTAGGGTGGGCTGCCATGGAGGAGGCACCTCGCCTGTGCTTGGAAAGCCAAATAATTTGAAATCTAGGAAGAGCAGGTAGTTTACAACATCATACTGACCATGGTCGATGCTACAGTGAACTCTATGTGGGCACTGAGGCGTTATTACAAGGTTCCTTTGGGTGGCTGGTTTCTTGTCCTACCAATATTTTTGAGGGTTTGACATTTAGGTCAAAGCCTTGGAATTTTCAAAGTGATTTCCTCCTAACACTGCCTTCCTCATCCTGGCTGTCATTCTGGATATTTTTGTTTTGGAAATGCCCACACAAAATGCTTTGTCAGCTTTAAAAACACCTCATAATTTGCCAAACTAATTGAAATAAAATTTTCCCTGAAGAATATTTTAAAAATGGCAATTATCACCTCAGACATGTCTGGGAAATTGACAGCAAGTTTTATCAAAATCTAAATGACTTTGCAATCAAAAAAGGCAATTGCTATTGAACCCCAACAAAACTTTTGGGCAAACTGATCGCAGTAACTGTTCTTGCCAGCTCTGAAAAACATTATTTAAGACAACCTGTGATTCCAGACGTCACAACAGGAAGTAGCTGTCTTGCTCTAGAGGTCCCTTCCAACTCTGAAATTCTGTGATTCCATGATGTGCATTTACTTTTAAAATTGAGAGAATGCAGGTGGAAAGGGACTGACATAGTGCGGTAGAAGAGGACACAGCCAACAGGGCCTCTTTCCAGCCAGCGCAGGGGGTGTCAAAGAGCAGCACCAGTGTAATATATACATTACTATAGCTAGGAAATGGGGCAGCTCTTCTTCAGAGTCTTTAATTTTTTCCTTGGGTATTTGCAGAAAAACATCGATTTTTCATGAATTCTGGGCCAAACGTGTCACTTGCAACTGCCACACCTCCCTCCCCATGTCCCTTTGCCTCTCAGGGCTCCTTCCTGGTGCCCTCCTGGTTCTCACGGTGAGAACCAGTCTGGCTCTCACTCCTCAGCACTGCTTGGCTCTGCTCCAGATGCTACTGACTGGACTCATCCCTAAGCTCGTTGTGTCAGGTATTTCCTTTAGGTTTTTGCACAAAAAGGGGTGGTTTTCCTGCTGGATCCTGTTTGCTGTGTTGGGATTACCAGCATGCCACGGGGGAAAAATGCATTCAGGTTTATTTGTTCTTCTGTTTGTCCACGAATACCTGTGGAGTAAGGAGAATGCATATATGTACCTGTGAAGGAATACCAGGTCATGTTTCTGTCTCTATTGTGATTTCTACAGCATTGCTGTGAAGAACTTCTCTGCCTGGCTGTCAAAGGGTTATCACTTATCCCAGTAAAGTTTTGGAAATTCAGGGGAGATTGAAACTGGTAATTTTCAAGTTCTGGGGCTGGGTTGAGGGGATCGGCAGTTGGCGAACGTAGTGCTTGGCCGGGGCATCTTAACTTTTATGTAATTTCCTTGCAGAGATTTTCCATCCTGAAACCAAACGCATTCCCAGTTATATTGCACACAGGGTTAGCTTAGCTGGGTTTTCTGAAACACTTTGTCCTCTTACCAGGCAACAGATTTTAAATGAACAAAAAAGCAAATGGTGTCTCTGAGCCTGGATATTGCAAGTATTCAGAGGTGATTCCTAAGCATAATTCTCAGCCTGGGAAGTTGAATGCACACTGAATTTTCTCAATATAATGTTTGCTTCGCTGCTAGTAAAGCTGCATGCCAGAAAGAGGACAAGACTAGATCTGCCTGGCATTTGAGTCTGGTTTCCACAGCAGGCAGGGCTGGTCCCTAGCTAGCAGTGCCAAAAATTCCCCAAGAAAAAGTCAGTGGCTAAGACAGGTAATGTTAATTACAGATAACATCAACTGAAATACCTGGAGGAGACAGGCAGTAGCTGCAGTATGTAGAATCCAAAGGGACTTGTCTGAGTGGCATTAATTTTTAACACTTTAATCAGGATAAAATCCCTCTATGAAGTCTTACAGGGAGTAGGAGAAGTCTGTTTAATTTTTGGAGTATAACCTGAAGGAGAAAGCAGTAATTTCAGCAATCTCTTTTGATGACGAAGTTCTTAATTGGACAACAGGAAAAACAAACTCCTCATTTTTACTCAAGCCATTTAAAATGCAGCAGAAACCAGAGAGAGAGCAGCAATTCCATTATCTTTAGAAGCCATTCCACAAGATTTAAATCTCTTGCATGCTTCGTGTTTTTTCCTTAAGTGAGACTTCATGCTGCCCTGGTAGACACTTCCCTGCTAAGGCCAAAGGGGTTTTGCCCAGGAAGGTGCAGGTTTCTCCCCTCCCCTGCTGCTGCCGTTTGCATGGCCGGCTGTGGGACAAGTGGGTGCAGAGGGGACCTGCACAGTGCAGGAAGGGGAGCCGTGACAGAGGACCTGCTGCCTTCCTCTGCACCCCCAGGAGCTCTTCATCCCATGCAGGAAAAAAAAAAATCCTTTCTTGCCAGAACATAATAGTGTGCTAATAACCTTTCAAAACCCAGAGCTGTATTCTACAGGTGTGCGAAGCATATGGCTTCTCCCCTATTAGCAATGCAAATTTAATCAACCAGAATAATATTCAAATGGTTGGCTCAGCACGAGCCAGCAACCGACAAGCAGTTGCCATTTTTCGCCGCTTTTGACAAACGTAAGAAAAGAACTTTGATGAAAACTTCAATTCTCCTTAAAACAGATATCCCTTTGAATGAATGGAAGCAACGTTCTCTAGAAGATCTATTGCATTTCCGCTGTCAGTTCCCAAGAAAACTGCTATTCATGTCCAGATCTCACCAACATCAGATAGAAAAATCTGTTCCTTTCCAGTTGAAAAGCAATCCCTGTCACTAAACATGCTGTAATTCAGCAAAGTGACAAAGTTCAGCTCGATCTGCATATTTTCCCATTTGGGATTTTTATTGCATTTCAATTTTGTTTTGTAGCACGATGCTGTTTGTTGTTGCCTGGCTCTTGCTAATAGCCTCAATATGCTCTATGTCTACTCTTCTGTCTGTCAAACAGTGCCAGGTCACTGGGTTTATAGACTTCAGCACAGAGCAGAAATCTGGAATATTTTAATACTCTCCTCACTGCGGCAGCACAACCGCAACTATCAAAGTCACGGTGACGCTCCTGGGAGAGGTCAGCGTGGTCACGTTTAGTGGCAAGGGCAACAGAGGCAGCAACTTGCTGAGCCAGGTGCTGTGCCCAGTTTGCTAGTTGGCATAAGTACACCTTTCTGGTGATTTGCAAAAGAAATGTGGTAGTTGGAGTTTTGTTTGAATCTTCTGAGAATGGTGAAAGGCGGCCAAGGACAGAATACAGAAATGAGTGTCTAGGCACAGATTGCTGTCTTAAAAGCTGTGGGTTAAAATATACAGGTGGCTGTTTAGGGGTGACCTATAAATCTGAGAGATACCCTACAAGCTAAAACAAGACACGGTCATTTTTCTCTGGGTGGTACGTTCTCAGACGGAGCCCTACAAAGAGATGTTGTAGTTGAGGCAGGTCCAGTTGAAGGAAAGCTCTGCACCAGGCTTGTCCAGGGATCAGGGCTGGGATCCTGACACTGAAAATGTATTTGCTGTACAGAGATTTGTTCCTGCCCTGGGTCATGTCACAGGGAGCACAACTGAACAGGAGATTCGCTTCAGTGACCCCTTCCCAGCTTAACAGCATCCCATGCTCCTGGAAGGGGGTGGCCCTGTTCCTTGGGGTGTGTTTGAGAGCTTTGCAATGTTCCTGGGTCAGCATGGACTGTCCTGCCACCCAGGGGACTGGCAGTGGCTGCACGAAGCTGGTCTTTTAGCTGCAGTGTATATAAAATACTGATTTTAGTCTAGCTGTCACCAGATTTGACCTGATGGCATTTCGCTGGAGTTCATTGATGCTGGTGAAGACAAGATCTGGTCCTGTATCCATGTCCTGTGGTACGTAAAATCACATCTCTTTCCTGTTTGCCTATAAAAATGCACATGGGGCCACACTCCAGGGCCTCCTTCTCTTGTCATCTGGGTAGTTGGAGGCAACCATAGTGTCGTCTAGTTGAGTAATTGTGGGAGGGCTGCAGGACTCCACTTAAAATCTCAGATAATTGTGGTCACTTTATTTTCCATTTACTCAGTGAAAGAAAATGTAAAATTACCACAGCAGATAATTATGGTAGTAGGATTCTTGTGTTCTTGTTCATTAAATGCTGATTGAGAATGTGTCGCTAATGACTTCGCTGAGTTATTTCAAATAATGTTATCATTTATGGGACTAGAAACAGTCTTTTCATTGAAACCCCTTTATCTAAAAAGGCCCTGTGTGACACATCCTTTTAAAGGGCCGTTTGATCATAAAAAACATCAATGTCTACCTGACTGTTGCAGAAACATGGAAAGCGAGTGGTCTGAAGCTGCAGAGGTAGATCCTGTGGTGCATGATAAAGAGGGGCTTGGCTTATGTTGTAGCCTTTCTGCTACAGCAGTGATTGTGCTCATCTGCTGCTTTCCCAGGACGGGCCAGATGCAGTGCCTTATAGACTTCAGCCATGGCTGAGGTTTGCCAGTGAGATCTGAAGTTATTAGGGATGTGGAAGCACTGTGGGAGCTGTGTTCCTGTGAGGGAAATCAGAGTACAGCAAGCCTAAGGAAAATACAAAGCTAAAATACAGATGCTGGACTTCAGCAACCGGAGTCTGTCTCTGCTGGGAGCAGAGCTGGCGGCAGGCAGGTCTCTGAGGTGTCCCCCTCCCAGAGCACTGCTCCAGGGGTTGTGCTCCACCTTGCTGCCTCTTGCTGCTCTCCACATCCCTGCCTTGTTTAGAAAATGGCATCACGCTGCCATGAACTTGGTGGATGAGGTTTCTCATCCTGTCTGAAGCTCTTTGATTTATGTAGGAGCTTGTTTGCAGGCTGTTTGCAAAGTTGTCTGCTGCTGATAAGTTAGTGCCGTAGCCAGCATGTTTCTGGCCTCCATCCAGGTACGTGCACTGCTTCCTGAGATACCATCTGCTCCTTGCTTGAACGTTTGAGTGCTGACCGTTGGCCCTCGAGTGCCATCACCCCATGATCTCATCCACGCGGCCTTCAGCCTAACCTTGGTGCTTCATGGGAGGGCTGCAGGGCATTACCTGTACCAAAGACAAGGCTGGACTGCAGGAATGGGGGCAGCCAGGTGGTGTAGGAGCAAGTAGTGATGCCAGAGAGCTAGGAGTCCACCACCATGTAGACAGTAGGACAGAAGGGGAGGGCAATAATCACGGCTCATAAGGGGCCTGCAAGATATGACTGGAGCAGGGGCCACATTGGGAATGGAGGTAAATCTCAGCCCTCACAGGAGGAAGCAAAGCCCTGGGGCTCCTGGTGCATTGTCACACAGGACTGTGGATAGCAGAAATGAGGTGGCAAGTGCAAGCAATGTTCCCACTGTACTTCATAGGCTGCAGGTTTCACATGTGTCTTTCATGGAGCTTTTATTTTTGTTTTCCTGGGGAAAAGTACGCTTCAATATCTCTTCTTGCTGTGTCTCTTCCTCTTGTAGCCAGACAGGGCTACAAGAGTGAGTGCTTGGTTTGGGGTTTTTGGGTTTAATAGAACTTGTTCAGCAGTGACAAGGAGTGAGCAAAGAGTCTTTGGGCATTTTGATTCCCTTGATTGCTGATTGTTGTTTACTTCAACCTCTTGAAAAGCAAAGTACTTCTTATCTCTGCACAGGAGATGAAGCCATCTCTTTAGCTGCAGCCTACTAAAAAAAAAAAGAAAAAGGGTGTTTTTCTGATTCCTGTGTTTTCCCCTGAGAAAACATAAAACACAATGGAAGGAGTTTAAGCAAAAACTAAAGTCCTTGGACTCCAAAGGCATCAAAGCTGAGCTACTTTCCTTTGAAAATAGTCTTTGGGTGGGCTATGATTATTCCTAGGCATTTATAATGCCCCCCATCAGACAGGTTTTATCCTAGCTAATTTTGTCTTCCATTTCTTGATGCTTTTGTCTATTTTTTTTTCTTCACTTTGATGTACTTAGTTAAACAAGCTCAAATACGCTCCCAGGAGAAAATCCAGCTCCGGGAGGTGGTGCAGTGTGGGATCAGGCTGTGCAAGCAGCCCTCTCCAGGAGCCCAGTCTCCACACAGCCCAAAGTGGTTTCTGCATTGATTGTGTGTGCCAGAAGACCTGTCTGTCCCCTCAGTGCCACCACCCCGTGCGGCCCCTCTCTTCTGTGCTCTATATCCACCCCGAAAGAGCTCTTGCAATAAACTTTTTCTTCCTGAGCCTGGATGTCTGATAAAACAAGGAGTTCTGGCTGCTCTCAACACATTCTCCTTAGACTAGATCAGCCCAGCACAATAAGGTACTTTGGTATTTTATCTTGTTTGTTTTTTAGGCAAAGCAAATGGAGTCCTGCAAGCGAAATATTCACACGCTGATAGCGTTGGCATATGCTCTGTTTGTTTTGATCTGGGAAGGAAGCCTCTGGGATGGAGAAGGAAGGAGTAAAAGGTTAGCAGGGTCTCTCTGCTCTGCACAGATCTGATTAGCTGCTGTCAAGCTGCCTGGCAGATGTGGTTTGAGCGTGGCACACAGGAGAATCATAGAATCATAGAATTGTCTAGCTTGGAAGGGAACTTTAAGATCATCTAGTCCAACTATCAACCTAACTGATAAAAAAAGTCCATCACTAAACCATGTGTCTAAGCATTATGTCAACCAGTCTTTTGAATACCTCCAGGGATGGTGCCTCAACCACCTCCCTGGGCAGCCCATTCCAATACTTAATAACCCTTTCAGTGCAAAAATTCTTCCTAATATCCATTCTGAACCTTCATGGCGCAACTTAAGGCAGTTTCCTCTTGTTCTACCGCCTGTGACTTGGGAGAAGAGACCAACCCCCAACTCTCTATAACCTCCTTTCAGGTAATTGTAGAGAGGTCTCCCCTCAGCCTCCTTTTCTCCAGGCTGAACAACCCCAGCTTCCTCAGCCTCTACTCGTAAGGTTTATTCTCTAGACCCCTCACCAGCTTCGTTGCCCTAATTGTCTTCGTTGTCTAAGAAGCTGCACCATTAGCTGAGCCTGTGTCCTGTGGGGGTCTGAGCTCTGCAAACCCATGTGGTGAGCATGACATGAAATGATGATACGTCCTGAAAAGCCACAATCTTGGTGTCTGAGATAGATGGCCGGAATGGCATACGGGGATCGATCCCACAAAGGGCCATGCAGAACTGCATGCTTTTAATGATATTCAGACATCATGGATTTGTCCAAGTCATGAGGGAAAACCACCTATAAGTCAGTCTTCAGCTGAGCTCTTCTCAGCCTGTCCCTGGGGGTTGCTCTGGGCAAGAGCAAGCATCAAACACTTCAAAACCACTTTGAGCAGGAGTAAGCATCAAAAACCTCCTGATGTGCTNTTAGGCAGGGTGCCTGGGGTACCCTCACCCCTCCTGTCACCTGGCTTTTAGTGACTTAGAGCAGGCATGAAATGAGGTTTTTGGTTGGTTGGTTGGTTGGTTTTTTTACCTTCAGACACAGGGAGCTTCCAATGACTAAAACAATGTAGGGTGCAAAACCAGTCACTCTAGGAAGCATCCATGACTTTTCATCAAGGGAAAACGGACAAACTAAAAAAAACAAAACCAAAAACCAAAGTGTCACACTGTTACTGCTGGTGGGTGACACAGATGCTAGATTTATTTAAAGCCTGGGACTAATAGCTGCACTGAATGATATGCAGCTGATTCGGGTGATGTATGAATGCAAACCCGAGTTGGAAGATTTCACAAGACAGTTTTCAAGGTGGAAATTGTTAAGAAGTGCCCTTTACACATCACCAGCTAAATGGTGTGTATTTGCTGCTCGGAGCTACTGTGCCAGTTGGACGTCTGCCAGGCTTGTAACGCTGCTTTAAAAGGGATCACTTGCCATGTGGAATTTTTGCATTTTCTGTTATCCAAACAGACTCACTTGAATGTTAATTTGTTCCCAGCTGCCAAGGACCCAACTCTGCAAAAAGCTGAACGCTGTACCTGATGGAGGGGTTGCTCCCATCCCTGCTCCACCAGGGTGGGGCTGGAGGCAGGTGACAGGGACATGGCCCACTGCAGCCGGGGAGCAACCTCTCGTTGGGATATAAAAAATACAGCTACAAAGGCATTTCCCTCTCTCGGTGTAATGCCATGACCTTGGCAAAGAAAAGGATAGCAGCTTTTCTCTCCTGTGGTAGGTGATAGCTGGAGAGGTCATGGTGGAATATTTAGAAAGGAAAAAACCTCTTGGTTTTTTAGAGCTGGGCTACTGAGCACCCTGGTCGTTGGATGGAACCTGCCAGGGGATAGTAGAAAGGCATCATGATTGTGGGTGGCTCAGTGTGGGTGATCCAGCCCTTGTGGAATCAAAGCTAAAACCACCATGAATTTTTCTGTGCCATCAGCTTGCTGCTCCCACAGACCCTGGATACCAGGTCCTTCAGAGGCAGTTTGGGGAGCCCTCTGCATGGGGGTGGCCAGGGCCCTGAGATGGGACCCTCATACCTTCTTGCTACCCCTCTCAATTTTATCTTGTCCTTTTCAAGGTGGTAAAATAGGAGCTGATGGCCTTGGCCTGGGTTCAAACAGGACTATTTGTCATGTCACTTTTAGTTCTTTCAAGTATTTGCAACACCTTTTGATGGAAATATGTAGTATTTTCCATGGGCATGTGGGCAAAAGGAAAGCTACCTCACTGGGTGGCTACTGTTCATGGCAGAGTAGGGTCCCTGCTTGGTGGGGTTAGTGCACAGACAGTGGGATGCAGTGCATTTGGTGTGTCCTGTTGCCAGCCTTGTGCTTGGGGTGGTACCCTCTCTCTGGGCAAGAGCAGCGAGCCGGCGAGGGGGTGGCTGGCTGTGACAGTGGTACCACACTGATGTTTGGTGTGAGGGCATTGGAGCAATGGGGATATGTGGGAAAGACACCCCCCCATGCCCACTTGTAGGTGTGTAAGCTGTTGGAAAGCCAAAAGGCACAGGGTAATTGTCGGTTGGCATGAGATTTACAAGGCACTGAAACGCACTGTTTTGACTAGAAGGCACCCAAATAGGTTCAGATTTAACTAAATCCTCCTCCTCCTGCTTGATTACTCTATTAACATTTTTGGATGCTTAAAGAAAAATCCAATTCTTTTTGTGTCTGGTTTTAGCCATGGAAGAAAATGGGAGATTGCTCAAAATTTGCTTAAATGTTTAAAGCACAGTTTCTATTTAGAAACTGGCACTTTATCAAGTTAAACAACCCATTAAGCTCATAATCACACTTCATCTTTTAGGGCACAATGCCTTTTGCATCTTTCAAAATGAGTATGTGTGTCATCACTCAGCACGCTCTGAGGTGAAATTAATCTTCCATTATATTGTTTCATTTTACTGCTGACTGAAATAATATTTTCAATATCTTTTTCATTGTTTATTTGCGTCCTTTTTTTTTTGATACATGACTCATGGAGGAAATTTGAAAACAAGTCACAAAATTGAGATCCCTGATAAGCTTCTAAAACTCCTTAAAAATGCAGCTTAAATATTCTGCCATCAGCGTGCTGTGAGTAATTGCTTTTTTACCTCAAGCAGATGCAGTTGATGTCACTTTGAGAATTGCCGTGGTCTTGTGGCCCTTTTGGTGTCAGGTGATCAAACATTTAAAGAGGTGGATTTTGCAAAATAGCAGTAGTTGGTTCAGGGACACGGAGCCCACAAAATTCTGCAAAGGCCAGAAGAAAGAACTGAATCAGATTTCTGCAAGGAGCAGGGATGTCAGAGCACATCCCAAACGCTTGTCAGCAGACAGGGGATCTCTGGCAGACACGACGGCTGCTGCAGCGGTGGCATCCCAGGTGTGAGAACTGAGGCTGTGCCTTCCTGTGCCCAAGGGTTGCCTCTGCAGAGGGGGAAGCAGTCACTGTCCCGTGTCCCATGCCCCAAGCAAGGATTATTTCTCTGTCCAGTTGGGTGAGGACCACGGTGCCCTGTGTCAGGGTACACTTCTGTTAGAAGTGCAGCTGGCATTTAGAAGCCTTAGTGTATGCATGATAATGGTGATTTGAGCAGAATTCTTCTCCTCCCCAGTCTTACATCAAGGAAAGTTTTCCTTTTTTAGTTACCTCTAAAAATAAATGAGGCAGGCTGCTCTTTCTTTGAATGGTATGTCTACTTTCTATGACAAGGCTGACTTGGAAATACATTGCATTCATAGATTGCGAGACATGGCAGTGTTGTAGAGGCCTGCATCTTTTTGCAAATGTAATCTTTTCCATGGAATGACTACAAGGTGTGGGTTATTTGTGTTGAGACTTACATTGAATGCTTGCAGGTTAATCTTATGGCATATTACTACCACTATAAAAGATAGTGACTGCAGCAGCAAAGCCATCACTGCACTTTATATGTTGGAAGTGATGAGGTTATATCAGCAGAGCAAGCAATTGAGCAAAATCTATTCTGATTTGTGGGCTGGAATGCAGTTTGGTGTCTAGTCATAAAAGAAATGTAACTTTAGATCATGTTCTTTGAGGTGTGCCTCATACTTGGAACAAGTGCTCAGTTTTTTCAAAGATGTTTCCTGTCATTGCTGCAGTACATTTACCACAAGGAGCCTGAACATGTTCTGTTATTGTAAGTTAGATATTTTCTATCTCCCAAAAAATTTGAGTGCCATGTTTTCTCAAACAAACTCATCAGAACACAGACTTTCTCTGTCAAACATTTCCCATGCTGATTACTTCTCTTGCTGCAGCCAGGGACTTACCGAAAGCAGAGTTCCATCAGTTGAGGCGGATGTATGTGATCTTCTGCGGCTCTGCCTCCGCCTGATGTTCTGCTCTTCAGCAGTGGCTTTACATGTCACAAAGCTTTGGTTTCTTCTTGGGTTTCTTCTTCTGTGTTAGTTCATATGAGAAGTCTGATCAGCTTGTTGGTGTACAAATCGCAGCTGTACACTTAAGATCAACTACAGAGTCAGTGTCTCTGAGGATTACAGTAACTGCTGGCTTTGCTTATAAGTTTCTTTCTACCTATTAGTGCTAATCAAGGAGCTTCCTGCTTTGCCTCTCACATCCCCATCCACTATTTCCATGTTCTCATTTCATGAACCTCTTTCCTGATCAATATAATAGTCATTCACAAATCATTTCAGCGAGCAACGTGCAAGAAAGCGTGCTTCAAAAAATACCCAGGGTACAGACAAAGCCACCTGGCTACGTTTGGTTTCCTTCTAACTAACTCCCAGTTCACAGAGCAGGATGAATATTCACAGGCGTCACTGTAACGTGAAAGTGAAAATGTTTCATTGTCGTGATGTGGAGACAGCAAAATAAAAAACCTTATGCTAAAATCAAGCAAGGCATCAGGGGGCTATTCTTTATTTTTTTGCAAAAGTTAGTATTGTTTGTTAGATGAGATATTCCTTCATCCCAAATTCCCCAAGCACACTTGTTTCCTTGATGAGTATGAGTAACTTGCACACATCCTGCTAAGATTCCCAACTGATTCAAAGGCGAAAACTTGCAGCACGCAACTGAGAGAGTTTTGTCCCAAAACAGAGGCTGACGTAATTTAAAATACCAAAGGAATGAGGAAAAATATAAGAAATAGGTACTGTTCTGTTTAATAACTCTTATTATGAAAAACACCACTGCAGCAATTCTTGCGGTGTTGTAGGATGATCTAAACATTGAAATGGTAGAGGTGAGGTGGAGTGTTAGCAGTGTGTTCGCATATACTGGGAAAACCAAAGGAGCACTGTGAAAATAGAATTCAAACCCACAGCTATATCACAGTATACAGTAGGATACAAAATAGGAGGAAGCCTAAATATGTATGTATATTTTAAAGCTCTGTCATGGGGATAATTTCAAGCACGCACCAAGCAACAGTAAGAAACGACTCAGGGCTATCATTTTTACATAGCATTTAGCCATATGTTAACTGTTTGCAACACACTCCTCTCCCAGAACCCAGCCTACAAGGAAGAATATTCTGCTCCTCTGGAAAATACTTGTGTGAGTGAGAAAAAAGGTCAGGAGAGGTTTATCTCCCCTCTATCAAAAGATTGCAAAGCTTGCTGGGAGGGGACTATCTAGAGCAGTCAGATACAACCCTAGGTGTTATGACTGGAGGTCATAAATAAATAAAATTAATAAATAAGTAGAGCCCTGGCACTTGTTCCCGCTGCTGAAATGGGCTGTGAATAGATGTAGGAGACCTGTGTACCTGTAAAACAACCCCAGTTACTAAGAGAACTGTTTGCAGAGAAGTGCTTGCAGGCATGATCCAGCTGCATAGGGAAGGATTTTGCGATGCCTCCCCCACGCTCTTACCTCCTGTTCTCCTGATACCTGCAGTCTTTTTCTGAGTAGATTTACTTCCTAAATAAAAAATACTGGACAATAAATGTAAATTGCTGTAATAAAGTAATTTACTCACTCCTGCTATAGACCTTGAGTAAATATAGATGTACATTTGGAAATCCTGACTTCCTCCTAAATAATGAAAATGAGGAATTGTGTTGGATAATACGTTTTATAAATTAATGTAGCATTTTTAATAATTGCTCAACAACTTCATATTACACTTCATTTTCCTTTTCTTTTCACTGGAACCAAAGTAGGGCACTTCTACGGTACTATTAGCTTTCTGCTTGCCCAGTCAGGGTTGGAAAGCACCTGGAGACTCATCTTCCTGTTTGACTCTGTAAATCCAGATCTAGATCATTCTAACTTAGTAGATCCAGCCTTTTTTTTCTCCTTTGTTGTAGGAAAGGACAAGATAACCAGATCCCTCTGATCCAACAGTGTGATTCAAGGCCCCCTCATGATGCACTTGGATGTGATGAAAGGTTTGACAGCTTCAGCAGATCTGATTTGCACTCCAGCTTCTGAGAATGATGTAAAGGAAACTGTACAGCCAGGGCACATAACTGATAATTTCCTAACCTACCTCAGCAGTGTTCTGTGTAAAGGTATGCTGCTATTTTAAAGCCTTATCACTGCAGTGAAGTGGATGGGTTATAATCACCTGCTCTTCTTTTCATGTGTCTGTCACCAGATGGCTGTTGTTGGTGATTTATAGGATAATATTTCAGACCTCATTAACCAACACAAGAGCATCTATGTCCTAATTTCATCCTGTCAAATATTATTTGTAATAAACATCCTGGTAGTTTCACCTGGTGGGGTTTATTGACTAAAACAGCAATGAGGCAGTACCCACACGCTGATCTGATGGGCCCGTCATTAGCGAGCAGGCTGGGTGGATACACCCACTCTCAGCTGCCACGTGCTCCTATACCTATCCCTGCTCAGCATCTGTCAGATGAGAGATCTCCATTCTGCAGTCCCTGCTACCATCAATGAAATGGTTCCTCTTAGAGTCCTCCCTTTCCCCGGTAATCTAGAGCATCCTTAAAAACATGCTCATAACACAGCCCCCTACATGGCTATTTTCTTCTTATCTGAAGAGCTCATGCCAGCATTCTCAGCTTAGGCAACAAAATGTTACTTATTTCAAGAGCCTGAGGTACCAGCTGTTAGCAAAGCATGGGAAATAGCAGTGCCTGAGGGCACAGCTGGCCCCATAGCTCCTGGTTTTGGGTGCTGGGACCCAACTTTCCTTTCCATGATGCTCCACACTTGCCCCAAGTGTTGGGGCAAGAGTATTTGGAGGTGACATTCTCAAACTACCTGATATTCTCTGTCTCAGCAGATTCCAGTTCCAGTATAAGGCTTCTAAACAAGATTCAGCAAAAAGAGATGAGGTTTTAGCAAGGTTATTAATCCCACATTCCTATTCAGGGCAAACTGCTGTTGCCAGAAAAGTCCCATTAAAACAGCTCTTGCCCCACAGCTGACTTCAGGGGGTCCAAAATCCATCAGCAGAGACCCCAGGGTGCAATGAGGCCCCAGGACAGATGTGACTCCACTTGCCGGCTGGCCAGTGAGGCTGAATGCAGAGAACATCCCTGCCAGTTTAGAACAGGCCTTTATTCTTCTCTACTCCAAAATAGCTTTAGTCCATATGGCATTTGCTGACATTTGCAAAACTGGAAAACAATCAGGCTTCACTGCTGTGGGATCACTGGGGTCAAAGAAAGAAGGTGATGCTGGAGAAGGATGTGCATGGAGGGCTGAGGGTATGTGAGGTGCCTATGGGAGACCCAGCCTGTGCCCCTGAAGCCACAGGGGAAAGGTGTTGGAGACGACTTTCTCCTTTCTGGGCTGCTGCTGGTGATACTGGGAGCAGGAGCACCTCTGCCACTTCTCACACTCCCTGAGTGTGGAGCAAGGGTTTGTTACAGGACTCCCGTGACACTGTTGTACAAGCTGTCGTATCAGCCTACGATGCTTCTTGCCAAAGGCAGGCTGTTGAGTGCAACATAAATAACAAAAAATCCTGATGGAATAGCAATTCTGTGGTTAGGCCCATTCCCAATATTTAGAAAAACTGAGTGATATGTATTTATTAAAGGCTGCAACTGCTGTGGTGAGGACTGGTACCTCTGGTACCCGTTTAGATGAACATATGGCGCTTCTCCTGTGTTTTTTTACTGCTGTCACAGGCAGGGAGAGCTCCTGTTTAAGGAAAGCCCTGTTTGGCAAGTGTTATCTGCTGGGGCTTGGGATGAGGAAAGTAGTCTGGGTGTCAGGTCCTTGCAATCTGTGTCCAAGAGTCTGTGACTACTGGCGTGGATGAGCCCTCTGAAATGGACTGGTAGGCAGGGCAAAGTTAGGAAAAGGGTCTCTCACAAGCCTTCTGTGGAAGTCTTGTAGCCTCCTCTGATGCCTACTACAGCCTGAGCAGATTTACAGAGGGAGAGCGGTTTCTTAAAAGGCAACAGCTTCTGCACTGCCTCCCCACTGTGGTGGATGCTCCATGCTATGGGGCAGAGTGTGTTGCCCCACTCCTGTTCTCTCCATCAGGGCTGAGTCCAGCAGGACCCAGCTGACAGCTGCTCCACCAAGGGCATCCTTGCACTGTTCCCGCTATTTCTCAGCTGGCATCCAGTGAAGCTTGGTGTCCTTCCACAAGATCCAGCTGCAACACCTTGAGTTTGCCCTGATGGTAACACTTAGGGCACATCCACCCTGAAGAAGAACCTGTGCCAGAGCCCTTCTCTTGCGAACCTAGGTAAGCCAAGCTTCATACTGTAAAGCCACAGGTGGCTTTTATCAGAGCAGACTTCTATTAGAGTAGCCAAAGCTGCTGTGAAATGGGTTGGGCAGGAAGATTTTTAGAGTCATTTCAGGGTCCTTTCTGTCTTCTCCCCCAGACCACTCCAAAAGCTTTATCTTGGCACATCATAAGAGCCCTTAAGTGGTTTGGCAACCAGACGAGCGACCAGCCAATAACCCTGCCTCCCATTATCAACTCCTAGCTTAAGCTCTCTTCCTGGCTGTCCTCACTGAAGTGGTCACATTGCCAGTCAAATGTTTTAGCAGCCACAGCCTGACTCCAACTGCTCTTAAAATCCCATTTACAGGATTTCTTCTCTGCTTTGCAGGGAGACAGTCCTAAGCAACGTGCTTAGCTCTTCAACAGGTTCTTTTGGCAGCTTCCACAGTGAAGCACTGCAGGAAAAGGGCAGGGTAGCCTGCGATCCTAAAATGTTCTTGCTCCTTTGTGGTTGGCATTGATTCTCCCACTCAATTTCCCAGCAAGACTAAGTCTAAATAATTTATAGGCAGTATTCTTTCCTGCCCTGAAAAGATTCTTAAGAGAAATGTAACTTGAAGGAACATCTTCTATTTTTTTGCCATAGAAAAAAGTTCTGGAGACGATCACCAATATTGGCACTTTTCCAAAGACCACAAGACTAAAATTGTTCAGGATTTATTGTTATTTATATTTTTAAAGTAATTTGAATGCACAACGAAATCCTTGTTTATATATAAAACTCAAATACCAAAATAATAAAAGTGAAATATAAAAGAACTTGGGTCAGGGGGGTTGTTTTCACCAAAGTCTGTTAATGGGCAGAGTATTGATATGTGCTTTACAAATGAGGCTTTTCAACTTGGATAGCTCATTAGTAGGATTTCTTTTTTAACTCTCCTGCCTTAAAGCTTAATTTACCTCTGCAGCATCTTTAGTTTTCAGATGAACAAGCAGTAAAGCGGTCATCCTTCGTTGGGGGGATGTTCTTCAGGCTGTTCCTGCATGGTGGCAGAGGGGGACGTGAGCTCTTCAAGGGAACGCTTTGGCGTCCCCGCACTGAGCATCCTGCTCTGAACTGGACATGTAGGTACTCGGGATGCTCAGCTGGCTCACATGCAGCCTGCCAGCTCTTTACTGTCTCACACCCTTAGAAATACTTTTTTCACACAGGTGGGTGGAAACTCATGTTTTTCAGGATTTGTTTTCCTGAAAATGTTCACTACCTGTTTTTAAGCAAAGACATGGCTGAACCCCCATCCTGACCAGCATTCCCTGCTCTTTGCCCATCTGTGTGCCACACTGCGGGCACTGAGCCCCACGATGCCAGGCACAAAGCCTCCATGAAGCTTGCAGGAGTCTCCGACAAAGCCAGTGACATACCAGCAAGCTGCTTTAAAGGGTTTTGCTGGGGCCAGCAGGGCCAATAGCCTCCGGCAGCAGATAGTGGCTGGAGGGGGGTGGCTGTCCCCTGCTGCAGCCGGTCTCCAATGGAGGCAGCTCCCGCTCTTGCCTACTTGTGTTTCCCAAATGTCCCTGTCACTTAAACATAGCAATTTAAAGAATAACAGTCAGATGATTCTCAGTACCATCTGTCTAAACATTGCTTTTGCTAGGAAGTCAATTAAGCTATAGTTTTTCTTTGCAGAGAATGATAGCTGCACTCTGATGAGAAATGCACTTGATAATTTAATAGGCATTTTGTCTTTTTTCTAACAAGCTGTGTTGATTTCTGAGTAGTCTGCTATTCACCAAGGGAGGAAAATGAACGAACTGAAGTAAAACATTAGAAGATCCATTAATGTGAAGGATGGTTGATCTCTACAAACTAAAAATAAAGCTTTTGAGGTATTTGGATTATTAACATTTGAAAGATAAAGAAATTTAGGAAATGCCAAGACAGTGGGGAAAATGTCAGCCTTTTTAATTAAAAAGAATTGTTTTGAAATAATGGGTATAATAATATTTTGACTTTAGAAGGAAGAAACATGTTTTCCTGACAACATTTCTCTGTAGTAGAATACTTTCAAGGTCAAAAACTTCGGTTTGAATGAATGAGTCCCAGGCTGCGAGAGGCTTTTTGACATTTTCAGATCACAGAAGATTTTTATTGTCTTTAGTCCTAGAATACAGAAAGTCTTCACGATCTCAAATGCAACATGTTACGAAAATCTTTTCCTTCTCAACCCTGGTGTGTTAGTTGACCATCTTTGGCAGAATTGTGGGGCTGGTTATAGCAGCCATGCAGTGCATTGCCTGAGAGCAGTGATTTCTCAGCCTGGTGATGATAACCTTGAAGATGGTTTTGGCTGAATATTTTCCATTGTTGGCCACTGCACAGGTTGGATTTTATGGAAAACCAGGAGCCAATTCTGAAAATGAGTTAGTTTGGCAGTCAGAAAACAAATGGGATTTTGGTTTTGTTTATTTTAGAATGTTGTTAGCACATCTGTGTACTAGCGCGGCAAGGTTTCTTGGCAGATGGTGAGTCTGAGCCTGACAACTGCCCCCATGAGAGTCTTTTGGGCTGTGGGAGAGCAGGGGTGTTTTGCTGAACTGGCAGCCCTGGCCCTAGTGACTGCAGGGACGTGACCCATGTGGTTGCTTCATCCCTCCTCTCTGAGAAATTCAGCAGCAAGCAGGAGCTGCAGGGACCCGGGCAATCCCAGAGCTGCTCCCTTGAGTGACAGGAAAGCCAGCACAGACAGGGACAGCTGAGATTGTGCCCCTGCAGTGAGCACTGGATGCACTGGGTGAATGGAGCTTCCCCAGAAGTGGGTGCAGGTGCAGGCTCTCTGCCAGAGCAGAGGAGCTCAGCTAAATCAGCATCACCATACTTTTTCTATCAGAACATGTATTTTCCTCACAACTGAATAGTGGAGAGGGAAAAACAGGAGGCTCAGTGACACTGTCCCACTGGTAGCCCCGTGGTGCCTCTGGGGCCCAGAAGATCTGAGTTTAAGTCCTCTTCTGGTTTGGATCTGCTCCACACAAAGTGCAAGCTGCTCCTTGAAAGCTGCTGCCTTTCCCTGAGAGTGCTGTTACTTCCCAGGTGCTCACCGCTCATCGCTCGCAGGCAGACTCTCGGGGGAAATTCACTTTATTAATGATTTAAGCCTTTCGGGATGGAGACTGACACTAGATGAGTGATGGGCAGAGTGTGGGTGAGCTGTGGGGAAAGAGGGAGGCTGAGAATGAGCCACACGAGGAATAAGCCAGGATGAGGAAAGCCACAGGTTTACATTGAACAAGCCCTTGTTTTTTTTCTTCTTATGTTTTCATAGTAACAGTTAAATATGGCAAGTAGCAAGTCATCCATATGGGGAAATGTTTTTGTGTTTATTGTAAATCCACCTATGCAGCTGGGGATCTGGTACCAGTATGGCTGCAGAGTTGGAGCCACCTCGGTTTGGTGCCTGATGCTTGCCAGAGCAGAACAGAAATTCTGCAAAAATACAAGCAGCCTGTCATTTCCCTATCTCAGCCCCCTCTTACCCTGGTGATGCATGCAGGTCCATAGACTTGTGACTGGTAGGGCATTTTTATAAGCAATCACTACTCAGCTGGGTCTATAGTAGCTGCAGTGTGCTAGCAGAGGAGATGCACATCTCTGCTATGTTGCAGTAAGTGCTTAAACAAATTCCACAAATAAGCTCTGAAAACGAGCTTCCACCCCAGCAAGAGGTGCCATAAAGTGGTAGCTCCCCTTTGGGGAGCTGCACCGTATTTGGTCTGGGAGACCGAAATCTAATGCTTTTGAAAGTGAATGTATGTGAAGGCCAGAGAGAAGAATAGATATTAAAACAGTGCTGGGATTACACCTGAAGCAGGAGTACACCATGGCAAACAGACTAATTTCACGTTTGGGATACCGAAGAAACGTGAACTGATCATCTGCCAAAGGTTCCTGTGAGCTCTCAAACAATACCACAAGGTAAAACAATACTGTAATTTAACCAGAGGGTGAGTAATAATGCTCCTGGTAGCTGCACGTGGGCTGGAAATACTTGCACAGCCTATACCTAAGAATCTTCTCAGGATCCTGTTGGCAGTACTCCTATGGAAAGGTCAGGTCCTGGCACCTGGGGTGGGTACCCAACCACTGAGCTCTGGAGCTTAAATGGATCAATATTATTCTGGTGCTGGCAGAGATTGTTTACCTGAGTAACACCCAACAGAAGCCCCTGGAACAGCCACAAATACTCTTTAATTGAAACTTATAATGTGTTTTTTAAAAAAGCCTACATATTAAAACACTGCAATAGTAGAGGAAAGGACTGAATGCCACAGAGCTGCTTCCTTTGAATAAAATATGTAAATTAGTTTTGGAACAGGATGGAGTCTTGTGACTGGATGCTCTCTAGCAGAAGGGACCATGCTTTAAATCCCTTTGCTGGCACGTACCATTGGGCACCATGGGACTTGCTGCTGAGCGTGCTTGCATCTTATGGTTTTAATCCACATTTTATATGGCAAACCCCCTCCCTGCTCCTCCCTTTTCTGTCTGGGAAAACTGCATCTTTAAGTTTAGCCAAGGGCTGTAATTCACCCCTTTTCAAAAGACCCTTGAGACTCATACACCATTCAAACACTGCTATTAAATACCCACCTCCCAGGGCACAGCCACAGCTCAGGGCCAACTTAGCATGATTGTAATTCTGAGTGATTAAAATTTATGGTGGCTAATCTTTTGGAAAGCATATGTTAGAGCAGTGTTCGGCTGATCAAGTACATTATCTGATATCTGCCAGTAACTTTGGCTGCATGATCTATAGCTTGATTCTGAGGGGAAGGTATTTAACCTGCACCAACTTATGAGACTAGAAAGACATAATAAAACCCAGTGTAGATGTAAGGGCAAAAGATGAAAGGAAAGTTATTGAAAAGCAGGTGGTGAAGTGGTTGAAGCATTACAATAACAACAGTAATCAACGGCCCTGCTAAACCAACTGGCTGTGTGACCTTGGTTGAGAGCAGATATAGAATGGTGGTGTCTACCTTGGGCTAGCAGAAATTCAGGCAAATGAGGGGAAAAAATAGCAGCCTATCAGAAGTGAATCCTCTTCAAGGGTACCAGAAGGGATTTCCAAAGCAGACTTTTTGCAGAATTAGTAATGTGCTTTGAAATTTCTGGGAAGCGAGAAATTGCTTGGCAGGTTTGCTGGATTTTGACACAGTGAAGGCTGAAGAGCGAGCCCTTGCTGCTGGACCAGGCAGCAGAACAGTGCTTGGCTTGGTCTCCTTTTGGAAAGCCTGAGGATTGTCATCAGCATCTCAGACATGGAGGGACCGTGTGAGGTATGTGCCTTGGATCAGCAGCTGGCTTTATATCAGCTGAGGTTTGGGTGCTAAGGACCCACCGTATTTCCCACCCAGGTCAGCAGCCATACATGGTTGCTTTGACTCATTTATAAAAAGTTTTGGAGATGATGTTAGTAATCCAAGCAGCCTGTGGAGAAGAATTAAATAGATTGTGTAGTTTTCCTCCTGCCTGTCGGTTTTATTTCTGTTCCCCTTCCCACTGCTGGGGCCATGGCACAGTGTGGAGGGGTTGGGCTTGGTGCTGCTCTGACCACACACAGTGAGGAGAGGACTCGGTGGCCTTTCCCGTCCCTCCTGCCATCTACTTCCTGCTGTCATGCTCCCTTGAGCAGGTGTTTTCTAGGTCAGGCTGCAATTTAGTCAGAGATTCATGCAGCTAATGGCCCATGCAGTGCCAAGCTGAGTATGAGGAACTCATTTCCCACCTTCAGGCAATGAATCCAGCGACCCTTTGCCATTGCTGCTCATTGTGTCCTGTGGAGGAGTGCTGGTGTAGCTTTGCTTTAGAAAGGGGAAATGTACTGATGAATCAGGAGAGGTGGCAGGCTCCCAAAAGGACTTGTCCCTTCTTTTTAATAAGGTGTTTTACACTATAACCTTCCCATCATTTTCAATAAGCTCTTGTGCTGTCAAAGCCGCACTTGGCCATCTTTCTCATTTTCCATCTGCTTATAAAAAGGGCTTACGAGAGATGAATGATTAAGAGGAGATGCTGTTGAGGATGGCTGCCCTGGGCAACCAATCCAGGTTCCCTATCTGGCATTTTCTGGTCCTTTTTGGTCTAGTTTTCCATAATAATGTTGCTGGCTGGGGGTTCTTTCCAAAGGGAGCCTGGGGGGAGCCAGGAGGGTTGTCTGGGGGAGAACTGAGGAAGCAAAGCAAAGTTTATTCCATATATTTAGTTTCTATCTTCTTGTGTCTACTGGAACTATACCTGTATTGCGAAGTGAGAATATGGTTCTACTGCCTAGCCATGATCACATCAGTCAATATTTTTAGCAAGCTTTCTTCAAAAGGCTTAACTGTGCTATAAAAATGACTCATCTTTAAATTCAGTCTGAATACTTCATCATGTTAAATTGGAAACTCTTGTTCAAAGCTAGCCCAAACAGTCCTGTGAAAGACAGGAATTACCTAGCAGAGAGTCCTTACCGTGTCTGCCTTGGATTGATTTGTTACAGCAAAATGAAACTGTTCAACAGTAATACATTAAAAAAGAAATTCTCTTCATCAGTGCAATGAGAATGTAGTCTTTATGATTTATTATGGCAGTATAAAAGAAATCAATTGCATACACCTAACTCTTGGAGCCAGGAAAGATTTCCTACAGCCACTGAGTTACTCAACAACTTCTTTGCCTCAGTCTTCTCCGGCAAGGGCTCTAACCACACTGCCCAAGTCATGGAAGGCAAAAACAGGGGCTCTGAGAATGAAGAACTGCCCACAGTAGGAGAAGATCAGGTTCAAGACCACCTAAGGAACCTGAAGGTACGGAAGTCCATGGGATCTGATGACATCCATCCAAGGGTCCTGAGGAAGCTGGTGGATGAAATTGCTAAACCGCTTTCCATCATATTTGGGAAATCATGGCAATTTGGCAAAGTTCCCGCTGACCATAAAAAGGGGAACATAACCCTGATTCTCAAGAAAGGAAAAAGAGAAGATCCAGGGAACTATAGGCCAATCAGTCTCATGTGTGTGTCTGGATCATGGAGCAGATCCTCCTGGAATCTCTGCTAAGGCACATGGAAAATAAGGAAGTGGTTGAAGACAGCCAACATGGCTTCACCAAGGGCAAATGGTGCCTGACAAATTTGGTGGCCTTTTACGATA